>OX579651.1:7700705-8300705 GCA_951230895.1 Carpatolechia fugitivella
GTCGCGCCGCACGCGGCATCCTTTGACAAGCGGCACGTGCCGAAGCGACACGCGGCGCGCGAGAAAAGGGCGACACTAGGTAGATAGGTACTTATCTAAGCGAATGGTCTTTTTACCTACTAATAATATTTACCTATAAATCATCAGTAAAAATGTTTATATAGTATAATTCGCGCAACGAGTTATGAGCGCTGACCTTGAATGCGGCGGTTCCTGCGCATGCTTAACGCTAAGCATAAAGTTCATTCTCGCAAAAATCGCTTTTGCACATTCAAGGTCACCGCTCATTTACTCATTGTAAAACAAACATGTTTTATTAAATATTTTTTACCTTTTAGTCGTATAATTTTCTTGTAATAATTCTATACCAATCTCCTCCCACGCCTTATTTTTCGCGTCCTTATTTTTATAATTTGCATCAGACGAATCCCACAGGCATCTCCTGAGGCGAACTTCGTCGATGAGACGCCCCGTATCTATGTAGTCGTTGTTCATTGTCGATCGTACTGACCGGCGCGTGCGGCCGGCGTCGCTCTGTGATGACTAGCCAGCCGAAGAGCTTGGCACGCGCGCGTGCGGCCTGCGCGTGTGGCCCGGCGGCCGGCGTTGCTATAAAACGGTACATACTATCTAGTGCGTCTGAACACGCGCGCGTGCGGCCTGCGCGTGTGGCCCGGCGGCCGGCGTTGCTATAAAACGGTACATACTATCTAGTGCGTCTGAACAAGCGCGCGTGCGGCCTGCGCGTGTGGCCCGGCGGCCGGCGTTGCTATAAAACGGTACATACTATCTAGTGCGTCTGAACACGCGCGCGTGCGGCCTGCGCGTGTGGCCCGGCGGCCGGCGTTGCTATAAAACGGTACATACTATCTAGTGCGTCTGAACACGCGCGCGTGCGGCCTGCGCGTGTGGCCCGGCGGCCGGCGTTGCTATAAAACGGTACATACTATCTAGTGCGTCTGAACACGCGCGCGTGCGGCCTGCGCGTGTGGCCCGGCGGCCGGCGTTGCTATAAAACGGTACATACTATCTAGTGCGTCTGAACACGCGCGCGTGCGGCCTGCGCGTGTGGCCCGGCGGCCGGCGTTGCTATAAAACGGTACATACTATCTAGTGCGTCTGAACACGCGCGCGTGCGGCCTGCGCGTGTGGCCCGGCGGCCGGCGTTGCTATAAAACGGTACATACTATCTAGTGCGTCTGAACACGCGCGCGTGCGGCCCGCGCGTGTGGCCCGGCGGCCGGCGTTGCTATAAAACGGTACATACTATCTAGTGCGTCTGAACACGCGCGCGTGCGGCCTGCGCGTGTGGCCCGGCGGCCGGCGTTGCTATAAAACGGTACATACTATCTAGTGCGTCTGAACACGCGCGCGTGCGGCCTGCGCGTGTGGCCCGGCGGCCGGCGTTGCTATAAAACGGTACATACTATCTAGTGCGTCTGAACACGCGCGCGTGCGGCCTGCGCGTGTGGCCCGGCGGCCGGCGTTGCTATAAAACGGTACATACTATCTAGTGCGTCTGAACACGCGCGCGTGTGGCCCGGCGGCCGGCGTTGCTATAAAACGGTACATACTATCTAGTGCGTCTGAACACGCGCGCGTGTCGCCTGCGCGTGTGGCCCGGCGGCCGGCGTTGCTATAAAACGGTACATACTATCTAGTGCGTCTGAACACGCGCGCGTGTCGCCTGCGCGTGTGGCCCGGCGGCCGGCGTTGCTATAAAACGGTACATACTATCTAGTGCGTCTGAACACGCGCGCGTGTCGCCTGCGCGTGTGGCCCGGCGGCCGGCGTTGCTATAAAACGGTACATACTATCTAGTGCGTCTGAACACGCGCGCGTGTCGCCTGCGCGTGTGGCCCGGCGGCCGGCGTTGCTATAAAACGGTACATACTATCTAGTGCGTCTGAACACGCGCGCGTGTCGCCTGCGCGTGTGGCCCGGCGGCCGGCGTTGCTATAAAACGGTACATACTATCTAGTGCGTCTGAACACGCGCGCGTGTCGCCTGCGCGTGTGGCCCGGCGGCCGGCGTTGCTATAAAACGGTACATACTATCTAGTGCGTCTGAACACGCGCGCGTGTCGCCTGCGCGTGTGGCCCGGCGGCCGGCGTTGCTATAAAACGGTACATACTATCTAGTGCGTCTGAACACGCGCGCGTGTCGCCTGCGCGTGTGGCCCGGCGGCCGGCGTTGCTATAAAACGGTACATACTATCTAGTGCGTCTGAACACGCGCGCGTGTCGCCTGCGCGTGTGGCCCGGCGGCCGGCGTTGCTATAAAACGGTACATACTATCTAGTGCGTCTGAACACGCGCGCGTGTCGCCTGCGCCGGCCACACGCCTAGCTGTAAAACCAGCCTAAAAGTTAAAGACGTTTTCGAATATAAGTAGGACTTTATTTTCAAACAATTTGACTTATTGACAAGTTATGTTAAAAATACCCATAGCGACATATCACATTTTGCAATAGGGTACCATTTTAAAAATAAATGATTACAAGACATTAAAATAACATTATAAAAGTATTGATAATGGTGATATGAAGTAACGTAAACACGGTTGAAATAATGAAGTAGGTACAATGAAATATTATACCGACAGATTATTGGGATAAACAAGTACATATTTTTAATAACAATATAAAAACAGGGTTTGCACAATATTACGCATCAAGCATGATCTTATCATGAATATAGTTGTTACGTCATTAGTTTTGTCAGCACCTGACTAACATACTTAAATAATAGAAGCGTTAAACATATTTGCAACATAAAAACTTAAACATAAATTGAATTGTTATGAAATCAATTGATATACACACAAAACCGTTATAAAGCTCGTATCTACAGTTCTATCACTATTCATAATTTCAAAGCATCGATAGATCATGGAGATTTTAATGCTTAATCTTTATATTATATGGGTATTCGTTTTATATAAATAGTAATAGAACTGCTTATTGCAAAACTTCATAAATAATAGTACTGGGAAAGATGAAATAAAAGTATTATACAGTATACCCCTAAGGTACAGTTTTTAGTCCATTCTATCATACGACCGACGACGACGTTAGGGAGAGTTTCCGATTGTTGTATCTTATATCAAAGGCTGTGAACTGTCAGTATACAGTATAATATTTCTCAGTCATCATTACCTCGTAAAAAATCTTGAGTTTTAGTTGGACATAAAATTATTACCTTTTTCCCACTGTTTAACAGGTCCCATTTACTTATTCGATTTCCGATTCGGAAGCCCTAACGCAGCAACTCCATACCAAGTCCATAGCCTGTCAAAGTTCGAAAATTACCCGTCCATGCGCTTCGAACGCTTACCATGCAGTTTTCTGATAGTTTCCGGATCTGGACAACTGACATTTGTGGCATTTCTATTTCTGCGGAATTCCGACTGCGCTTTTCGGACCAGGTCAACTAATGTACTTACCTTCATGTTACTAAATAACGAAAAATCTCTCGAGTGGGCGGTCAGTGCGTGAAACTGAAAAAATATAAATTGAGGAACAAAGTTGCAACCTCATTTGTTGTCGTTAGTTTATTTGTACCTTACTAATAGGGCCGCCAGTTGTACTATTTTTATTACTTTTGTGATCACTGTATGTTATTGTCTGTGTGCAATAAAGTATATTTCATTCATTCTTGCAAGTTGTTCAGTTACATAGTCTGATACCACCCGAGAGAGCTAACGTCACTGAACTAACACGTAACTGGCGGGCTCGGAGTGTGGGGTTGCGTGCTAGTAGTCGTCGCCGCGCGAGATGACCTCCTTGCAGGTGGGCCGCAGCATGAGCGTGTGCTCGAACTGCGCCGTGTAGCAGCCCTTGGTGTCGCAGAGCGGCGGGTAGGCGTCCACCACGCCCTTGTCGCACAGGTCCTTCAGCGCCATGGCGTAGCGCGCCGCGCCTGCGCGCTCCAGCCAGCGCTTGCAGAACGCCAGCGTGCCGAAGTTCTTGTTTATCAAGTTGAGCAGCTGTTTGGAGGATTGGAGTCTGGAACGATAGATATTATATGTAAGTAAGTATGAAGGGGTCGTCTACGCGGACCGCAGGTGACCTACTCTAACCAAGTGACAGTTTGTTAAAAAATAAGGTGATACTGAAATGTCATTCATTCTTGGGAATTTTATGCCAAGTTTAAAGCTCTTTTTATAGCTTTGGTCTAGCTAGCTTATCGAAGGGATAGACGATGGGCAGTTAAAAAAGTTAATACACAATATTTATGAAGAACACTGTTTAGTAAAGTCGCTAACAAACACCGATGGAGACTAGAGGAAAAACGCCTCTGCCTTGGGCAGTCAACTGGAACGTCAAACGCAACTTACTTTCACTATGACCCACCTTTATTACTACAGAAGTACCTGGTTGACCGAGCTTAGCTCATTTATTTTTTTTGTAAGACACCTACGCATGCCACCCTTATTACTACAGAATAATAATAATAAAAATCTTTATTTCTCTCATCACAAAGGTAAGAAGTATCAACAAGTAATTACACTAATTTATCTGAGTAGGTACAAATAAATCCTTTATGGAGAGAGCTGGTGTCTATACTAGGTTTCCCTGTATGACAGATCACCAGGCTCTCCCACCTCTGGATACTAATAAATTGGTTGTTGACAAATCCTGATACGTAATGAGAAAGTAAAGTAAAAAAAAAGTGTATGAGTGAGTGTGTGGGAGAGGATCACGGAGACAAATACAAAGAGGAGGTGCCACAAGCAACTTAGGCCCGTCTCATAGCGGACTAAGTACTCTTACTACTAGCTATTAACCACCAGGCGTCGCTTCTGTCAGTGTTACTTTGGATTTTATGGATACGACACGAATATGACTTGGTTTGATTACAACCATTTTAATTGAAATTAGTGACGCAAAAATTATGAGCTGTGTTGTATCGTGCAACAGTACGAGTAATACAACTATTTCTAACGAAAAAAAGACATAATTCCACTCGTATGTATTTTTTAATGCAATTTTTAATGCTCGTTATTTATTCCTTCGAGAAAGTTCGGCGATAGCCATCTATCGCCAAGTAGAATAACTTCTTGACTGTAGAAGGTTATAATATGACCTGTTTCATTCATGCTCATTCATTCATGTTTTTTATATAATAAGCTGGAAGGCCAGATATGGAATCTAAAAAAAATTATTTGTATAAAATATTTATTTTTGTAGCATACAATTAAATAATGCAGATAATATTGACGAACTTACTCAATATTTATAATTGAATACATGGCATCAAACTATCACATTTTGGGCAAGGATGTTTCCTTATACTTGGTAGTAAGTAAGTGATGATGATAAAGGACTTACGTGAAATCCCGTGTCAAAATTGAACAGATCTTTTTATATATATATTCTTTATTGCACACTTAAATTTACAGGATAATTAAGAGATCTTCTTATCAGATCTTTTTATGTCTTATAATTTCAGAGTTACCCATACTGACCCATCTAAATGGGCCAATGAGCAATTGTGATATACAGGTATATCACAATTGCTCATATAAGGTAATCCTAAAATAAAAACGACTACATAATACAAAAAGAAGACAGAGATCAATTTAAAAAAAATAGTCCGAATTTTTTGTTTTTTCACTTGCCTGGCAACATTATACAGCGTTACGAACTAACGAACAGAACCATCTTGTGTGTAATAGCAAAATTAAGTTCGGTTCATTAGTGTCTAGCTGCAAAGCTAGTTTTGCTATTGACCGCTAGATGGTTAGCAGAACTTCATCTCCCCGCACCCCCTCCCAATGGCGACCCCCGCTATCATATAGAAAACGTCTTAGGGCAGCTCCTCTTTGTATTTGTCTCCGTGGAGAGGATAAAAGGACTAATCTTGCAGCAACTAGTCTTGAAGTTCCTGTTTGGACTTTCGCTATCTCTATATAGTGTACACTAGGCATTACATACCTGAGCGGCACGAACTGCTGGTCGAAGTTCTTCATATAGTGCGAGCAGTCCATGTCGTCGTGCACCTGGCCGCGGCCGGTGGAGCCGAACGTCTCGATGGCGTAGAACTCGTTCTCTTCCATGCGCGTCGTCTCGCCGCCCTTCACGATCGGCACCGTCTTGCCCGCGTGGATTCCTTGGAACAAACAGTTCTTATAGAGGCCTTATAGAGAGGAGGTGCGATACAAAAGAGTAGAGAAAAATGAAAGTTCTGTGCGGTATTATTTTATTTGACAACATTATTAATTTTTACTAATACTAATACTGATGATATTGTAATAATAGCTGAGTCTGCACATGATGCCCTACAATATATGATGGATGGAACAACTGCATCACGCGTCTTTACAAATAGGGCTAAAAATTAATATGGATAAAATAAAGGTGATGGCTACAACCGATTTAACATCTAACCCCATTTCATTTGGCAGACAGCCCTTGGAATAAGTAGAATACAGTTTAAATGGGCCGCCTTTGGAAGCTAAAACATGTTTTACGGTCTAAAATCCCGCAATCATTGAAAACAAAAGTTTTTAATCAAAGTGTGCTCCCGGTGATGACGTATGCTTGCGAAAGTTGGTCTTATAAATATGCTCAAGGTTGCTCAAAGGGCTATGGAACGCATCATGCTCGGAATATCTTTATGTGACAGAATCCGCAACAAAGAAATTCTGAGAAGAACTCGGTTGGTGGATATTGGATACCGGGTGGCCAAGCTGAAATGGGCGTGGGCCGGTCACCTGTGTCACCGACAAGACGGAAGATGGAGCAGTTGCGTTTTGGATTGGAGGCCACGTTTGGGCAGACAACCAGCCCGATGGTCCGACGATGTGAAAAACCATGCAGGTCCTCTATGAATCAGAAAAACTGAACATCGAGCCAAGTGGAAGTGCTCTGGAGAGGCATCAACGGTGGGCGAAATAAGTGCTGAAGAAGAAGATTAATTTTTAAGCCAAAACTTGCCATTATCGTTTTATTCCAATTTATGTTCTATTGACATTTTAATAGTTGGTCAGGTGTTACATTATTTAAGAAATATACTACTCCAAATGGGTCATACTAAACGAGTCTGCAACTATTTTGTGTACAATAAATGGTTAAATAAATAAGACACACAAATCATCATATTACTTACTGTATGGTCCAATGGAGTGTCCATTCAAATTCCTGATAGGCTTTACTTGATAGACTGTTCCATCTAGTTCAACTTCGTGCGATTCCATCACCTGAAATCATCATCAAAATGTTAGACAAATTCACATGTAAGGGCGTGCGCGGTGTGGAGTAGTATGTTGCAGTGCCAACATGTATTTCAAACTACTTAAAAAAAAAACACAATCCTTTTTCGTTCCGGACCGTAATGTTGAATTTGCAAAATGTTGAACTATAAATCCAATAATGTTGAATTTGCAAAATGTTGAACTGTAATCCCATAATGTTGAATTTGCAAAATGTTTACCTTCAGGCCACGCCACCAACTGGAAACTTGAAACCATCTTATTTTAAAATTACTTCCTTCTTCCTTGCCTATGGCTGGTTTTCTTTAGTAGTTAATAACACATATTCGCATTATGTTAAGCCGCTCGATGCGGGCTAAGCAGGACCTGTAATTGTAGAGATCCTTGGGCAAACATTGGAATGGAACGGCTGAAATGATGATGATGACGACGAGCGGGTCGTAGCACGGGTTAAAGTGAGTACATACCTCTTGAACCGCGGCGCCTACATCGCACAGCCTGACGTCGATGCCGGCGGCCTTAATGCCGGCCTCGGTGGCCTCTTGCACGCCTCGGACGAGCGGGTCGTAGCGCGGGTTGAAGTGGAGAGTGAACGCGCAGTCGATGATGCGCCCGTTGATGTGCGTTCCGAAGTCGATCTTCACCACGTCGTCGTATTCCAGCACGGTCGTGTCGCCTGCGTGTGTTCGAATTTAACAGTTACATAATACAAAATCTTTATTTAATTACTTTTCACAAGTGTCTTACAGGTTAGAGTCAGATTAGATTGGAGTCTGCTATTTAACAATCAGTTGCCTGTGTCATCCATGAAGTTCTAAATTTCCTTAACAGGTACTGACTGAGTGAATTGTTAATCACATAACTTTTAAAACAATGTTAATACAAAAATTAAAGCCATTAAATATTGTTCCATACATGGAAATAAGGTTTGTGCTGAAAAATATAATTAAAGAAATATATTTTATTGCTGGTGAGTATGTATAGATATTTTAATGAGTGAGAGTGGTTATTATTACATGTGTTAATAGTCACTGACACAATACAGTACAAATATACTTTATTGACACCAAAAACATAAAACACACAAAATTTTAGCCCATTACTAGTTATCTTACCAGTATTAGGTGTATAATGGGCTGCACAGTGGTTACGACTGCAGCCAGTAGGGAAGGCCAGGCCAGCTTTAAGGCCATCCTCACCAATCAACCTACGAGCTGTCGATTCCAGCTCCTCACAGATTTCAATCATGGTCATACCAGGCTTTATCCATTCACGGATATGTTTCCTTGTCTGCAATATTACATTTTGCTATGAGTAACTGTTTATTGTTGGAAGAAAAGGAAAAATAAAAATACAAACGTCACATGTATTGAGATTCCTATTGCATAATGTGATGATACTAGAAAATTGTAATGTTATAGCAACCGGTCAAGGTATCATTGGTCTGGATTGGATAACAATGCAACAATAATAAACAAGAATAAAACTTGAATTGTTGATGAAGTTCTAACAGCATCCAAGTCAATAAATACAACTTTTCAAGGAATTTGGTCTGATAATGCATGTCATTGTTCTTCATCCAATAGCATCAAAATGTCAATGCTGCAAAATATTGACTTAGGCTATATTAGATATTCACCAATGTTATGATAGTTTCTTATTTACCTGTCTGTGAGCTTCAGCTGCTTGTCTGATCTCCTGGTAGATATCCTGGTGCATTCTGTCCAGGGCTCGCTTCTCTTCACTGGAGAAACGTTCCTTCGCAGTCCTTTCGTCAATACCTTCAGCAGGACCATGTTCCATAATTTGACCCTCAGGGAAATTACCTATTAAAATTACGAATTTGAAACAAATGCTTTTTAAACTTTTACCATAATATACAGAAAAATTCTATCTAACAAGAAATTTGTAATTTAAATGACTCTTTGTTTCAGAATGTCACTTTAATTTAATTATAAGTACTATAAAATGGCCATGTTAAATACATTTATGTCACCGTAAGATTGTGAATGTTATTAGTTTATAATCTATTGATGTTAAATCATTAAATTGTGAACAAAGCTGCAGAGTTCATAATCTGTTGGGTTTTATCACCCGTAAAATTGTGAACTGTGTTCCTGATTGGTTGGTTTTGGCAGTAGCTCATTCTGTTTTATTCATTGCTGCTGCCAAAAGTGACTAATCAGGGACGGATTGCAATAAAAGGAATATAATATATACCTATAAAGGCATTAAATAAAATATTCCCATCTCTAGTCTAAAATATAGACTATCAATTCTCAGAACACCATTTGTGCCTACATTTTTAAAAGAGATGTACATGTACTTAAATCAATTTATGTTAGAAAACATTTTTTTATACTTAAATTATCTTATTTACAAATATGAATATTATTTTGAAATATTTAATTCATTTTTTCAATTTATTTTTAGTTTTTTCATTTCTAAATTAATTGTTCTAATGTGAATGATGATGATGTAATCCTGTAATCCCTTATCAGGGACATATTTTTAACTGTAGCAATAAAAATAGTTCCATTGACCTAAAATTACAAATCTGGTCCGAACATTCTCTGATGCAGCTGATCACTAGAGATGGGAATTTTTAATTCAATGCCTTTGATGAAAAATATTCATTTTTTTAGTATTGTTTATATCATGTTGTATAAGATAAAAGACTGAGTACATAGTCAAGTTATTGTGATTATAGAGGCTGACAGGTACTATACTGACCGTCAGGGTACAACTCAGCGATGGGTATTGTAGGTGGGTTTGTCTGTTGCACTGCAGGCCCCTTGCCACCCTTGCCCTTGCTTTTCTTCTTTTTTTTCTTTTTATCTTCTCCTTCTGCCGCGGCCTCCTCAACGGAGAGCGAATGCACTTTATCGGATGCATTTGCCATCTCACCCTCATCTCCAGCAGCTGCACTCTCAGCATTTTCGCCTAAAATATAAAACGGATTTGCAAAGAAAGCAATAACAGCCTGGTATGAGGTCGTTAACTCATGTAAATGATATTTGAACTGAATATACATACCCACCTAATATTAACCTAATATTTGAAAACAAAATAGGTTATGTGTGAATCACCTGACAAGTAAAACAGTTATTCATCATTAGAATCGCTTATATTTTGTAGCTATTGTTCTACAGGTAATTTTCACACATCAGGTAACAAGATAATCACTGAAAATTTGCATTTTATTAAAACTAACCTGTCTTCTTCTTCTTTTTTTTCTTTTTCTTTTTTTTAGCAGGGTCCTTCGTATCTCCTTCTTCCGCAATGTCTACCTCTTCTTCTTCGCCATTTTCCACAAATTCTTCTTTAGTAATTTCTTCCGTTTTCTTCACTGAAGCCATTGATAACAAATTACAAAAATAATTTGATAAGTCCTATTTCATCCATGCGACTATAGTATCGTTCTGAATATTCAGTTCAGATCAGATTGTATTGAAGGTTATTTTGGTTGTCATTTACTTGACATAATAATCACAATATTAAACATAAGCGCCACGAAGGATATTATTATACTTAAATTAAATGATAAAAGTTCACTTCTTGTCTTTTCTTATATACCTTTTTTGGTGGAGGTTTTTGAACGCATAAGAAAAAAGCGCGAAGAACGACTTGGCGTGCGTTCGAAAACGTGCAAGAATCACCTGCACTCCACTTACTCACACTCGCCACCACCCCTGCGTTCTGTCTGAGACGCGCTGAAATCGATTAAAGCACCCGTAATCGCGTTCCGAATTTTTTTTTGCTTTTCTGCTTGCTGACAGCGCTGAAAGTCTGATTCGGAATGCGCCCCACATCACATCATTGCATCTCATTCTTTTTCACTTCCACTCGTTTGTTTATCGTTGCTTCCACTTCTTTCAAATAGCCCTGCGTTCCGAGACGCGTTGAAATCGAGTAAAGCACCCGTAATCGCGTACCGAATTACTGTCAGCAGCGCAGGCAAAACTCATACGTTTTTTTGCTTTTCTGATCGCTGACGGTGCTGAAAGTCTGATTCGGAATGCGCCCTAGGGTGCAGTGCAAGTGAAACAAACTGATGTCAAGTAACCGCTGTGCTGTACCCATTTCTAGACCCATTTTGGAATGCCCTCTTGAATGAAGTTTTGCGCGGGAAGCGAGAATTTATGAATGTGCTTTGTTATTTTTTTTCACCTTAGCATTTCGAAAGAACGAACAAACTTAAAAAAAAGCTATTTTTTTTCTGTGTTAATAAAGTGATAAATTATAGATAAGTAAGGCGTTATATGCACAAAATTATCTCACTCGTTGATCGCATACCAAACGTAGAAATTCGTCGGAAAACTAAAGTCGAAGACGTAGGTAAGCGGATAACGAGACTGAGGTGGAGATGGGCGGGGCACTTGGCTATGACTTGGCTAGACGGGACGACGACCGGTGGACCAAAGCAGTCACAGAGTGGTGGCCTAGAGGGGTGACAAGGCCAGTGGGCAGACCACCAGCCCGATGGTCTGACGATATTGTCAAGATGACGGGATCTCACTGGATGAGGCTGGCACAGGACAGGACCGTGAGAATTGGCGCTATAGAGAAGAGGCCTATACCCAGCAGCGGGGCTGAGTATGATGAAGGCGTTACATCACTAAATCGGATTTATAATACCCTTTGAGCATAGGAATGTGTGAACCACCTTCGCATCTTAGTATTGAAGAGTTTATTAGATTTTTTCCTAATAAAGAAAAAGAGAAGAAGAAAGAGAAAAAAGAAAAAAAAAATAAGTAAAAATAATTTATTGAAGACTATAATATAGCCTGCCGGTTTAGGTTACATCACATCACACTAGTATTGAAAATCTATTTGGACTGCTAAATGGATTTGAATGAAATTTGGAATGGAGATAGTTTGTATTGTAACCTGGATACTTTTATGGGAAAAAGTCTTATTCCCACGGAAACATCTTACACAATGCGAGCGTACGTAGCCATGGGCGGACTGCTAGTAATTAACTTAAACAATCTTGTTGCGCCTCAAGGTATCATTTGAAAGAACCAACTTTAAGGAACTTATTTTTTTTTATTATTATTATTTTTTATTGTTGTTAGATCGATTTTTTTATGACATATTTAAAAATGTGCAAAATAATACCATTCCCGTTCTTCTAGGTTTCTAAGCCATAGATTAAACGTTGGCCCCCCGGTCCATTCTTTTTTATAGGTCAATAATTCCAAATTCCAAATTTGAAATATTCGTAGCCGGCCTCAGCCAGCAACTGAGATGAAATTCTCGTTTGCTATGCCACAAAGTAGGTAAAGCGGCTCGGGGACCCTTTTTATTATTTTGGGTAAGTAGTGAGTATTAGGTAGTGTGTGTGCAGTGCGATGCGAGCTCGAGTATGGTCGCGTTCTGCAACTCAGCACCAGACACGAATTAATCTAGTTCGCGAATTTGCGCGGTAAGCCACTGCCCGATACCGTCGCTATGGGCTCGGAGCAACTCATAGCTAACGAGTTGTTGGCGTTCATTCAGCACGCCATCGACACCATGGATAAGGTCAGCATCCTGCAAATCTGCAAGACCAACTTCAAGCGGGAGGAGATCTGCAGTGGCAAGGAGCTACTCTACCGGACGCTCGGCAAGGCCGACCTGATGCCGTCTCGCAGGAGGGATGAGAAAGGCGAAAGAAGTCTCCAAGACATCATAAAGCTGTTGAAGGAGACCGACCTTGACGACGTGCCTGCTTTCGTGGCGAAGCGGCTACATAAGCTGCCTCCCGTCACTTTCGACCACGTCGAGGTAACCAGGCTGCTGAAGGATATTACAACCCTGAAAGCGACCTTGGCCGAGGTACAGTTGAAGTTAGAGGCTTCGAAATCTGCCATCTCGGATCTGCGTACCGAATTATTATCCTTAAAACGTAGTGATTCGGTAAGTAGGTCATCCGTGGCCTCTAACGTAAACACGCGTCGCGGAGCGCAAAATGCTTCCGTCGGCAGTATTGAGTTGGCGACAACACCGGAATGTGCGCCGCTTGCTGCTGACGAGCGTGTTTCACCGCGCCCTGCCGCCGCCGCCAGCTCTGCACGCCCCGCAGCTGTGGAGCTGACGTCACGCGGCACCACGTCTACCCCAAGCCATGCCTACGCCGCCGCCGCCGCCGCTGCCGCCCCATCTCAGCAGTCACAACCACTGGGGAAAAAGCCTTGCGAGGCTTCTCTTAAGAGTGTGACACTACGTCCACCGAAAAAACATTGCGATAAGGAGGGCTTCATTAAAGTCGAAAGGAGGAAAAAGAAGCCCGCCAGCCGTAACCATCATGGCAACGCACCGGTCGGACCGGAGCACTCGCTGCGTCCTGAAGTACGTTCGACGCAGCTGTACGTGTCCCGACTACACTGGTTCACTAAGGTTGAGGAGTTGGTGGATTTTGTGCGAAGAAAATCCAATTTCACCCTGAGGGTCGAACGGTTAGCATCGCGCCACAAAGTGAACTTTAGTTCGTTTGTGGTACGAGTGCCGACCCACCACCTGGAGACCTTCATGAAAGAGGACTTCTGGCCGCAGGGAGTCGTGTTTCGGAAGTTCCGGGGACGGCTGCCAGCTGACACACGCTACACGTCGCTGACATCACGTGTTACCTAGTTATAGTTTTTTATAAATATGTATGTTAGTTTTAAGGTATTTATTATATGGGCCCCTGTTTACATATTTAAGACCTTTATGTAAATACTGCCTGAAATAAATGATTTATATTATTATTATTATTAGTTCTCGAATACAGTCTAGATTAGGCATTTACTGGAAGATCATTAGTAGAGTTAACATTGATTTACTACATGAATTACTAAAACGAATACTATATAAAGTACATAGGGCACACTGAAAGTTCTACGCTCCTGGCCGCTCATAAATGTTTGAATTTTTGATGTTTTATTTTTATAACATAAGAAATTCAATCATTGACTAAAAAAAATAAGCACATTTAAAAAGAATTTCCGAAATAATAAGTCGAAAGGAAATTGGCTGGCAATTTGCAGGGGAATTTGGGTCAACGATCAGTGAGAGCCATCTCGTCCTATGTATCTACATCCCTAAGTGAATAGACCTAAAGTATGTGCCTCTACGTAACGAGAATTGACCACCCGGGCTCGCCCTACTCCTAATAATTGAGACATTTACTAAGCTATCGATGCTCATCTTCTTAATGCAAAGGTCGTGTTTCAGAACAAACAATGTCAATGACACCAATTCAGTAAGTGTGTAAGGTAGTATGTATGAATAACTGTTGAAGTGGTATATTATTTATTTTCCTAGTGAAATTTAACCTCAAATAAAAATATAGACATTAAACCCACGTAGCAGGCGGCGCGCTACGTGTGCTACGAAGTACGAACTGGCTACGAACTATCTATTACTAGTACGATGTGATTATTTTTAGTGGATGAGTAATAAGTTAGAAATGTAGTTTCATTGCATATTAAAAGCATGGTGATCTGTGTCACTATATGCCCTAGAGGACTCTGTATCATCATCACTCATTCGCAAAGGGATTACACGTGTATGTACGGTACTGCGTATTTTTTTTATTTTTTTTATTTACGATTTATTCTACACAAGTAAATTACAAAACATAAAACATGAAGAAAGACGACACAACAGGTACTTACTACTTATTTCTAAAGAAATATCTTCCAGCAGTCCTAAAGGAGCGCAGCATGCTGGGTCTGAAACTGACCGATCGAAGCCGAAACAGCATGTTGCGTTCCAAAACTCAAATCGGTGACACCCCGCAGGTAGCCGCCAAGGGGACTGGGCTGGACACGAATGCCGCATGCTACCTAGACCTATGGGTAAAACAAACAACTATCTGGAGCCCACAAAGAGATAGGCGGAGACGTAGACAGCCTCGTAGGAGATGGCGGGATGAGCTTGACTCTTTTTCAAGGAGTTGGGATGAGGAAACCCAGGATAAGGAAGGATGGAAGAAAAAGAGGGAGGCCAAGCAGTGGGACAGTCTAGGCTAAATAAAATATGATAAGAAGCAGGAATTTATTTTTGTGTAATTTGCATGCATGTGTGAGATGGTGGGCGCTAATTCGTCTTGTCCCTTTATTAAAGCGATAGCCATAACTATAAAAAAGATTTTTGAAGTTGCTAGTGGATAAAAATGTTAAAGAAAAATGTGATAAAGAAAATAAGGAACTGTTTCCATTATGTGAGAGGAATTTAGAAAAATACAATTTAAAAACTTTGTTCAACATAAATGTGTCACTAGAGCTGTCTCTAACAAACAGTATACTTTACCAAGAACTATAAATTACTTTGGTCAAAGAACTAGAGATTATTTGGTACCTAAAATATGCAATAGATGAAAATGTAATATCTAAAGCGACATTCAAAATTAGAGCTAGTAAGGTGTTTTTGTCAAAACTGTTGCATGGATAGGTGAATATACCTATATAATCAACGAAAATGAAGTGTAAGGTCATAGAATTTAATATAGTACTAAGTAGTAAGGTATGTACTTTCTGGAAAGGTAGGCATAGATTTTTAAGTTTTCTATTTGTGTAACCTAACTAAATTAGAGAGTGTTGTCTCCGCCAACAAATTGCTGTGCAGTTTGGCGGGCTTAATAATTACGATACAAGGATCGTAGGTGGCATATTACAAACGAGGTGACTTTTGTAAGCCCGAGCCGCAGGCGAGGGTTTATAATGTCACGAGTTTGTTATAAAACCTAAGATCAGTGTGTTGTACGACATTTTTCAATACACTTGTGAGAAAACTGATAGTAAATAATAAAATTAAAATGTACCTACATAGTATTACCCTACAAAAGCTATGATACTACGGGTAAAATGGATCATGTAGAAGTCGTAAAAACTCACCTTTATTATATCACGCCCAGTTTGAGTATCCTTACTATTCACATTTATCATTAAAATATATCAACACTAAAACACTCATAAAACAACATTCAGTGTAAAACAATTAAATGAAAAATTTACAAACTTGGCGCCAACTACAAAAAAAAGGCTTTGGCGGACATTCAGCCTCTACGAATATTATTTGTTAAGTCGAGATAATTTTATTTTTATAATTAAAATATTACTGGCTGATAATATTTTTGATATAATTTGTTGAAATCACTTTTCTCTTTGTATGAATCGATTTAAATATTTTTACTGTCAAAATTATCCTGGCTGAATAATAAATTCTGAAGACCGCCGACCGTAGGAATTAAAGAAAAATTGTAATAAAATGGCACTAGTGCGGTAAAACGCATTTAGCGCAGCGCACAGTTTACTGCCTTCGTAAGTTCAATTTTCGAGCAAGGTGTATTGAAAAATAATGTAACGTATGTCTGGTTCGCAATAAACGATTTATTTATTATTATTATTTTATATACCGGCATCGTGTGGTAGAGCGCGCTATGTTATATAATAAGACCGTCCATCTATTTATATCTCTGTTACTTTAGTTAGATTCGTAATTCAGAGAGAAAATTTTTGTATATCATATGTGCTATGTTAGAGTAAGCATCCGTCTTTCGGGATAGCTTGCTAGTCATGGATATCGTATTTAAAGAGAGTACCGAGTTAAAATGTTCAAATAGATAAAGACGAAAATGTTTATTGGTGCCTTCCACAGATGACATCAGTCTGTCGCACCATGCGCCTTACAAAATTATAAAGTAATATTTTTTAAACTTTCTTAAATATCTTTCTTTCACTTAGGTACATCAAGTACATAATCGAGAGGGGCGAAGCGCAAACGTCGTCAACTAGGTAGAGCAGAAACTTCCAAATAGAAACTACAGCCCATACAGCGAAATCAGAATAGACTATTGTTCTTCTTCATATAAATGGACCTACAACCTTCAACACCAACTATTCAAGGATGTGGGTTTAGTTACATTACGCAACAGTACTGTTGTAATAGTTGTTATTGTTTACTTTAGAAGATTCTGAAATACATTTGTAGGCCGCCTCTCCCGAGGCGTCGCGTGTCGTGACTTTTCCAACAAAGATCTAAATTTATAACACTCTTGGGCTTACTAAAAAGTCGCTGTGAACAAGCAAACTTTTGACAAAGAAGTGAAGAAGTGTAGCTGCGTCACAGTATGACAAATATTTTGTAAATCTAACTCCGGTTCAATAGACGGCCGAAGGGAAATATTTTAATAAAAAACATAATAATAAAGTATGATTTTGTACGGGACGGCCTCTAATTAACTGCTAGCATAAGACTTAGCCTTATAGATATTGTAGATTAAGTTTATTGATTTAAACTCTTTTTTCCTACTAGAATAGTATTTTATAGGTTTATAGGGAAGAACTTTAGTGTCCTAAGTATTTATAGATATTTAATAGCTTACAGTTTTATATTCTCGAACTTTACCCACCTTTTCGCTTAATCTAGTCGGTAAAGAATAGTATAGAGCCGATGTTTTTTATGTTGTTTACGTTACTCGATGTTGTTTACGTTCGTCATAGTTAGCTAGAAAATTCTAGAAAATAATAGGTAAACAACCCATTGTCATTTGTTGTAAACAACTATTGTTTAATAAACAAACATCGGTCCCTCGCCCCGCTCACTCCGCCTTCACCTCCCCTTACCCTAACGGGTAGGAGTATAAATACGGAGCACTGCCCGCTGCACGGACAGTGTGTTTTAAGCAGTGGTTCACAGTACAGTAAACAGTTCGGAAGCCTCAAGAGGAAAACAGAAAGAGGAACGGTAGCAGCGGCAGTGCAAATAGTACCTCAACGGTGTAGTGTGGTACAGCGGACCGAGGAAGCGATCCTGCACAGAATACTGGTGTTTCTTTTCGACGACCCTCAACCGGACGGCCCAATCCCAGCAATAGTCCTGTGCGGCACTTATCCTATGTTTCAGTCCACGCGATCGCACCAACAGTTATAGTAGTGCCACACATTTTGGTCCTTCGAGCCGGATTGCGGTCAATACAGAAGAATGGTCGTCACCAGAAGCGGAAAAGGCAGCCACACCGATCACCGTCACACCGGTGAAATCGCAACATTAGGAGGCAACAGCATCGAAGACACCGACGCACACGCGGAACAGACTACGTCAACGTCCGAGCCATCCGTCAAGGACGCACCCATTAAGGTCGCCCCCCACCACTCCACTGCAAGCGGAATCATGAAACAGACGCCCCTCTGCCCGACGTTACTGGGCAACCAGGGCACCACAGAAGCTGTCCAGCGAGCCAGCAACACAGACGGGGCCACAATGAAAGAGCCCTACCCGACAGAAGACGGTCGGGGTGTAACTGCCGCACACTCCGACCGCCCCTCCGCCGCCGCCGTTCAGGCGCACCTCCCCGCGCGCCACGCTGCAGCATCCCGAGCATCAACATCGACGAAAGCAAGATCAATGCGAGCACGGGAGCTAGCAATACGAAAAGAAGAACTCCTCCGCCTGAAGATAGAATATGAACTCGCCCGCATAGCCCGCATTGAAGCAGAGAGCTCTGAGGAAGAGGAGGACATACAGGAAGACAACGGCGGTAACGAGTCACAACGCCGCGTCGCCGATTGGGTCGACCAGAGTCTACAGCATCAACTTACAGCCCTATCGAAGAAAGAGCTGCCACCTCTGCCTCAAAACGAGAAGGCAGAAACACGGAAGATGCCACACCCCCCCGGCGCCCCCGCAGCAGCAAAACCGGAGTGCGGGGAGTGTTCCCCCCCTGTCTGTGTACCGGCGGGAGCGCGGGAAATGACAGTCAAACAGCAGAGCCTCGACATCTCCGAGCTCGCGCAAGCCATCACACTCGCTGCGCAATCAACACGTCCGACGTCACGTAACTTCTTCGAGTTACCGAGCTACAGCGGGTCACATCAAGAGTGGCTATCATTCAACGCAGCCTACACTGCAACAGCGCCCTCTTACAACGACGTCGAGAATCTCGCCCGCCTACGCAAGAGCCTCAAGGGAACAGCAAGGGAAGCGGTCGAAAACCTGCTTATGTACAACGCGGACCCGCATGACGTCATGAAGACACTACAGTCCCGCTTCGGCCGCCCCGACGCCATCGCACAGGCCGAACTCGATCGTCTGCGAGCCCTAACGCGACTCACCGACTCCGCCAGAGATGTCTGCATGTTCGCCACAAAGGTGAACAACATCGTGGCCACCCTCCGCGCATTGAAGAAGCAACACTACTTGTACAACCCGGAGATTACGAAGCTCACCATAGAAAAATTTACACCGGTGCTGCGTTACAGATGGTACGACTTCGCCGCCTTCCAGCCAGAGGACGACGACGCCGAGCTATTGAAGTTGTCTCGCTTCTTGGAACGCGAAGCCCAACGCTGCGCCCCGTACGCTCAACCCGAGCAACCTACAATGGCCGCGCCCACTCAACGCGTGGCAACCCACAGCACACTCCCACGGCGGCCACCACAGAAGACGTACGCCGCCACAGTGGAGCCCACAGCTACAGTTACAGCAACAGAAAAGCTGTGCCCGGTATGCCAGAAGCCCGGACACACTGCAGCGACGAAGTGTCCGCAATACATCGACGCAAGGGTCGATGAACGATGGGACATAGCCAAGGACAAAGGGCTATGCTTCAGATGCCTCAAATATAGGACGCGGAAGCACAGTTGCAAGCCACTGCGATGCAAAGTCGACGACTGCGACCGCACGCATCACCCGCTGCTACACTTCGTCAAGAAAGGCGAAAACGAAACAGAAGTCGTGAGCACCGCCAGGACAACAGAGAAGACGCACAGCTTCTTGAAGATTCTTCCAGTCACCGTCACCGGACCGCGGGGCGACTACAGTACTTACGCCCTACTCGACGACGGGTCTACAGTCACGCTCATCGACGCCGCCATCGCTAGAAAGATAAGCGCAAAGGGGCCGATCGACCCACTACACATCGAAGCCCTATCGAACAAAATGGGCGAAGCTAAGTCTCAACGCGTGAAGATCACAGTACAGGGGACATCGAGCAAAGTCAGCATTCAAGCGCGAACCATCAACAGCCTGCGTCTCTCACCACAGCGAGTCGAAAGGAGTGACGTCATCAACTGCCCGCATCTGGCGGGCATTAGCGCGCGCTTGATTCACGACGCCGTTCCGAAGATTCTCATCGGTCAAGATAATTGGGAGTTGCTGTTGGCTACAGAGACGAAGCGGGGAGAGCGGCACCAACCCGTCGCGTCCCTCACCCCCCTCGGCTGGGTACTACACGGGGCACATACACGCACGCTCGGAAAGCGCGTACACTACGTGAACCACATCGTCACCCAGGAAGAGAACATGGATGAACAGCTCCGCCAATACTTCGCCATCGAGTCAATCGCCATAACACCGAAAAGACCACACAGCGATCCGGAACAACGTGCGCTCAACATATTAGCAGAGCGCACAGTACGACGCGAAGACGGCCGCTATGAAACGTCCCTCCTCTGGCGCACCGATGATGCACCGATGCCCAACAACTACGACAACGCGTTGAAGAGACTTCAAACTACAGAAAAAAAGATAGACAAGGACCCTCTCCTCAAGAAAAAATACGAAGAACAGATGGAAGCGCTCATACAAAAGGGATATGCCGAGCCAGCACCCGCCGACTGCACCGAAAAAAGGACATGGTATCTACCACACTTTGCCGTCCTGAACCCTATGAAGCCCGGCAAGGTTCGCGTGGTCCACGACGCAGCAGCGAAGACGAAAGGGGTGTCGCTCAACGACTATCTCCTTACCGGTCCCGATCTTCTGCAGTCGCTGCCCGGCGTATTGATGCGACTACGCCAGCACTGCTACGCCGTCTCCGCCGACATCAGAGAGATGTTTATGCAAGTCAAAATAAGAAAAGAAGATCGAGATGCGCTGCGCTACCTATGGAGAGGAGGAGAGCGGGGGGACACCCCTCCCCGCGAATACAGAATGACGTCGCTTATCTTCGGCGCTACGTCATCACCGGCTACGGCGATCTACGTCAAGAACGTCAACGCGGAGCGCTATAAAGAAAAGGAGCCAGACGTCTACAACGCCGTGATAAGAAATCATTATGTCGACGACTACCTACAGAGCTTCACGACAGTCAACGAAGCAATAGCTACAGCAAGCCGGGTGCGCGACATACACAGCGAAGCACACTACGAGCTACGACAATGGAAATCGAACTCGGCAGAGATTGTCGCCGCCCTCGCCGAGACGACTACAGCGTCTCAACCGGTCACCTTGGACGGCGGGACTACGACGGAACGCGTGCTCGGGCTCGTATGGAAGCCACACACAGACGAGCTCGCCTTCAATCTCGACCTCGCCCGCCTACCGCAAGACATCTTACAGAACACGCGCCCCACCAAGCGAGAAGCACTGAAAATCGTCATGTCCCTCTTCGACCCACTGGGCTTCGCATCACCGGTCATATCACGAGCGAAGCAATTGCTACAGGAAGTGTGGCGAAGGGGAACCGACTGGGACCAACGCATCGACGACGACCTCGCAGCACAGTGGACAGAATGGACGGGGTACCTACAGAAGCTAGCCGGCATCACTATGCCGCGCTGCCACCCACACTACAGCGACGCATCGGATCTACAACTACACGTGTTCGTCGACGCCAGCGAGGCCGCCTTCGCCGCCGCACTATACTGGCGCATCACCGCACCGGACGGCCACGTCATCACTTCCCTGGTCATGGGAAAGTCAAAGGTCGCACCACTCAAAGTGACCTCGATACCACGCCTCGAGCTACAAGCCGCCGTTATGGGAAGTCGCATGGCCGCGACAGTCATCGACGAACACGATCGCAAACCCGACTCCGTCACGTACTGGACAGACAGCCGAACAGTACTCACATGGTTGAAGACAGGCGCGCGCTCATACAAGCCCTACGTCGCCCACCGCATTGCAGCCATAGAAGAAAACAGCAAGCTCAGCCAGTGGCGTTGGGTACCTACCAAGCTCAACGTCGCCGACGACGCCACCCGCAACGTACCGGGCGACTTCGACGCACAGCACAGATGGTTCCGGGGACCACCCTTCTTACTCGAAGATCCGACAACATGGCCTGAAGACAAACAGAAAACGTCCGAGGAGAAAACTGGGGAAGAGAGGACTAACTACGTTCGACAGCAGGCAACATCGAAACTTACAGACGCGATCCCCGATAGCAACCGATTTTCGAAGTGGGAACGCTTACTTCGAGCCACAGCGCGCGTGCTTCAATTCATAGCACTCTGTCGTCCGAAAATAGAAAGAATAAACTACAAGCGCACGAAAAAGAATAGAGAAGCTGATCCAGCCTGGGGACGAAAACAAACAGGCAAGCCGAAGCCGCAGGTGACCATGAAGCCAACAGAAGCTGATCGCAGCTACAGAATAATAGAAGCCGGGCTCATGGTCAAGGCAGAGAAGCTGCTCATCATAGCGAGTCAGCGAGATTCGTTCCCAGAAGAGATAGCAGCGCTACAGCAAGGATGTGATATCGCGACGAACAGCCGCCTACGCCCACTTGCAGTTCAATTGGTCGACGGCGTCATCAAGATCGTCTCCCGTATCGCCGCGACAACTGGCATCCAGGAAGAGGTGAAGACCCCAGCGATTATCGACGGAAACCATACGACGGCAAAGCTTTACATCGACTTCACACATAGGCAGCTGCACCACGCCAATGTCGAGACGACAATCAACGAATGCCGCCAGCATTATTGGATACTTCGACTGCGGCCAACAGCACGCATGGTGATCCACAGATGCCTGCCATGTCGACTGAGGAAGACAGCTCCGCCTCAACCATCGACAGGGAACCATCCGCTGGCGCGCCTAGCACACCATCAGCGCCCCTTCACCTATACTGGGTTGGACTACTTCGGTCCTCTCACAGTCACTGTGGGCCGGAGTAAACAGAAAAGATACGTCGCACTATTCACTTGCCTGACCACGCGAGCCGTCCACTTGGAGATCGCCGCCTCACTCACAACAGATTCAGCCATCATGGCGCTTCGTCGAATGATAGCGCGCCGCGGCTGCCCAACAGAGATATGGTCCGACAACGGAACAAATCTACAAGGCGCGGACAAGGAACTACGCCGAGCAATCGATCAAGCAACAGAACAAGAGGCGACGAACAAGAAGATCAGCTGGCGTTTTATACCCCCTGCAGCACCATTTATGGGCGGGGCCTGGGAACGCCTAGTACGGAGCGTCAAGAATGCACTCTACGTCGCTTTGAAAGAAACAAACCCGACAGAAGAGGTCCTCAACACACTACTCGCTGAAGTCGAATATACAGTCAACAGTCGACCACTCACCCACGTATCGACAGACCCAAACGATCCAGAGGCAATAACACCGAATCACTTCCTGCTGGGCGGATCTGCTCGAGTAGTAACACCAGGGACGTTCGACGACTCTGACCTGATAGGACGAACACACTGGAGAGCATCTCAACGTCTCGCTGACATCTTCTGGTCCCGGTGGATTCGTGAATACCTTCCCGAACTTCAACACCGGCGGGAGCCTCGAAGCAAGGGACCAGCACTTCGCATCGGAGACGTCGTCCTAATCGCCGACAACACTCTGCCGCGTAATACATGGCCACGCGGACTGATCGTCGCAACCTACCCTGGCACAGATGGGATCGTCAGAACAGCAGACGTGAAGACCAAAGGAGGCATTCTACGCAGACCGACCAAGAAGCTCGTCGTGCTACAATCAACAGAAGAGGCGTCCCTTCCACGGAACAAGGATGCGTCGACCGAGGCGACGGACGACGCACGGCGGGAGAATGTACGGGACGGCCTCTAATTAACTGCTAGCATAAGACTTAGCCTTATAGATATTGTAGATTAAGTTTATTGATTTAAACTCTTTTTTCCTACTAGAATAGTATTTTATAGGTTTATAGGGAAGAACTTTAGTGTCCTAAGTAGTTATAGATATTTAATAGCTTACAGTTTTATATTCTCGAACTTTACCCACCTTTTCGCTTAATCTAGTCGGTAAAGAATAGTATAGAGCCGATGTTTTTTATGTTGTTTACGTTACTCGATGTTGTTTACGTTCGTCATAGTTAGCTAGAAAATTCTAGAAAATAATAGGTAAACAACACATTGTCATTTGTTGTAAACAACTATTGTTTAATAAACAAACATCGGTCCCTCGCCCCGCTCACTCCGCCTTCACCTCCCCTTAACCTAACGGGTAGGAGTATAAATACGGAGCACTGCCCGCTGCACGGACAGTGTGTTTTAAGCAGTGGTTCACAGTACAGTAAACAGTTCGGAAGCCTCAAGAGGAAAACAGAAAGAGGAACGGTAGCAGCGGCAGTGCAAATAGTACCTCAACGGTGTAGTGTGGTACAGCGGACCGAGGAAGCGATCCTGCACAGAATACTGGTGTTTCTTTTCGACGACCCTCAACCGGACGGCCCAATCCCAGCAATAGTCCTGTGCGGCACTTATCCTATGTTTCAGTCCACGCGATCGCACCAACAGTTATAGTAGTGCCACACAGATTTATTGTCTTGTTTTACCCGACAGCTAGTTAATTTCGAATGACAATATAACTAATCCTATTTGCGCAGCCACTCGTGTCTGACGACGAATAATGGACTGACATGGGACTTGTGGTGACAGTGGCTGTGACTGCGCTGATAGTTTTTTTTTAATTATGGCACTAGTCGTGCTTTGTGCCAGTGTCAAGTTTTCAAAGATTATGAATGTAATAATGCAAACAATGAAAAGTTGAAAAAAAAAAGTCGCAAGTTATATTGTTCATTTGAATAGATCCCATTTTATCCATGGAAATGTATAGTATATAATAGTAATTATAGTAATTCCTAATAAAGTGTCAATATCCTAGGATAAAGTGGGATCCATCCTTTCATTTACTAATAAATAAAACGTAAATGTTTAACGGGTTATTACCACGATTTTGGTTACAAATAAGCTTAATGAGCTCACCGATACTTCGACTATGTTTCAACAGTCTTACTAGTCTTTCTGTTTATGACTTACCATTGTCAAAATATCGGTGAGCTCATTAAACTTATTTTAAACCAAAATCGTGGTAATAACCCGTTAAACATTTGTGTTATTAATATTAACAACCGCGAAAACCTAAAAGTGTTTATTAATTTACGTAGTCCCACTTTTACAAATATTTATTTTATAAATTCATAAGTTTTCAGTGTTGATATCCGATCAGCCGTTGCGTCCAGCATGATGTTTATCCGTATACGTCGAACTCTTATTTATTGTGTAAACACCAATCGGTCAGGCGCTGAACGTCGCGTCGTGGCCAAAGTAATGGCTGTACGCCTATAAGGCTGCGCTAGAGCCATTATAGTGTCAGTCATTCATGTCATGTCGTGTGGCTTATCATCAGACATCAGACCGCATGTTAAAAACACAAACCAAAATAACATTCATTTGAATTTGTCGTTAGTAGCACAAAGAAGGTAAAGCGGCGGGGGCCCCAGAAGTAAGAACTGACTGAGCGACGTGTTCACTAATGTCATTGGATAAAAAGTTTGTATATTTTTTTAATTAGAAAGAAATAAAACTGACATTATGCTGAAGACAAACCAGACTCACAATGTATTTGAATCTGTGCTTCATACAATTTACTAGTAAATACATTACTTTACTTTTTCTCAACAAATAGCATATTTTAGTTAATTTTTTTTAGTATATCTCTCGGTTGGAAAGAGAAAGTTTAATAAAAAAAAATTGAAAAAAAACCCGAAAATTGTGATAATGTTAGCGTAGAACGTTAAATGGTCTAATAACGCCCATAGGGCTAATCGGCCTGGCATTGCTATACGTACTTAGCTAGGAAAATTACTTAGTATTGATTTTCATTTCACTACAATAAAAGTTTTACCATTAGCCTAGATACAAAATCAGAAATTATCAAAACACATCTTGTGAAAAACAGCAAAGTACATACAAATTGCATGTAAGTATTATCGACTAGTTTGCCAAAGAACACTATGTCGAACAGAAAAGCATTACATAGTCATATGAGTTTATCTACTGCCATCTGCGATCGCGTGATAATGAACCACGCGGCGCGGGCGGCGGCGGCGGCGCTCTGTTTACAAACTGTATTCTGTGCCGACTTCCAATGCGGTTCAGGGCTGTCAAGATGCTTAAGATTTTTATATAAGATTATGTTTTTAATATGCTCTCGCTCACTGTAAACTCTATCGTTGACCCTCAGAGCGGTATAGCGATCCTATTCTCTCTCTCTCCCCCACCCATCTAGTGTTGGGCGTATGCGGCACCCTCTATTCGCTCTACTCTGCACAGTTACTGCTGCTTAAAAAAATGCCTCGCTTTGCTTTTGATGTAGTTAATGTAAGTGAATTGATAAATTTGTTGATAAGAGATAAAAGTACATTGATTGAGTACAAATAACATGCATTTAAATACGAGTAATACATAATTGACAGAACAAAAAAAATACTTTTTATACTATAATAGCGCCTTAAGATCGAGATTGAGTCCCACGGCGCCACCACTTATTTGAGCTATACTTCATATTTTCACTTACCTATATCATGGTCAGATGGTAACCCTAGGTACGAATGATACCTATTACAGTAGGTGTTTTCAGCGTCGTCGATGCCAGTCGCGGACCGAACGCTCCTCGGGCGCACGTCTCTCCGTAGAGAGTACCTACGTAGCACTTCGTTGCCGCTACGAGCTACGACCGTAGCAATAAGTTATTAGCCCCACGAATTCTACGAATATTTTAGTGTTGGTAGGAACTTCTCTATCTATATCATGTGTTAGTAAATAAATAATAGTGTTGTGGGTACTTTGTACTTATTAGTGACGGACAAGTTTATGAACTGTGAAGTGTACTGAAAGGTGACGGATAATTCCCTGGGTAAATAGTAAATCTTGTGAAACATTGTGACAAATATGATGCTCACAGAGTTTTTCTACCATTGTGATGTGATTTGATTTTCTGTGTTGTTTGGTAAGTGTGGTTTCTTGTATTATTTTCAAGATATACCTAATATAGTATTAAGTATAAAAATTATGTACAGTTAAAGTATGTATGTTAAAGTATATATCTTAGCACAAAAATATAAATTTATCTATGTATTATTGGAACATGTACTAGCAAATCCAGTAACTTGTTAAAAACGAGTATGTAGTAAAAATCTGTAAAGAAATTCACGTCATGTGGTAATTAATGCACTGTTATGTGCATGCCTTAGAACAAATATTAGTATTAAACCAGATTTTTTACCATAGTACATTACACCTACGTTTGTTAGTTTCATTCAATGAACTTTTGGTTTCATTACAACAGCGACTTTGTATTTTTGTAACCCATTTAATCAATGTTTTAGAAACATAAAATTAATTCTTCAAGTTTTTTGATAGCTAACTCTTCATAATTTTGAGAATAAGAAAATATTTATTTAAATAGTTTTATATGTATGTCCAGGCTCAGTGTAAACTGAAATGTAATTTTAAATAGGACCCATTTTTATGTTGTCACATGTTAGTGAATACTTTTTCACTCACTTCTTCTTATAATATGAGTTGCAGACCAGCGTCAAAGTTATTAGTGGTCAAAGGCCTACAATATGCTCAAGCACGTACACTAATACAGAGATTAATCACACTTATTTATGCAGATAAAATAAGCCTCCTTCCTTATTAAAAATACCTAATTGTGCATACATAATAAGATAGGTAGCTGTCTAATAAAGGCAAGGTCAAGAAGTTTATAAGTTTCCGAACCTAATCCTGAGTTGGGTCTGACTGAACTGAACTGCACAGTGGAGAAGCTACTTTAAACGGTTTCAAATTTTCGAGTTGACATTGTTGTTCTAAATGAAAATTGTTAAGGAAACTTGTGTAAGATTTACAGTTTTAGATTACTTAAAATTTAAAGAATTTAAGAGGTATTTTGATTGGGGGTATTTAGTTGTTACTGACCTATAATTTATAAGTTTACTGTATATTATTGAAAGTCGTCAGAATGCTACGATAATTGGATATCAAATTTAATCTCGTTTTGGATTAGATATTATGTAGGTAGGTATTTTAGGTACATCATCATCAACAGCTCATATATGTATGTCCCCACCGAGGGGCAACATCGATAAAGACTTACCTTATTAAAACCTCTAGGGTAATAGGTATATTGAAAAACATGTCAATATTTATATTTAAATGAAAGAGAAATAGTGAGGTATACTCATCTCTTTATAAATAACTTTTATGTCGAAACTTACATTTATAGCATTTTATTCAACCAGTCATACAATAATAAAACTCGTACGATGAAGTACACATTCATCAGCCAATCACGAGTGGATCTTATCCAAGAGATTTTGATTTACATTGCAAACCGCAATCGTATAAAACAAAGGTCGTTGTGTAGACGGCGCGTGGCGCGGGGCCCTTGGCGCGGACTGTTCACTCAATTGCACGACTTGAACTTTCCAATCTTCTATCTACGTGAACATATCTACCAAAACATCCTAAATCTATGATATCTACAAATACACATCTACTCAGAAGTTAGTGCCTACATATGGAAAAAGTTTGTATTACTTTTCTTCATAAGCAGTCCAGTTCATTGGATTAGTAAAGTTTAGGCCTAATAAGTCCCCTGCATTATACAGAGTCCCTGAGAGAAACAATATAGGTTTGTTTACAGAGTAAACAGTTGTTGGGTCTCAGGCACCTCAGGTATGAAGGTATTTACAGTTTTAAGTAAACTTGACCTAGCGGCTTATTCGCGTTCACCTTCAGGTTATGCAAATGATACTGCTCATTAGGGCGCAGAGATGAATAAGGAGGCTGGATCTCTGGAATAAAACAAAAGTCTTTGAATAAAAATAGCTTTTAAGAGCTCTAATAATAAGTATCATTGTACGGTTTAAGAGCAACCGCACATGGTCTTAGTCAGCTATTTTACTTTTACCTATGTAATGTATATCAGTTCACGTCACACCGCCGCGTCGTGTGCTCGTACCTTTCGTATCAATATAAACAAGTGTATTTACGATTGCTATCAAGATAATAAACATTGACTGAAGTTAATTCTTCTATCATTTATCAAGACATCACCAACATTTAAAGATCCCTACAATCTTCCAAGAGACTGTACATCTTTATGGCACTCAGCACTGAAGGAACCAGCTGCAACAAGCCACAAGATAATCTTTACGAAGGTGGATTTTTCAAAACATGTTCATCAAGTTAACAAGTGCACAAAAAGTTTCAGAAACAAAACAACAAGCAGGTACCTAAATATCAAGTTGTCTTGAACTCCCACTTGACTGCTGGGTCAAGACAAAGCTATCCAGCTTATTAAACAAGTGAATTCAACAAGCTTTATTGCATTTAAAGAAAAGGCCCTAACATGGAGGCTCTTAATGCTATGCTAGAAACCCAAAGCATATTACAAGATAACATACGCAAGGTCTTAGTTAATTTTAAGAAAGACGGTTCAGAGAAATCAGCTCTTGAATATCACAAGAAACGTCTGAGTAAACTAGATGCGTTTTGGGAAGAATATACCACCAATAATAACAAGCCAAAACAAAACAAGTCTCATTTGGATTTGGAACAAGAAACTTTTGCTATCCACAACAAGATAAAAGATCTAAGGGAAAGCGCTGTGTTTACCGATAACTTATCTTACCATGACGTCCACCAATACTCAATGATATACCTGATCTTCGGTGTGATCGCAGTCATTGGAGTTGTCATCGTCATCAAGCGCGTACAAAGATGTAGGAAAGCTCAAGCAAACGTGCAAGCTAGAGCAGAGACAGGGGATGCAATAGAATTAGAGGTGATGCCGCCAGCCGGCACTCCGCGACCAAGGATGAGGACTAAGACGCACGGAGAGTGTCAAGTGCACAACATTAGCATGACAACAAGCACGTGTGCTTTCAACAAGAGGCTAGAAAACAAGTAAAAGAGCCAGTAAACTGCATAGATTCAATGAAGCATTTAATGAAGTCATTTCAGACATTTCATTCATTTTTTAAGACTTCATTGTTAACATTTATTTAGGTTTTTCTATCAAGTTTACTTAATATTCTTTCTATTTACTTTCTCTGTCCCGGGGAATATGTACGGTTCAAGTGCAACCGCACATGGTCTTAGTCAGCTATTTTTCTTTTACCTATGTAATGTATATCAGTTCACGTCACACCACCGCGTCGTGTGCTCATACATTTCGTATCAATATAAACAAGTGTATTTACGATTGCTATCAAGATAATAAACATTGACTGAAGTTAATTCTTCTATCATTTATCAAGACATCACCAACATTTAAAGATCCCTACAATCTACCAAGAGACTGTTACATTCATGATGAACTCGATGGAATTTGGGAGCCGATGTGTACGACGCATGACTAGATCAACTTCCACTTACTGGATTAATGTGGAAAGGTACTATAATATAGAATACGTTTCATATATCGCCTTTTGCTATTACATTAAGTACTTTTTTATGTGTTCTTAACTGCACTTTAAATAATGTTTTGTAAAATAGCAAAAAAAATATAAAACACTTTCAAAAATGTTGGTACTTATTAGCAAAAAGTACGTATGTACTTAAAGCGGAGTATTTGGTGGTCAAATGCTTTTTTTTATGCTCATATTTCGCTCGCATGCCACTTTTTGTGTAAGCAGCAATAAATATTTTGTAATCTGTAAGTAGTTGATAACAAATATATTCTAGTCAAACATTCTTGAAACATTATTTCATAAGGATTAAGTATTTAATTACACGCATCAGCGGGCTTTCATGCGAGCTTACAATGTAAGTACTATTTCTACTGCGTACTTAATTAAGTTACAGACATTTTAGGATAAGATTAGAAATTTAGATTTCTAATATTATGGCCTGGTATATGAAAAAAAGGTTCGCTGCTAAATAAACAAATGAAATCAATCAAACTGCTCCATTTTGCGTTTACTTATTGTCGCACACACATTGTTCGAAGTTAGAAAAAAAGTCTGAACTAAGTTACGTATTCACTCAACGTAAAAAGGAAATGTTTGTACGATAAATAATATAAGAAAGAATACAATGTGTTTCAAAATTTGTCCGTTTTGATGTGTCTCGGAGATTCTTAGAATAGATTTTCTTTGCAAAAATGTAATAAAGAAATGCTTTTCATTCAGCTAAGGGTGAAAAAAAGATTATGCTGTAGGGTTGTAGTATATATAGAAATAAATACGAAGTAAATAGAATTTTAGTGTTTGTTTGTGAAAACTCTATTATTGTATTTACGTCCACAAAGGAACCAAATCTTAGAAAACATGTTATAGAAGACATTTTATCTTTTTGTGATTGTGAAGTTTTCTTTTGCCTGTCTACTTGCAAACTTTTTAAATATAGTCTTTCATGTGTCATTTTTGTGGCCGAGGGCATAAATGAAACAAGGGTCGTTTAAAATATGTCGGACATCCGGCCTGGCGTCCCTGGAAGGTAATTTCATTTGACGCCTTTGCATAGCTATGGAGAGGCTGAGTCACGATCGTGAATATACAGATTTAAAACAAATTCCTCCAGATTTTTATGACGCCAATAACAAGATCGTATACCCTTGCACATCAAACGCTGGTTGTTTGAGAGTTTGAGAAATCATCTTGTAAACATGATAGGTTGAAATAAAAGCATTATTCTTTCGAGGTAAAGAGGATCGAGCTAGAGAATCTCGTTGGATTTATCACTGTATGGGATGTTTTGGATCATGACTGATCGATCATCTAGGTACTATAGTTTATCTGCGTGGCATTATGGTTACTTTCTACGAATACATTTACTTCGAGATTCTATGTTCAATAAAAACACAAAGGTCTGATTTTTCGAGACTTTTTATTTTCCTTTTATAATAATTCGTTCAGCTCGGTACAACACCTGGGATGATACGTAAGAAGGAAAATTCACATATAATAATATATTATATGTAACACACTTGACTTTTTATGTGAATATTTTATTACTGTCATTTTAGGAGTAATACGTATCAAAACGAACGTTTCTCGCTTTTATGGTGGCCGACTGTTATACAAACTTTATCATCCCCTTTTTTCATAGACCCCATGGATTTAACACAGCAGCGAATAATTATACTATAATTATACCTAATTGTATTTTTCTTCTTCATCGTGTCACAAATTAGGGTTTGTGAGGTCACTAGTTTTATAGAGTCGCCACCAAATGTTTGGTTCATGTAACGACTGCTTCCGTAGATCAGATAGCAGCCTGGATCCACGGCTTAACACACACCTTCTGAAGCACTCATCTTTCTTTTCGGACAATCAGGTGATTCTGCCTGAAATTATATAAAAAAACCAGCCAAGTGCGACTCCGACTCGCACACTAAGGAATACGTACCTTGCGCAGTTTGTTTGTAAAAATATTAATTTTGATGATTTCTAATTTAATTTGACACGTGGCGCCATCTGTAGCGATATTTTGTGAATAAGCACAAATTCCCGACTTTCAGATTAGATGTTTTCAACCCCAACATTAATAAATTCAAGCGCACTGCAAATAATGTTTTAAACTGATACCCTAAGTTATGTTCACAATAGTCATGATTTAATTTATTTTCTGCTAGTACCTACTTACACTTAACTTCACAATACTGTTTTACTCGACAAGAATTGTAACATAGTTAAGATTATTCACGTTGTACGACACTTTTTTGGTTCAACAATCTGGATCAGAACCTGTTTATTTCAATTTTACTTTATTATACTGATTGTTAACTGTTGTGCTCGTCTTATTTATAAAATAAAATAAACACAATTTTTGCTTATGTTTATTTTGTGACAAAAAGATCGTAATTGAAAACAAAAGTCTGCGTGAAATGTCGGGATAAAATCCACCGCTAATTAATCCCACGATATCTTCCAGAGTTTTTACTTTTGATTTGACTGAAATAGTAACAGCGCTGAGTGTTGGAAAATTTCTATAAACGCTTAGGTTCTTTATCGTTTGCAGAGCAATTAACCTTTTAGTTAGATATATTTGTAGACAATTTTCTTTGTATTTATGGGAAAAATTTCATGCTAAGCTAGATGAAAAACTGAAATAAATGACAAACAAGAGAAATAAAAAAAAAATATATAAGAAAGCAGAGATTAATTTGTTTCAGTAAACAGCTTATCTAACGATAATTCCTTTGTCAAAATAAAGTGGATTTTATTGTTAATTAGCTACGATACGATCTATTTTGAAGGTTGCTGGGCGCCGGTGGATGCAAATAGCGCAGGACCGTTCACGTTGGAAACCTATGGGGAGGCCTATGTTCAGCAGTGGACGTCTTCCGGCAGAAATGACGATGAGATAAAAAATAAATCGAATATAATACCATCGGAGATAGTTTATCCTGTTGATAGCTACTGAGACAATTTTTGAAACAGAATGCATATCTGCACGACTAATTTAAATTTTAAGGGAAAATACCATGATAGATAACGCTTAATGCGGAAACATATTCTAAGAATGAAACGAACGATGTTGCGGACTGTTAAAAGATCTAGAATTTCCTTATTTTATTGATTTTCATTCAATAGAGAAAGCAAGGGACTGAGACTACCTTTATTGGCGATACACTTCCATAAAAAGTAAAATTATCTTTATTAAAAACTTATTCGCATTGCAGGCAATTTCAAATGGAGATCTTTCTGTCACGGAAATTAGGTAGTTCAATTTCAATGCAGTAATTTTTTATTAGCAGTAAAAAGATGAATACGGAACATCTACGTAAATGTAGATTGTGTATTGCGTGAAGTATTCCATTTTTATAGAAAGAGGTTTTCCCAGCCGCTATGGATAGCCCTTGACTATATCGTGTCGCCGTTGCGATGCGGGGTGAGGAAAGCTCTCTCGTGGTGAAATAACCGATCAAAGAGCTCTTCCGCCAACACTCGGCCACTCGCCTGCTCCTTACAGCCCACAGCTGTTGACTTCACTAGTTTTCTCGAATCATTTAAATTTTGATTTACTTAACTGAGATTCGTATTAAATTTAACTAAACGATGTTAATTTTTAAAAACTCTAATACTAAATTCTTAAATTAATTATATTCTTAAATTTAGATTAGAGAGAATTAAGATTAGATTAGAGATTTCGAAAGCTTAAGTGTTTCAATCTTACGTGTAATTTAAATTAAGTGAAGATCTTTGGCTTAATTAAATGTACACAAGATTAAATTCACAATGAATGACAAAACTTGCACTTAACGTTGTTTCAGTATTGAAATAAAACAAGGCTGGTAAATTATTGTCTCACATTTTATTTTTATTTGTTTTAAGGATAATAAAACTCTATGAGCGTTTAATTAATTTCCATTTCTATTTTTTTATACAGACGATTTATAGAAAAGATTGCTCAGAAAGTGTGTCCCACATCACTTTATTGCTGACACTATCAGTGTGTGCTACATTTTATAGCCTATACACGAGTACGAATGCAAGATACAAACATTACACGAGATAACAACGCGTAGAGTCAACAATTTTCGTACCTAATTATGCAATTCTTTCTAGAAATCCTGTTTTATATCAACGAATAGAGATGCTAAACGTTTGTATTTACTGCACTTTTACCTTGATTTCTAAATGGAGGTAAAATATTTCATTATTTCTCTATGAAACTAAATTAGGTTCAACTGCTTGTTTGTCCATTCAATATAAGGCATTTTCCACTGTATGTTAACGTGAGTAGCATACCTTTGTTAAATGATGATACACGTCATCACATCTGTAAACAATCTTACCACGTCTTACCACGTATATTATCAGATTATCACGTATAGTCAGTGTTAAAATAATATTGGTAGGTTATCGGCATGCTCTGTGGTCGTGGAGCACAACTTGACAGATGTTCACCATTATAAAAATTAATAACCGGCCAAGCACGTGTCGGGACACGCAAAGTGTAGGGTTCCGTACTTGTCCAATACTACTTAGGTACCTACCTGTTTAAGACAGTTCTTCTTCTTCATCTTGCGGTGCCTCTCCAACTGGAGGTTGGCTATCAGTTCTGCATATTTGCTAAGACAGTTAACACAAATTGATGTCTGATTATTATAATGGCACAGCTTGAATTGATATTGGTGTAATTTACGTCCAAATAGGCTATAGGCTCAGTTTAGAAATGAAAAATAGCTAAACGATTTGTTTTTATCTTTTTACCGACTTAAAATCGAGGTGAAGGATTTGCAATTTCTCTATGAGATTATTTTCAGTTTGTATCAAGGCGTATCAACCTTATTTTGTGTTAGTAGGAATACAAAAACCAGAATAACAAACCGTTTTTAGTGGTTGGGTTTTAAACTTTTATAGGCTTATATATGGACAATAGAACACTACGTAATTACGTAGGTTATACTTCTATTAGTGATAATAATTATTTTTTAATTTCTTGAAGTCACTGTTTTGGGTTAGATTATATGTATAAACGGTCATAAAACCGCATACTCCTCTGAACCACATAATAATGTTTTCAATACCTTGCTCGAAAATTGAACTTACGAAGGCAGTAAACTATGCGGTAAATGCGTCTTACCGCACTAGTGCGATTTTCTTTACATTTATTTTTGTATTTCTGTCTCCAAAAATTATTATTCAGCCAGGGTGATTTTAAAAATAAAAATTCGTAGAGGCTGAATGTTTGAGAGAGTCTTCTATCCATAATTATGCTTATTAAAAAGAAACCTATTATTGTTTTGAGGTTAGCACGCAAATTTTGAAAAAAAACGGTCACGAGTTTGTTATAAAACCTAAAATCCGTTGTACGACGATTTTTAATGCACTTGTGAGAAAACTGATAATAAATAATTAAAATTAAATGGTTAAAAAAGATACCAAGTAAAATTGTTCATGTAAAAGTTGTAAAAACTAACCTTTATTACTTCGCTCGCAGTTTAAGTTGCTGTACTATTCACATTTATCATTAAATATCAACTTGATCACTCATAATACAACAATCTATGTCACACAGAAATTAATAGTACATTACTGCCGCGGCCGCAATTAGTTATTGGTGGACGAGGGCACGTTATTGCGGCCGAGGCTTGTATAGTGCTTTTCTATGAAATATGCGAGGAAATTATAAAATACTAAAAATATTGTGGTAGGTACCTTGGATTTAGATGTCTTCTTGTATCGTACTAAACTTATAAGTTCTAATTGTTATCACTTTAACCTTTACTTTAACTTCTTGAACCGTTCATTGTTATAATATTTCCCTAATTAAATGATTAGTTAACTTCATCATGATATAAAAGTAAGAAAATAGTACGATAAAAATAAAAGAGACGAAAATTACAAACCGCCATATTGCATGCTTTTCATTTTATTTTTGTTCTATGCCAGTGTCATACAGAGCATACAGCCAACTTCAATCCCTAACGATTCATATAAAATTAGAATTTAGAACATAAGAGTATGCTGTAAAAAGACTCAAATACATTGAAACGACGAAAGTTACTTTACTGGCCATTTGAGGGCACATTGCTGGCTGCTGTTTTGTATGGGGAAATGTTTCGTCGAAAAATAAGTTACTTCGCGTACTGTTTTTTGGCAGTAATGATCACATTTTCGAGCGTGTTTGGAGAAAAGTTTATAAATTTAGCGCCAACGCCAACCTTAAAACAAATATTAGGTTTCTTTTTTATAAGGATAATTATGGAGCAGAGGCTCTCGCGAAAATTCAGCCTCTACGAATCGATTCCTCGTGAAATTGAGATAACTATGTTTTTATTATCTAGACAATAAAATAATAATAAGAGCTGTTGATATGTGATGTGAAAATGACTAGCATTCATACAAAGAAAATAATCATGAGAACTGAAAAATTAAAAGAACTTACTTGATCTATAGATAAAATTAGGTATATTTATTTGAAAAAAAAAAAATCATAATCATAAAAACGGTACAGTCAAGAATAGATCTAGCTTTACGACACGTAATTCAGATTCTTTATTCAACGATCATAAAATACATAGGTTGTAGACAGGACAGGTTTGGGAGGATGGATGTCCACCTACAAGCTACACGATAGAAGAACTGTGCTAAGGCCAAGTGTATACCTTGACGTGCTCTTGACTGTACGTACATTTCTTTAGGACTCTGTACATGGCCTTATTTCATTTATTTATTGCCTACACACACTACGCCGAAGGGGCGCTGCTGTAAAGTATCCTTTCTGTCAGAGCCCAAAATATGGTTAATTATTTCATTAAATACATACGTATACATATTTTTTATATACCAGTACAAAAACGTACAATAAACGAACAATTGTTTTTATTAATTTCATTACAAATGGAGCTTGGGCGTTGTTAGGAAGCATCAAGTGATATTGCTAATTTAGTAATAAGGCCCCCTGATTTTTCTATCACTTATTATGTAGGTACTGTGTTTCTGTAACTTTTTGGTGTCAATAAAGTATAATTATTGTATTGTATTGTGATTGGTGGACTACTTAGGGCATACTGAAAGTTTCTGGATTCCGATAAGTAAGACTAGATATAATAATGTTTTATTATCTTTCACAAAGGTACAGTTGGGTTACAGTTGGTTCAGTTGAGTAGGTACTTATAGAGTATTTAATAGCCTTTGTGAAAGACTGGTGTCCGAATTAGGAGGTCCCGTATTACGAATCACCAGGCTATAAGACTTACGATACATTTATTGTTTTTCAAAGTATATTCCCTCGCAATTAATGCATTTTTGCATTCGCTGAAACCACTGTATAAAGCAGTTGGACCAGTCTTCCTTAGGGACCTCTTTAATGGCTTCATGGAACGCATTTACAGCCGATTCAGGGCTCGTAAAACGTGTGCCTCTATAAGTTTGCCTTCATGGAAACAAAAAGAAGACGCAGGGTGCGAGCGAGGTCTGGGCTGAAAGGCGGATGCGTCATCATTCCTCATTTGAAGGCTTCTGTTATCGTGGTGAAGGAAGACATTGCTTCGAGGACGCTTTTCGCGAACTTTTTCTAAGACTCTGGGCAAGCAAGTGTTGACGTACCAATCTGTTACTGTCCTTTGATGTTCAAGCGTTACTGTAGTGTATGTAATGTCCTGATTTTCCGAAAAAAATAGCGACCATTTTTTTACCAATACTTCGATTTTTCTTAACTTTCGTCGGCAAATCTTCAAAAGGAAAGCCCACTCTGCCGACGGGCTTTTTCTTTCGGGTTCAAAGCAGTACACCCGGGTCTCGTCACCTGTCACAATCACAATATTATAGACAGCCAATGAATAAGAATACATTTATTTACTGCACACAGTATACATCATCAACGGCCCGTTACAACATGAAACAAAAATAAAACAGGTACATAATATATAGGTATAGTAATTAACGGGTTACTTACTTGAATTTTAAAACAGACACAAACGAGCGTAAACATGCGTAGTGGCAATCCGATCCGATCCGATCCGATCGCTTCCCAACCACAGACCTACCATCGTACCCGTGTAAGGCCCGGTTTCCACCAAAGCGGAGAGGAGAGGAGATGTGTCGAGCTGAGCTGCGAAGCTGGCTGGCTATTTCCACCAAAGCGGAGAGGAGATGTGAGCTGTGCGTCCGTAGCGGCGAAGCTCGGGCATCAGCGGGGCGGGGAGTGGGAGCGCGGGCGCCGCCGTCGCGAGGCCTCGCACGCCGGTCGCCGCGCGCATCTCGCCGCTCGCCGCCCGGCTACACACATCTTCGCACAGCCGCGCCTCGCTTGCTATAGAAAAATTTGACATCTCCTCTCCGCTCCGCTCGATCCATTTCCACCGAAGCTAAGCGGAGAGGAGATGTGGAAATAACGAAATCTGATTGGTTATTCAAACACATCTCCTCTCCGCTCAGCTTTGGTGGAAACCGGGCCTAATGGCCAAAATTGGAACTACAACCATTACTATGGAAATGTCTCAACATTCAGAATATTTGTGATTGGTTAGAATACCATTTTGCATTACTACTAACGCCGCCTTACATTTCACAGATAAGCTGGCAGATCCGTACTACAGGGAGTGTTCACACCAGTAGTGCAATGGCAATAGCATAAAAATAATAATAATAAAATAAAAAATAACAAACGAGTTAATTTAAACGCAGGATGTGCGTGTATAGCGTACACTGCGAGTGGTCTTATTTTATCAGTGTGCTGTAAAAAGGCTACAGCTCAGTATTAGTTGGAATTGTAGTTCCCAGTAAATAGGAACCACAACTCAACGCTGTTTTTCAGCTGCTGGCCCCAGAAGATGATGCGCCGTCGCCGTCCATACAAATATATAAAATAATGTTTAAATAATTATATAAAATAAATAATGTAAACAAAATGATAAAAAATAAAATAGAATATCTGGCAATACAACTACTAGGTACTCAGATTATTGGCCAAGCGTTACAACGATAGTTGGTGCGCAGCACAGCCAATTCGTATAAACGATTTTTTTTCCTTTAGTGCTGTTCATGTAATAATCAATCGTAATCACTAATAATAGGCTCAATCTTAGAGATTTTTTCTTAGAGTATTGAAATTTAAGATTATCAACGTTAAAACTAAGATTATAGTAAACAAATATGTGTCGTAAAAAAATAGTAAATTACGATACAAGGATCGTAGGTGGCATATTACAAACGAGGTGAGTTTTGTAAGCCCGAGCCGCAGGCGAGTCCTTACTATTCACATTTATCATTAAATATCAACACTTAATCACTCATAAAACAACATTCAATGTAAAACAATTTAAATGAAAATTTTACAAACTTGGCGCCAACTACAAAACGATAGTATGTTTCTCTTTTATAACCATAATTACGGAGAAAAGGCTCTGGCGAACCATTCAGCCTCAGAATTGATTCTTTGTTAAATCGAGATAATTTTATTTTTAAATATTTTTGATACAATATGTTGAAATAAAAAAATATAAAATACTTTTCTCTTTGTATGAATCGATTTAATAGTACATTACTGCCGCGGCCGCAAAATTAGTTATTGTTGGACGAGGACACGTTTAAAGTCCGAGCCGCAGGCGAGGACATTTATTGTGTACGAGTCCAGTAAGAGTTATTGCGGCCGAAGCCTGTATAGTGCTTTTCTCTGAAATACGCGAGGAAATTATAAAATACCAAAAAAAATTACCTTATAAGTACCTTGGATTTGGATGTGTACTCGTATCGTCGTCGTTGACTTATAAGTTCTAACCTTTATCACTTAAACCTCTACTTCGACTACTTGAACCATTCATTGTCGTAATATTTCCCTAATTCAATGATTAGTTAACTCCATCATGAAAAATAAGTAACAAAATAGTACGGTAAAATTAAGAGATGAAAATTACAAACAGCCATATTGCGCACTTTTCTTTTTTTGTTCTGTGCCAGTGTCATACAGAGCATACAACAGCCAACCACACAATTTTCAAAAGGACGTCACAATGAAAAAAACAAATGACAGTCTCGCAATGTTTCCAAAGTTTTCATTCTTTTATTGACTTTCAGTATGCCCCACGTATAAGGAACCTTATATGACCTTTAGCAAGACTTTACATTATAATTGTTGTTGAACCTAAACATAAATAAATCATCCTCGCTTTAAACACATTAAGCCGAAACTTAACTAGACTAGGTACATAGTAAATCTTAATTAAGCCAATATTTATTAAGAGCTCTCCAGAGTTTCCGGCTTTTGAATAATAGAATAATGTAATTAGGTACACAAGACAAGATTTTACTGACCAACATCAATCAATTTTTGAAAAAAAGTACCTACTAATTAAATCAAATACTTAAAATATTTTCAGGCTGCAATATAATCCATATAAAATGAGTGTTACAGTACCAATCAACTTACCTTTTCACCTTTAATTGGTTTCCCTCCTAAATTCAACTTTTCTTACAATACAATACCGTGTAGATCGGCTAATTTTAATTGATTTAATTGTGTGGTAAATAACTTGTAATTCCTTGATAAAGTTAGAAGTAACTTATCACATTGTAAGACGAATAAGCCAAATTACTTGAACTAGCGGAGGCTGACATATTATCTATCTAATATAAAAATAGATGTATTATACGGGAACGATATTGAAGTCCTCAGAAAGTACGAGTATATTGGAATTCCCCTAAGAACGGTCGGCTAGTTTCTATGACGTGACATGACTGAAAATGTTTCTTCATACAAGAAATTGGGAATGTAACAGTAATATCTAAAAAGAGGTATATCTCTACGAGTATCGAAATCACACACAGTATACTGTGCTCACGACAAGATGTTTAATACAGCTTGCTGTATAAAAGGATTTTCAATAAAATCCTATAAACAGACATATTTCACACATCTAATTAAAGATTCTAATATATATGTATAATGAAGACAATATTCTATTGGAACATAATAAGAGGTTAATATGTATGATGTTCTAACGAATGCCTAATGCTATCGAAGAGATTTCGATGAGTTTTACAAACTCTATAACAAGGAACCTGGTCGACCCTTTACCCAACTTCACTTGATAACTTGTTCGCAAGTGTGTATTACTCCTTTGTAAAGTCACGAGAGGTTTCGACCTACATGGGGTTACCAACCTGGAACTTTGCCCGTTCGCACTAACAATTTCAAGTCGTGTTTGGGACTCATTTGCTGCACCTTGCAGTTTTATGTAAGGTAATGAAAGGTGGAAACAAAACGGCAATTTTAATTAAATATAAATGTAATGCCCTAATAGTTTGAGGCACTAAATAAGTCTTTAACCAGAGGTAAACACTGTTGTTTACCTCTGATTAAAGACTTATTTAGTGCCCACACAAAAAAGCACAGGCTTTTCATTACGAATACAAGGAAATAAAAATAAAAACACGAATCAACTAAAGAAAAACTTCCATATCTGAATCAGATGAACTCATTGTAAACAAAACCCTACAACTCGAGAAACAAATGACAATCACTGCTTTCCCGCCTATTTAAATTTTTTTCTGTGGCCGAGCCGGCCAACTTTTGGGCCATTATTACTCATTTCTATTATTGAAAAATGGTAAATATTATGTATGTTATGTCGCGTCTCAGCGAGACTACTGGCGATCGCAGAGCTGCAGCTGCAGCGGCAGCTTCCTCGCCCAGCGCATCAGCTTGACCATACAGAGAGGAAATGCTGCCAGTATGCTGGGAACTATGTCTCGCGGGGACGCGCTCGAGGATCCTCCTCGCGCTCCTTTGTTAATTACTGCTTGGACTATTATAACTATATATAATTTGTATGTAATGATATGTTATTAATAAGTACCTGGTTGACCGAGCTTAGCTCGTTTATTTTTTTTGTAAGACATTTTTTGTAAGCATTTCGATAAACTCTACTTATTTCATACGTTCAGAAGAAAGTACACGCGGCTAGACATAATAGCACCACTCTTATACTTTAAACGAGCAAGATAAGAATAATAAGGATCTCGGAAACGTACGGCTGCAACGATTTCGCAATTTAGTTTCGGGGGCAATAAATCGATCTAGCTTATAAAATAGATTACCCCTATATATGATCTAAGGATTACCCCGTATTTTCAGGCTTAAAAGAATTGATACGCGATATCATTGAAATAGAAAGGTAATTTTGGCTCAGTCGGGACACCGCGAGTTTGCAGTTTGAATCTCGACAATTTTTTTTTTATTTCTTTGTTCTTTTTTCATTTGTTTATTTTTTTTTTATTTTTTTATTCTTTCATTTAGTTATTTAAATACAAAAATGAAAGAAAATTTCTGATAAATTTTTTGGTGGTCTGAAAGTTTTCCATCAGATGGCCCGAGTAAAACGAGGAAAAGAATATATTATGTATTATAAAATAATAGGATGGGACTTTTGATAGGATTCAGAAAGGATTATTATAGGAAAATAAATTATTCACATACCAACTAACCTACCAACTTATTAGCAGTAGTTCCAATTTTGGCCACTTCACAGATACAGTGGTAAAGGCGGCGCTAGTAGTAATATAAATTTGCATTTATTGAGGTTGCGTGGATAATTTCGATGAAATTTAGCATTATATGGGGTTTCGGGAGCGATAAATCGATCTAGCTAGGTTTAATTTTTAGTAAAAATAGATTTCCCTGCATTGACAATAAATTAGGATCGGAATTTGGATTGAATTCAGAAAGGAAAATAAATTATTATTCCCATTCATGTAAAGGCAGCGCTAGTAGTAATATAAAATTGAATTTGTTGAGGTTGCGTGGATTAAATAACGTCTCCGTGGATAAAATAGCATTTTCCATTTTTGTGTTACATATTTGAAAAAATAACTGAAAATACTTTTAAATGCTTTTTTAGAATAAAACGTCACTATGTGAGTTGTAGTGCCATTTGTTGCAGAACTTTCGGTGTAAGAAAAACGAAGTGATTTTCTGTAAAGGTATTTTAATTGAACTAAGTACATGAAAAAATAAGTAATAACAACGACGACGACGGTAAGTACTAAATAAAAAAACATACCTATAAAAATTGCTCTATCTATTGGAAAAAATTTAGACTACGAAAAAATAAGGTACTAAATAAGAAATTTTTATTTCTGTCATTTTTGTATTTAAATAACTAAATGAAAGAATTAAAAAGTTAAAAACAAACAAAAAAAGAAACATGAACAAGAAATGTACATTCATATGGATTCGATCGTCTGACTTTCGGTTTCATTGCCTCCCGGTTCCCCAACAGAGCCACCGCGTCGTTATGGATAGCGGCGAAATTAATCTTCTCTTTTAATGATATGGCGTACAAATTCTTTTAAGCCCGAAAACATGGGGAAATCCTGTTTTACCAAAAACAAAAGCTAGCTAGATCGATTTATCACCCTCGAGACCCCCTATATACCAAATTTCATCGAATTCGTAGCAGCCGTTTCCGAGATTCTCATTATATATATATATAGGTATATACAAGAATTGCTCGTTTAAAGTATTAGAGATAATAATAAAAAAAAAATTATGTGGTAAATATTATGCCCGAATCTATTTTATTTTAAAGAAATAGTTGAATGTCAATTATTAAAGTCATATATTCTTTAATTAATACTTAACTTTATGTTGTTTCAATTTAACATTGCGCTGTAATTGAGTGGCTGCTGTATAGAAAGATGGAACATAGTTCAATAGAAATGTGAAATGAGAACTAGTTTTTTTTTATAATTTGACAGCTGTCAGTTGAAAACGATTCTCCCTCCGCAGCTCCGGGCTGAAAAGTATTACCTTCAATCCGCTCCTCAGGCAACTTTAGACCTACTTTCCGAGTATGAGTAATAAAAAGTTTATAAATTACAATAGTAAGTAAGTAAGTACCTAGGCATATATACTCACGCGCACATCTAACAGCCCACCCTTGTATTTCGAGTTAATTTTAAATTACGCTTATTGTTATACATTACGATTGATTTATTGATAATTTTACGATAAATTAAACACACTTAAATAAACGTTAAATTAACTACTTTTTAACTAACATCAGCTGTAACTAATAGAATTATAAAGAATCACGAGTATTCCCTGAAATGAAGGGTGGGCGGTTAGATGTGCCGGTGAGTGTATATGTAATGCAAGTTTTTCGCTATCTTTAAAGATTTCAGCTCGTTTGTTTAAGGCTTCAAAGGTTTCAGTTGATAACTTTTTAATTTTCGTTTTTCTTTATGAATCGGTCATAGTAGTTGGTATAATGGTCTTCCCGCTGTCCATGTTGAACTTGTTTACAACAGGAATTGTATTAAGCCCGTCACAGCAGCCAGCTCTCTCATCACCATTCACTTTGTGTGCAAAGCGGGGGTCAAGCAGAATGGCCGGTCACTGATTGATTCGCCATTTTGTTTGACCCCCGCTTTGCGTTAAAGCGAATGGCGACGAGAGAGCTGGCTGCCTCGTGCTATAATATATATTATAGCTGCCGTGTGTGATGCCCTTTAGTTACGGTGTAGGTAATCAATTTAATCTGCAGTTTTATTAGTCATCTTGAAAAATGGTTTACAAGTAAATACATTTGTGGATGTTTTAAATTTCTTCTTTGTCGTGTGGATGTTTTAAACTGAGTTTCATACAACGACTGAAAATTTTCAAATATGTAAATACCTTTAATTCCAATTATCATGGTTCATCTGCCGAATGCCTATAGGGAAAGTCAATGGTTTGAAATTGGTAAAAGTTTGAAGCAATTTGTTGAAATAAGTTCAACTCAATACGTATTACTTTTCAATCTTGTGACCGAAGATTCAATATAAATTGAAGAACGTCGTCTGGAAAATTAAAAAGGATCTGACAGTGGCCTTTCTTCAATAAAAACGAATATTGAGATTAATTTAAAGTTTAAAAAAATATATTATTTTGTTTATTTTCTTTTTAATTCAACTTACAAAATTAAATAAAAATCACTTTATAAGAGAAACAGTATCATTAGACAACAGTAGCACACTTTGATTAAATAAGTTTATTTCCCAACACATATCAATGCTTGTACATTTTGATTGGACGCACTTTTGATAAAGAAATCCTTCGCATGTTCGCTATTAATTTAAAGTGGAGTACCTTACTGACCTCAATGCCACCTTAGCATCTGCTAAGGTATCTACCTATGATTATAATCTATGATACCTATGATTTTGTAGCTACGACTAGATGATATCGATCTACGAAAAAAAAACCGCAAATCGATCTACAGGATAGGGTTTAGGTTCAAATAATCATTTTGAGCGACGGTTTTAAAACTGTTTCAATATTGGACGTACTAATAATAAAGATGTTTTTGTTAGAAATTATTTTTATTTATCATTGGAATCAGAATCAATATTAGCAATATTACGATATCTTCATTACTTACCTTCTACTTATTAAGAACCGAACTACTTTATTTCATCCGGCACTGAAAAGTAAACATCCGGGTATACCTATATATTGCGAAAAATTCCAACGTTAGCTTTTCAGACTTCCGCGCTCTCCTGCTCTATTTTAAATACACATAAGTATACATTGTTCGTGAGCACAAATGAAGCACGAAATAAACACTCACTGAGAAGAAAAACAAGGCGTGGCCTGTCAATTGACACGTTTGGAAAGGCGCGATTTAGTTAATTTTAAGTTAAATGCGAAGTGCGAAGTTAAGTGCGAGTGTTTTATGTTTATTTTTTGGATATATTTTAATATATATCATTATATAGGTATAAAAACATTAATGATTAATATATTATTAATATTAAATATTAATCATTAAAAATAATAATAATATAATTTAAAAAATAAATAATAATATAATATTAATTATATAAAAATAAATATTTTATTATACTTTATTATTTTATTTATTATATTTATTACAGATTTGAATTCGCTGTTGCTCGTCCATCTTGGGCTAACTAAAGAGCTTAACTACTAAAATGACGTGTAAACACTTACTTAAAATTTAGTTGCTACTTGACAACTTAATATAATACGTGTAAACCAGCCATAAGAGCGTCGAATAAACGTACCATATGAATTCGAAATTCAAACACATCGGTACGTGGTGGGATCGAACCCGCGACTCCCGGACTAGGCCACCGACGCTCTTTTATTAGCTGTAGCTGTTTTATTTAGTGTAGTAAAAAAAACTACAACTCACCTGTGGTCGACGACTAATGATGTGCCGTTCCCGGTAAATTACTTTTGTGTGGGAATATTCCGGGGAATATTCCCTTGAGAACTTAAACAATGGGAAAGTTGTCGAAATCTTCTATTTTTTTTATATATTTATATGTCACAATATTAAGTTTTAGAAGACAAATCACAAGTAATATTTGAATACTTACTAACCTAAGAGATTTCGTATATTCCCAATGTTACCGGGAACAATCACCGGAAATTTCCCACATGCCTGGGAATATTCCCAAAACTCCCAAAAAAATGGGAACATTCCGAGGAATATTCCCAGTGTTTTTAGGAATATTCCCAATGTTTCCGGGAATATTCCCGTAATATAATAATAAGAAAAAAAGAAACACTGACGTTAAATTTTGATAGTTTTTATTCATGTGTGTACAAATATGCGTTATCAATATAATCAACAATTAAACATCAATAAAATTTTAGTATTAACAATTTTAAGTATACTAAAATAATTCACAAATCACAGAACGATCAACGTGTTTTTCATAAGTTATATGTATAAAACAAAGCAACTTTTTTAAAATCCGACCACAAAGATCCAGATTTGTTTTTAAATATCAATAAAATTTCAGTATTAACAATTTAAATTATACTAAAATAATTAACAAATCACAGAACGATCAACATGTTTTTCATAAGTTATAGGTATAAAGCAAAGCAACTTTTAAAATCTGACAACAAAGATTCAGATTTATTTTTAACAACGAGGTTTGTATGTTTAAATACGTGCACCAAGTTACAAATTAAATAACAGGTAACTAAAAAAGAACGCTTTCATTGTTTTATGACCTTGTTGCCACTCAAATAAAGAGATTCGCAAATAAAGTGTTTTCTAAAGAGGAAGCGAGACAGTTGATCCACATCTTGCAGTCAGCAATGAACAGGCAAACATCTACTTGGCTGTATGTAACTAACAAAATGACTAATACCTATAGTACCTATCTGTAATAAAATTACAGTTTTCTATAGTACCAAGCTAAGGCGCGAAAAGAAAAAAAGGCAGATATCAAGGGTCATTTCTGTGTCTGGGTATTGAATATTTGTCTATCTTTGACACCCATACTCGTAGTACAGGCCTTGCCTAGTTTTGGATCAGATGACCGTGAGTGAAATCTCTCACTTAAATAAAATAAAATAATCTAAAATAATCAATTTTGCAAATTAGTCATACTAACCAAACCAGCCAAACAACCAACCAAACTAAATTAAAACACTAGGTAAAGAAAGAATTCAATATATTAAATGTTTCATGTGTAGGGGAATATTCCCGGGAACATTGGAAACTTTTGGTAACTTACCGGGAATATTCCCATAGGGAAAATACTGGGAATGGGAACATTCCCCACGGCACATCTCTATCGACGACCACAGGTAAACGTTAGATTTGGTAAACATAAAAGGTTTTAAAAATTAGCCGAAACAATTTAATATAAAAAGAAAGAGAACTATAATTTAAAAAAGGTAACCATAAAGGTGGCCCAGTTTTCAATAAATAGCCCGAAAGAAAGGAGTGGCCAAAGGGACTCCGACGAAGTAGACTTTCTGGTTGGGAGGGGTGTGTAGTGTGGGAGAATATGTTGGAAGGTTTAGGTACTTCGCGGAGTACCTTTAGGGAATCGATAGCCAAAATAAAATCCGAAAGAAAGATGGGATCCTTTAGGTTCCAATTTTAGAATTTAGAAAAAGGATTTTAGAGCCGATATTTAGGGTAACCGATAGAATACAAGGCGAATAAAAAAAGTACAAAAAGGGTTATCGTCCCGTCGTCGTCGTATCGTCGTCGTGTAAAGAAAAGGGTGTCGAAAACAGGCTCCACTTAGCTGGACAATTAGGAACTTCGGCCCACAGCGTCTACAGGGGTCTTCTGTCTGCAGCGTCAACTCAGGTTTCGGCCCTCAGCGTCAACGGGGGTTTCCTGTCTGCAGCGTCGAAACGGGTTTACGGTTGGAAGCGTTTTCAAGTCTGCAGCGACAACTAGGACCAGGAGTCTGCGGCGTCTTCTAGGGTTTCCTGACCGGCTGACGAAGAAATTCCTGAAGCAGGTCAAAATTCCTCAAACAACTTCGCGTCGTCAAACCCCGAATCCCAGGATACAGTAGTACTCAGGAATCAGAATTCCCCTCAATATAAACAGCCTTCACTAGGGCTCAGGAGGAAAAAATACCGATGAAATTCTCAATCTTCGAAATCTTCACCTCACAAGAAAAAAACCAATTGACAAAGCAAAAATTCAAAATTTAAATCAAAAAGAAAAGTCCGAAAAGGAGAGCGAAACCGGCCAAAAGAAAAAAGAATTTAATCAAAAAAGTTTGCAAATAATGCAGACAGTAATGCTGCATTAGGCTTGGCGGGAAACTCAAGTAGAGCGGACTTTTAAAATTTTGCTCCAACTTAATATAAAGTTTTCTTCTTTAATTATTCTTTTTATGTGTGTGATTAATAGTGTAAATAGTTAGTGATTAAGTGCGGAATGGATGGTAACGAGGGGATTGAGGGTGCGGCCCTCAACCCCGAAGTAAATAAGCGAAAAAGACTTGAGGGAATGGACCCTAGTGGCGGCGGGGGTGAGCAAAACTGTAGGTAAGAACGGTAGGTAAGAACCTACCGTATTATAAACAGAACTATAAAAGACTCTATCCAGAAAATTCAGTCAATGTTGAATTCAAAGTATATGTACAAGGTACAGGCACTGAGAAAATTGGAAAAAAAAGTCCAAAATTTAAACCATATATTTACTACCTCTCCAGATGTAAAAGGCGTGACAGCGATTTACAGGGTGAACGCTAATAAAATTGTACTTGTGTTCAAGCAGTGTAATACAGCAAATAACTTCCTTAATAATGTGGATTTTCTTCAGAAGCACAACTTGAGGGCTTTTATCCCGGCAGCGCAAATTGAAAAGACGGGCATCATCCGATTCGTACCTGCGCACATATCAAATAAAGAGTTATATACCAAATTGTCATCGCGTTATGAAATTGTTGCTATCAGAAGATTTATGAAAAAGGTCAATAACGAAAAAGTGCCATTGCAAACAGTCAGTATAACTTTTCTCTCTAATGTTTTGCCTGATTCAGTAAAATATGATTTATTCTCGTATCGTGTATTCGAATACATTCCACCGTTGCAGCAGTGCTATCGGTGCTTAAAATTTAATCACTCGGCTAAAGTTTGTAACGGAAAGCAACGATGCAGCTGCTGCGGCGGTGAGCATTCTTACAGAGATTGTGATAGGCCAAACCAATTAAATTGTGCTAAATTCTCGAAATTATGTCCCATTAAAATGAAGAAAATTGAAGAAAAAAAGACTAAAATTTCTTATGCAAGTGTTGCTAGCACTAAAAAAACTATTTATGACGAATTTCCTACTTTGCCAAATAAACCATCAAAGCCTGCATATAATTTCAAACCTGTAAATAAATCCACTGTACATAGTCCTTCTACAAAAAATGTAAATACTTTACCTGTACAAAATGTAAATAAAGAGGCTCCTCCTAAAATGGAGGATCTAAAAGCTATATTGCTATCAAGCAATGACCTCACGATGGCTATTATCCGTTGTTTGGTCTCATTAGCTAATAGTGGCGATGGTACAAACATCACTACGAAATCTATTAAAGAAATGCTCTTCAAATCTCTCAATTAATGGATTCTACGCCTACCACACAATCACAGTTACGTGTGCTCATAGTAAAAAGCCATTACTAATTAAATTTTTGCAAGAACAAAATATTGATATCTGTCTTCTTAATGAGACATGGTTCAAGAATACTGGTCGCATTTTTCGGATACCCGGTTACAATATTTATTTAAAAAATGCTAATAATGAACACGGTGGTGTTGCTGTTCTAATAAAACCATTCCTTAAATATAATGTATTGCAAACTACTTTTTATGAAGATATCCAATCCTTTGCCATTTCCCTTTCCACACAACGTGGAAAACTTACTGTTTTAAGCTCTTATTGTCCTCCAGTGAGTGGACATATGAGAATAAATAAACTTCGTAATATTATAAGGGATCTCCCTAAGCCTATACTAGTGGCTGGAGATTTTAATGCTCACCAACAACAGCTTTATGATTTAATTGATGAGTTAGACCTGTGTATCCTTAACAATGGCCCTGTAACTACAATTCACTATCCCAATACTGTTCCATCAGCTATTGATGTAAGTTTTGCCAGTGCATGTATAGCTCCATTTTGTAAATGTACTGTCCACACGACAACAACATGGGAAGCTACCATTTTCCTGTTATCATGGAAATCACATTAAGTATATACAGATATCAATATAACCCTCCAATAGAAAAATTCCTTTACAACAAGACAGTCTGGACCCATTACAACCAAATCTCTGAAAATTATTTTGATAATGTAACTGTGGATGTGTGTAATCCATTCCAAGCTTGTAATAGTTTCTGTGACAGACTGATTGCTCTAAAACAGGAGTGTGTTCCTAAATTTAGTAAATCTGGTACATTTAGAAGTAAGCCACCAACCAGCTCCTTGGTGGAATGAAAGATGTGAAAAAGCTGTAGTTGCGTCTTATGAAGCAATGAAATTCTATAGAAATAATCCTACTATACCAAACTTTATTCAATATAAAAAATTTGATGCAGTTAAAAACAGGACTATTTCTGAGGAGAAAAAGTCTGGCTGGAGAAACCTTTGCAATAGTTTTAATAGAACAACACCAATCAGTAAAATATGGAATTATATCAAGATGCTTACAGGTCTTAAAGCTAATAATAAATCATACTGTGACGAATTTGTGAACTCCTTTTTAGATAAACTTGCAATTAATAGTAGAGAAGTAGAAGGATTAGATACCTATTTTAGTCTTCATAACGCAAACAGTGATTCAAAATTCTTATTAGATCCATTTACTTTTGATGAGTTTAAGATGAGCTTAGAGACACGTCGTAACACTACTCCTGGTTTAGATGGATTTCCCTATCTTTTAATTAAACATCTTCATTTGTCTGTCCAGAAACTGTTTTAAAAAATACTTAATGCTCTTTGGCTTCAACAAATTATACCAGAATCTTGGAAGACTCAGTGCGTTATTCCAATACTTAAGCCCGACAAACCTCCGGATGACGCTAATTCGTATCGACCTATATCTCTGTCGTCATGCTTAGGCAAAATATTTGAAAACATGATTAAGATTCGCCTTGACTGGTTTGTGGAGTCAAAGGGCATTATTCCAAATATTTAGTTTGGATTTCGTAGAGGTTGCAGTTGTGCAGACAGCTTCGTCACCCTGATATCGGACCTGAAATAACGGGTGTCCAAAAATGGTATTTGCACTTTTAAACATCAATAAATCGTCTTAATGAGGGTATATAGCAAAAACAAATATGATGTCATACGTGGGATTTATTGGAAATTTAGTTGAAATGGATTCGTATACCGGAGCTCAGCGCGCATTTTGTGTAAGAGCTTATTATCAAAACAATAATTCGATAATAACAGCTTGCCGCTTACATCGCGCGCAGTTCAATGTACAGGACATTTCTTTATCTCCCAGTGCGAATATCATTAGAAAATGGATTAAGACATAATGGACGTCATTTGGACAACATAATTTTTTTGTCGTAAACTTTCCATTGTATGTACTTTTTGAAAATAGTAATAAAATTATGAAATGATATATTTTTCATATATCATTTTTGGGTATAAACTGCCAACACCCTTTTTGGACACCCTGTACGAAAAACAATACAAATCAATCGTTTGCGCATTTCTTGATGTTCAAGGGGCGTTTGATAACGTTCAGCTAGGTTTTTTGGTTAAAATCTTATCGCGATTAGGCATTCCTGGTCTGCTATGTAAATGGATACATAATTTTTTGACAAATAGAAATCTTATGTAAAACATAATAACATTTTATATGGTCCTAAATTAGCTTCAAAAGGTACGATGCAGGGGGCGACACTGTCTCCTTTACTATATAACTTATATACAAGTGAAATTTGTAAATATGTAAATACTAATAATGTAAATATCTTGCAGTTTGCAGATGATTTGGTCTTTTATAGTGTAAATTACAATGTAGACATTGCAGTAAATAATGTAAATGTTGCACTTGAACAACTGCATAGGTACTACACGGATGAACTTGATTTAAAAATTAATCCAAGTAAAAGTAGTGTGATGATATTCAGCAGAGACACTCCCACAGTTCATGTTAATTATAATAGTGTAAATATTCCAGCAGTTATGAATCATAAATTTTTAGGTGTTGTGTTAGATACTAAATTGACTTTTGAGCAACACATTCGTCATATTTCTCAGAATGCTTTAAAGGGTATAAATATTATTCGATGTCTAGCAGGAGTGTCTTGGGGTGCAGACCCTAAAACACTATCTATGCTGTATAAATCTATAGTGCGAAGCCACTTTGACTATAGTTGCCTTGCATATGTAAATAGTAGATATGTATATAAATTAGATGTGTTGCAGAATAGGGCTCTGCGGGTTATTTTGGGTGCAATGTGCTCAACTCCCATCCGAGCTATGGAGGTTGAGTCTAAAATTGAACCACTCTGTCTGAGGAGACTGCTTATTGCTAAAAGATACAGTGCTAAACTTACTGCTTCAAATAATCAATTATTAATTAAAAATTGTACCTCATACTATACATCTTGAAGGTCCTCTCACTTCAGGTCATAAACTTCATGCAGGGGATTTTCCCAAGATGTGCCACATTCTTCTGGAAATAAAAAAAAATATTCTACTATATTTAAACAACCTTTATGGCCATGCTATAGAGCTTCATACAACATTTTTTTGTTTCCAATCCAAATTATTAAAACAAAGGTTAATTCTAATATAGAATACCTAGTATTTTTAGAACAAAACAAGAAGTATTACCGATTTTATACAGATGGAAGCAAGGGTGATTCCCATGTGCGAAGTGCAGTTTATGACCCACAAATTAAGTTTGCGCAGAGCTTTATTTTGAGCACAGCCTGTTCCATTTTTACTGCAGAAGCATATGCTGTCCTGGAAGCTGTAAAAAGAATTGCAAATGTACATTTCCATAAATATTTTTTGATTGTGACGGATTCTTTAAGTTTAATTCATTGCCTTGTAAATAACAATATTAATTATAAAACCAATTATTTAATTTACAACATCAAAGAGTATTTAATCGAAACGACATTGAGGTGTCCTTTATGTGGGTTCCCTCACATATAGGAATAACGGGTAATGAAGTTGCAGACAGGGCAGCTTATGAAGGTCTTAATGCTTTAGATGTAAGTTTAGTGATGCAAATACCATTTACTGACTGTTTTCAATATATAACAAAAGATATACTGCACTTATGGCGTGAATTCTGGAAGACCGACCAGGAAATTAAAGGAAAATGGTATGGAGAAATTCAGAATGCTTTACCAACCAAGCCCTGGTACAATGACTTACACTCAGCAAGCCGTGATTTTATCACCATTATAAACCGCCTTAGATTTGGACATTCCACTACACCAGCCCACCTTAACAGATTGAACATAGTTAATGAAGATGTGAACATTGTCCAGAACCATATTGTGATGCCGAGCACTTGATATTATCATGTCCTGCATTTACAGTACAACGTTTGATTCTAGCCAGTGAAATAAGTGATTTGGACTTAAATAATTCCCCCCGCCGCTTGTGTGAATTACTTAAAACAAAAGAATACTATTACCCATTGTATAAATATATTAAAAACACCTTCAATAAATTGTTAATAAATAAACTTGTGAGCGACGAAGTGAAGTGACAGTTAAAATTTTAAAAAGACTTGGCTTAAAGGTCTAGTAACCGGGCCATAAACTCAAAAAAAAAAAAGTTACTATTAGGATACCGATTCTGACACTTCTCGTGGAGATAAAACCAAATATTTATTATATAGATTACAATGCGATTTAAATAACAATTGTAAGTGTAAAGCATGTGCGAACTCTCACTCGAATCTCGTATGGCCACAGATAAAAAAAAACACGTAGTAAAACCATACGAAATTCCAGTGAAGTTTGCACAAGCTCTTCGAATTGTTATTTAAATCGAATTGTGTACATACTTTTGATACTTTATAAATTAAATCATGTGGTAATTAAGCCCTTACTGACTAAAATAAAACATCAAAACGCTTTTAGGTAGATGGTCTAGTGTGCAGAACTTTACCTATATTTAGCACGGGGGACTCGTTTTGTTTCGGATATAAACTAAACATATTGTGTTGAAACATTGTTTTAAAAATTATTTGTAATAAGACCGAAAAGGTTTGTTTATTGTGTTTTGACAAACACTATGTATGTGCAAACCAAGCTTGCAGTTTGCAACAATTCTTTATTGTTGGGAGAAAGTCCCGTGAGTAGGTAACATTTATTAAAATTAAATCCACATCCCTCTTGCATAGAAAATTCCCAACAAATTATTTATATTTGCCTATAAATTACACACACAATATTAAATTTACTGGATGAAATTTACTAATGCCTAATTTTATAATCTATCTACAAAATGAGTTACCTACCTAATACGTAGTAATATTTACCTATTGACTTATATACAAGCTCAACGTGGACAACAACGGGAACATATTTTATTTACATAACCAGGAAAATAACCTGCCGATATCCTGGTAACAAAATTTACATAATTGGCAGATGTGTTTGCCTATTCTCTACATATGAATAAGAGTATTTAAGAGTTCATAATAAGATCATTATCTGGTAAATATTGTTGTAAACGGATTTAGTATGTAATAAATCACTATACGTATGTAACTTAATAATCAAATTACACTTTTTTGAAATAATAGGTACCTACTTTGTATGTACTATGTACTTAGGTATTTAATAAAAAGTGCTAGAATAAATAGAAGACGAAAAGGTGGCTCTTTAAAATGTATTTGCGTAGGAAGATAAATCAGCAGATTCTATTTCGTGAAAGGAAAGAACGCCTGTTGATGGTCATAAATATAAGCAGGCAGAGGTTTCCTACAATTGAAATGTTCAATAATGCCTTGAAAGCATCCAACCGAAAAATGATTCTATTCAATTGGGGATAAAAGCAAAAGTTTTGATGCTTTAATGGATGTTTCGACAAATTCATATTTCCTTCCTTATTGGAAAAACATAGCAGCAAAGACAGCGTAGAATCTAGGGTTTCCAGATTGGAAAAATAAAATGTCTGAAAATACTGTCCAATGTCTGAGTAATCATCAAAACATCATCGGCCCGTTACAGTCCACTGCTGGACTATGAGCCTCCACCACTTAAGTGGAGGGTTTTGCCATAATCTCCACGCTTGACAGGCGGGTTGAAGATCGCAGATTAAAAGGTTACTGTTTCAGAGAGCGTTGCAGCCCATTCCCTGTTCAATGTGTTGTCCCTAAGTCGCCTCTTACGACACCAATGGGAAGAGTAGGGGTTGGTGACAAATGTATTCTACTCTGCCGTCACCACACGGCGCAACTACCAACGCACCTGACTAATGCTAAGCTTCAATGTTCAGAATTTTGAGGTTGCTTTAAATAATATTTTAATTTTTACTTCATGTTTTTATATAATCAACTTTATAGCACTAAAAGTTGCGGGCATACCTACCAGAAATTGGGACATGGACAGACACCTAGTAAAATGTAAGTTCCGTTTAACTTATACTATTATTTTGTGCCTAAACATATCATGAAAGTTGGAAGAAGTCTGGATACCATAGTATGAAAAACACGGAGAATTGAGACAATTGCGGACCATCTGGCAGCCCTGTAGAGACCTTAAACCTGCTTTTAATTAGTTGCGGCCGTTTGGAGATCAAATAGTTCATTATAAATAAGTACAGTTAAATAACAATTTGCTGATGTAAAAAACAGTGGTTTTTAATTCATTGCGATTCAAATCATTTTTAGGTTAGTCAAAAAAAGTGACTTTAGTATTATATTTAAGAAATCAGATATTTTTTATTTATTAGGTAATTTATTTTTATAAGAAACTACTGCAATTATTTGTTTGTTGGAAAATATCTAACTGAATTTGCTATGTCAGACGCAGGATACAGGACGATATAATCAACCAAGAACCAACGACCAAGAACAAAGTAAGACGTATGTAAATTATTCTTCATCGTTTACTACCACATTTTTTGTACAAATATTAACATACGAGTAACATAACGTTTTTTCTGTATAAAACCAGGTATACTTATTTAAAAAATAATCCTATGTATCCTAAAGCATACAATTCTTAAAGAGAAGTTGTATTATAATTTTATTTATAAAAGGTTAAAATATCAGATACTTTAAAAGTTAAAATATCAGGTATTATAATAACGGTTTAGCGGGTTTTATGCTAATAATTATAATAATATTTGGGTAAAAAAATGATCTTACCTTCTCAGAAAGAGAGAGATCGAAATATTATAATAGGTAGGTATGGTTTACGTAATACAGATTAGACCTAAAGATCGCTAAAGCATATTTTTATATTTAACTTCCCACAAAATTCTGAATCTTATGTCAAGGAGGTTAAGTCAATAAAATATAAAGAATTGTTGACAATCGTATCGGTGCCGTGTCGTGACGGCAGAATACATTTGTCAACAATCCCTACTCTTCCCGTGGGTGTCGTAAGAGGTGACTTAGGGACTACACATTGAACAGGGAACGGGCAGCAGCACTCTCTGATACAGTAACCTTTTAATCTGCGATCTCCAACCCGCCTGCCAAGCGTGGAGATTATGGCAAAACCCTCCATTTAAGTGGAGGAGGCTCATAGTCCAGCAGTGGACTGTAACGGGCCGTTAATTTTCGATTTGTATCACAATAAAAAAAATACTGTTATCACCGCGCGAGCCTTTCATTTATCTAAGAAATGTAAACTCTTGTCGCCCATATTTATTTCTTTTGCACTTGACTAGCTATTTAGACTATATTTTCTTATAAAAGGATAGTGTATCTTTCGGAAGTGGTAAATGCTTTTCGGCGCGGCGGCGGCGACGGCGGCGGTGGCTATACTCACCTCCTATAATTTATTTCTTCACGCAACCAGTCGCAGGTCGCAATCGATAAACCATTGGCTGTGACTGCTTGATGTATTTGCTGATCTCAATTCCTTGTCTTTTACACGCTTTCATATGCATATAATACGTAGAGATTAATGAAAAATTACAGTGAATATTTTTTGTGCATACCGATCACACTTTTTCAGAGCCTCTTTTTAATGCACACTATACGAATTAAAATAAAAAGTGATAATAAGTTACGCAGCAATCGTTAAATAGATCATCTTCTTCATCTCCAGAAATCTGTTCCACAGGCGGTCGTGCTTGGTCTAACAAGCTGTCTCGATTCTTGATTGGCTTCAACATGAAAACCGCTTTTCTCTGGGTTCCTAAAACTATGCTAACCTTAACAAAGTATTTATTTCTATTTAAAATATTTTACATCAGGATTAATTTTATTATGCTATATGTTATTTATGATGAATAGTACCTATGCTAATGTTACGTTTGAATTGATTAAAGTTAAAAACACTTAGATACCCATGTAAGGCGTAAGTGCACAGATTGTTGTCTTATCAATTAATAAAAACAATAAAAAGGAATTGGTAGCAGTTAAGGCCGTAAGGTACTTGCCGCTTATGCTGAGTATAGAGTAGATACCATTTTTGGCGTTTCACATAGAAATAATTTTGACACTAAGTAATATTTAAGTAAGTAAATAATTTTCCTTCTTTATCTAATTTATTTTTAATTTTTCGATTTATGGTTATTAAACAAAAATGATGTACGAAAGCACCACATCTCCTTATAGTTAGTTGCTTTGCTAAAAAACATTGGTTTTAAATAGTTTTCCTTAATTGTACTTATTTTCTAGAATCAAAAACTAAACTCTTTGAGAACCTACTTTAGACCCTTTGTGTGTAGTGTAGTATATTTTTTATCCCTGTATTATAACAACACTGTTGAAAGTATTTTACTCACAATTCGTTTATATAGCTCATAAAGAAGCTTGATCTCGCGCTTACATCAAGCAAAGTTAAGACTCCATCATGAGCTTTTCTCTTTCAATTTAGTTCAGGCTATTTATTTCTGAATGAGATCACTAAGGACCCTCAATTTCATTGACTAGAATTTAATTTACGACTTTGACGGAGGGTATGTTTGAGAAGGGCATCTATTATTATTCAGTCAGTCTTAGTTTTGAGTAGTGAACAGAATTGGTGCTTACTTAAGTCCATTGTCGATTCTCTAAGCGCTCTCTGCTTCTAATTATAAGTAGGTAGGTCTCGGTACATAGTCAATTACGGTTACGGGCAGGTAATTAGTTTCCAGAAGGCATAATGCTGCAACCCGCAATTTAACAGGTAGAAATATTACCTGGTGTATGACGTTCTCAGAACATAAGAATATCTCATTCTATATTATGCTTTAAAAAGTATTTTCTATTGCGTGAGTTCCGAACTATCCGATGAGAATAAAATGTATAGAAGTAGTATATTCTTTAGGAACCAAGGTAAAAAGAGTTTCACCTCATATAAAAAATATTTTATCAATCATAGGGCAATAAAGTCTGCTTATTAATTTATCGAAGTAAAGATGCAGAAAGTTTCCAAATCAAAGACGCTTCCAAGATCTCAAAGTTCAACTCAAATTAAACTAACTATGGCGTTCGCAAATAGAGGTCCTGGAATTAACTAAATAGTTTATTGGAGTTAAAAGGGTAGGTTAGATCAGTAAATAAATATAGTTTATAAATTTACCCGACAACGTTCTGTATCGTGAAAAAAATAGAGTATTTTTTTAATGAGTGAAAAGTGGGCGAAGAACTAATAAATATATAGGATTCCAAAATGGAACGGAACAACGTATAAATTGCTGTATCAAACCGAACCCCGTAAAGGAACAAGAACATTTATTGTACTGTTTAAACCTCGTACAATATTGAAAATTGTTGTCATATTATTTTATATTTTACTTTTTATGCATAAAACCAGCTCTACATCTACACACAGGACGTCGAAATATTTAAAAATTGTCTTCCCTCCCATGTGGACTCACATCCTACCCGCATTACAAAATAATTGAATTTTGTCTCAATAGTACTGTAACGAGGCATTCGTCCTCTTTCCTGTTTTATGACTGGCAACCTTTCTTGCTGGCAGTTTTATCTTTCATTTTAAATTCATTTTCAAATTTAGATTTCTTACGTTTCGATTTTGTCTTTTTTCTGCTAAATTCTACACTTCATGTCCTGATCTCCGACAGTAAACTTCTATGCTTATCAGAATTTTTCCATGTTAATATATAATATATAAATACCTTTTCTTCGGACTGTGCCCTGGATATTGCCACATACCAATCCTCTACAACACTCTTCGTGTGGTGCAGCAGCTTGTGGCGGCTGCTGGGCGACAGTACTTCTATTTACTATTATCCAAAGTAAGTCTTGATTCTTTATTCTACTTAGTCAAGACATTAACGCTAAGGATTCAGATTCAGAATCAGATTTATTTCATATTTTCATATATTAATTTACATGTCAAATGCAAGGGAAGCAACTATAAATATTACATTTCAAAATTGTACAATATCATTATATTATATTATTTAGAAGATTTACAATGTCAAATGTTAATGCACTATAGTACGTCACATAGCTTCATATTGGTATTTAAAATCATTTATTACACCTATAAGGCAGACGGTAGTTATATTAAATTAAAATAATTTATGTATGGGGTAGTGACTGTTCACGTGCGGCAGTGTAGAAATCAGTTAAGTTGTAGCAAGCTAGGACATAATGTTAAATTTGATTTAAGTGCTCTGTTTTGAACTTTATTGCATTTCTCGAGTCCTTCGCACTTGCTTTGAATAAGAAATAAAAGCTGTCGATCCGAGAAAACAGCTAAAAGCTTTTTTGAGAACTCTATAAGGCATATCTCGTAAATCACTGAAATTCGATACCTAAACTATTACAAAAATAAAAATAATAAAACAAAAATAATAATTTAGGGTCAGCTTCAGCTCTTCGGTGAGGATATAATAAAACAGGTGCTGTGTCAGGTCAAAATAAATAGTAACGTAGACACAAAAGAAAGAGGCCAGAAAAAACTCTAAGTTCTACTCTAAGTTGACAATATAAAATTTACAGCTAACCAAAAGAACATTTCTTTTTGAATTATGTAAGTATTCGTACTGTAGTAGTGCTCGTATGTAATAAACTGAGATATTTCGTTTTATTTGTCTATCGGATCGGTTAAAATTGTATATTTTTTTTTTTATATATAATAATTTAAAAACTAACGAAACTATCGCTAAAATAATTGAAACGAATTCACAGTGGGAAATATATTATTTGTATTATTAAATTCATCATCAGTCTATTTTTTGGACATTATAGTGTATCTGTCTACTGTCAGTGGAGTCATGCATGGAACTTACTGGTCGAGGGTTTCATTTGGGATCATTACGAAAGTTCCGGGGTAGAATCATAGAACACACAAACAAAAAATGTCTTTGTAAGATTTTCTTCAGTTTGGTTAGGACATTGCAGGCTGATTGACATTGATACCTGATTTTTCGAAAAGAAAGATGATTCCGTACTAGACTCACGAGGTCTACAGCTCACAGAGCCTCTAGTATATAAATCATAATAATACATACTTAACACTATAATAATATGACAGTCGTTATACGAATCATCATGCCAGGGGCTTTTGGTGGCATGGCAGTTCTATATCACTGACCCCAGGGTTTGTGAGGTCGCGTCGTCTGTAGACGTTACAACCTACACAATAAACAAGATGGAATATACTACTATAATTTTCAAAAAGGTACACCTTCTAATATTAAATTTATGTACTAATAAATCAATAATTTCATTTTAATTGTAAAAACCAGGAGCTTTCTTCAAGATGTCGTCGACGTGGATGACGGGTTACACGTGTCTGTTTTCAAGGCAAAAGTCAATCAATAATGGTAGTCCACTTTACTAGCCAAGCCAGCCATCAATGGATGGAATATTATCGACACCTCCTATGAACAACAACGTAACTTGAGATACGTGACTTGAGATACAAAATGACTTTAGTTCATATTATTCCTTATCATAATTTTATTTACTCTTAATTTTCTGTCCAAGCAGTCTGTAAGTACAATAGAACTGAAGTTAGCATTAGTCAAAAAAACCTAACTATAGGTAAAACATTTTTTTTTCTCTTTAAACTGCTGTACTGATTTGTTGCTAAAATTGAGTTACGTTGTTGTTCATAGGAGGTGTCGTTATGTCAGGAGTGCTGGGCATAGCTTGTAGCATTGATCAGAAAGTCATGCTGTAATCCTAATTTTAAAATCCAGCTATTCTTTTCGTTTGTATCACCAATGAAAAAAATAACATGAATTCAGACTAACGAATGATATAATTTTGGATGAACCTAAAATGAGGCCGTAGCTGTCAGGGTTAGGAATTTTTAAGTCCGATGTTTTTAAAATTGTGCAATCGACGCGTTCCTAAGACCTACGCGATCAAATCGATGCTTCTCAGCTTTAATACTAGAATGTTCATCTCTTAACCCATTTGTCCCCTTAAGACGAAAAGGATTGACGAACATAAATAAATAATTAGAGCGTGACTTCCCCACTATCTAAAAATAAAAGCTTACATCTGTGCAATTGCTACTTGAAAATCAAAAACGCTTTAGATACATGCTTTTTTTTATTTAGAGGTAGTTTAAAAAGTTTATACAACTTTCTATTTTAAATTATTATTATTTGTTACGCATGTATATTGTTTAAAATAGAGTTCTAGGAAAGTACCATTAAATATTTTGATGTATGAGAGAGATTGTGTAATGTTATGCTGCTGATGAATTTAATTATCCAACATCAGACGTAATTTACTCGGCAGATGTACAAGGTTTCCCGCAAGGGTCTGTGACGTGATACAATGTGAAGCCTTAACATCATCAAACAAATCAAATTAGACAGATACATCGTTTTGTACTAAACTCTTAGTTATTTAAATAATAACCTATGAGGTTCACAGTGCATTATAATACGAGGAGGGTAGTAGGTAATTAATTATATATAGATGAGATGAGATGTCCTCCACTCCAGCGAAGAAATTCAAAGGTCGCTTGTGAAGTCGCCCAACCCGCACTGGGCCAGCGTGGTTGACAAAGGCCTAATCGCCCTAATTTAGGTAGGCTCGAGGCCCTCGGTGGGGACGTATGTGAGCTGTTGATGTTGATATGAGGTGTTGTTTGTAATGTATTTCGTTTTGTATAGGTATAAAGTGTTCTGTGAGCAATGTGTTTAAAGTAAGGAACGTAAATAAATGTTTTCTACTTATTCCATCTAAATATATAAAAGAAGACACTGACTGACTGACTAACTGACATTTCAACGCACAGCCCAAACCGCTCTGAGTACGTGGGTACGTGTAAGGTAGATGCAGGGTAGGTAGGTGTAGTGTATTTTGCCTAGTTCCGTCGTCGCGGGCAAAAACTATTTCCACGCGGACGAAGTCGCGGGCAACAGCTAGTTCCAAATAACTTAAAAAAAAGTTTGTATTATTTTAGAAGCTACATCTCTTATTACATCTCTTATCTTCCTATTATTTTTTACCCTGATTATCAACACAATGTTCAATTTATTGTGGTGAGAACCCGACTTGTAAGGAAACATATTAGGGGATACGTTTGTAAGATTAGAATTAATACTCGTGTATCGACATAGCTGGTAAAATACTAATTAAATTGGTATAATAATCTGTCAGTTATACTTTAGGAGGTTTTGAAGTACGTATGTGGATAGATACACACAAATACTAAACAATAAGTTTGTCGTTTCTCCTACTTTGACCTTTAAACAGTAATATAGAGCAAGATAAAAGAATAAAGATTATTCTGCATTGAAAAAGAGGTGATTAGATAAAACTTTATGGTCCACCGTTTAAATTTTATGAGTTTGAAGCGTGATGGCCGGTCGTTCGCTGTAGGAGCGACATGCAACGGACGACTGTTCCTACCTTTGGTTCCTACAGACAGTTCTTACTAGATAATTTGTTGCGATTTCATTATTTTTCAAGAAAACTTTTCGCTTTTGAGTTTTTAAAACCGCGACTCTTCCTATTTGGATTTTTAATTGTTCGTTGGTCCACTTTGGTGGGGGACTCACCCACGTCTTCCGGTATGTTTTCACCATTCGAGAACTTTTCTTACAAAGCGGCCTTCGGTTCTCCGAGCAATGTACTCTATACCTCTTAAGTTCTGCAATTCTTTGGGCTACGTCGTCGTAACATATTTTATATATCCTGATTTGATATCGCAGGGAAACACCAAGCATATAGCCCTCTCGATTGCCCTTTAGGCGACCTTGAGCCGTCTCCGATTCACTGACAACGCCTATTGGTCAAAGACTTTCGTCATGAGACACTGCGGTATTTACATCCACTAAATGGTGTTACGCAGCTTCCCGAACGTTGCCTAGCTGAGCTGGAGTCGGCGGTTGAACTCTTTCTCGAAGTTGGATCTACCTAACTGGACTGTTTGTCTGAGCAACTCTCGGATTGGTTGGTTCTACCAATGGGTAGATTGCACCTGATCAACTTTTTATTTATAATTAATATTTTTTTGTGCTTTTCTATCATTCTTCTTAAAATCACACTCTTTTTATACCTTATAGCAAAGAAAGTATCGTATTCCATATTTTATAAAATTATAACATACACAAAAAATACTTTTGAATTGAGAACTTCTTCCTACCCTTTTGAAGCAAGGAACCAATGAACACGTTGTCCTTATTCTCTCTAAATTGTCGACAACACCGCGGTTTGAGGTTGAAATTACTGTCGCAGCGAAGAGGGGTTTTATGAAATAAGACACTCTTACGGTAAGGGTTAACCTGTTCACATTGAGCAATTACTTTGCATAAATCAATTTTATTTAAAATACTCGTATGTGGTATGTTATTTAGGATTTTAATAAGATACACTTTTATAAGTAATTGACTTAACACGCTCATCTCCGACGATGAATCGATTAAGGTTTGTTGTGGAGTTAAACCTATGGTTAAACATCGCATAAATTCGCAGATGTATTGAAAAGATACTTGTACTAAGATACTCACAGCATATCATAAATTCATTACATTAAAAACATCTGTATTTGTACACGGGAAAATATTACACAACGCGAGCGTAGCCACGGGCGGTCCGCTAGTAAAACATAAAAGTCTTAATACCTAAACATAATTTAAATAATCAGGTAATTAATTGCAAGAGTTTACCTACAACCTACAAGTCAGTCTCGTAAATATGCGCAAACGTCCATTTAGTATCGTATCGGTCAATTAACGCGCTATTTAATTCGTACCCTTGAGGATCGAACGGGACTCGTGCACTATAATCTGGAAACTGAACTTATTTTATCCATGGTTTTTCTTCTATGGTTTTATTATTTTACCTAAAGTTTACTTATTTAAAATATATTTCTCACTGGCGGCGGCGTGCTATATTACCAGCTATTTTCACAGCATTATGTCCTACGGAATTTTATTGTGGGGTCAAGCTGCTAACATAAATAACATCTTTGTGTTACAGAAGAGGGCGATACGTTCCATATATGAATTGCGTGGTCGCGATTCCCTAAGGGAATTGTTTAAAGAAATTGATATCCTCACAGTATCCTCACAGTACATATTTGAAAACATCTTGTATGTCCGGAAGAACACAATGCTATTTCCTAAGAATTCTGATATACATAATATAAATACTAGAAATAAAAATAAAATAGCGCACCCAAAGTTTAGACTGTGCACAGTTAATAATTCATTCATGGGGAACTGTATTCGCTTCTATAATAAAATACCAGATGATATTGTAAATCTGTCCGATAGCCAATTTAAAGCTAAAATTAAAACTATTTTATGTTCTAAGGCCTATTATACGATAAATGATTACTTAGATGATAAAAACGTCTGGTCAACTGTTGTTCCAAATCAACGGAGTAGATTGTAATTATGACTCATGTATGATTCTTTATATATTTAAAAGAAAAGTACAAAAGATACAATTCCTGTGGAGTTTCTTCTGGCCGTTCTTCTCCACAGAGGGCGTACACTGGTAGTGAACGTGCCATCCATGATAGCTTTGACGTCGAAAAATGATTTGTAAAAATCTTAATTCGAATAAAAAAAATTTGACTTTTGACTTTTACCAATTTAGCAATTTGATTTACTTAACAACAGTAAAATCATATAGTGTAGTCTGTTTATTTTTAAAGAAAGTAACTAGCGAAGCTTTAAACTGTTAAATAATAAATAATTATGCATAATATACCGGTTTTTCTAAATATATTTTCGTAATAAAAAAAAACACAACGAGTATGTAGACTACTATTAGTACCTATGTATACTCTTATAGTGTATAGGTCTGTTCATCGTTAAATGTTGCGCAGCGCAGCGTTTCTGCGTATTCCGCTTTCGGCCCTTCTTCGCTTCGCGAACGAATAGCTCGACCTCTTCGATCATAGAAGGGACCTCCATATCAAAGTCAAGTCATTGCCTTGCTGGATGTTATAAAGTGGGCCCCTCACTAATATATTATGCAAGAGTATATTTTCTAAAACTAATGGTATATAATATATTTACCTAATTTTAAAACTTCTTAACTTTCTGACAAGGATGAAAAAGTAATCAAACAAAGTCGAAAATGATACCTACTTAACTAAATACTAAAATAAGAAAACCTTGTACCTTGTGTTTATTATAAATAAAGCTACCTTTTTAATATACTTGTCTATAATAATATGTACTATAGAGGCTGGGTGACCCAAATACATATTTCTTTTTGTGCTTTAAGTTTTGATTTTCATAAAAAAAATGTAGTAATAAGTCAAACGTTAATTTGTCTGTTCTGTTTGTATCACTTTGCTATTAATTTACTATGAAACGGCCGTTGAATTATTGTAATGTACGTCATAGATTAATTTAGACATAGACATAGGCATGTAATTAATGCATTCATTTTAATTTATTAAGAAGAGGGATAAAAATGGGCATTATTATGGGATGGACAGACAAATTAACTAGAGGCGATGAAAATTAAACGAAATGCTTAAATAATAATATGTGAGTTGGGTAATTTGGAAAAACTTATTAACATATTAATTTAATTTTTTATTTCCTAACAATATTAGTAGATTTTGAAATTATATTATTGTAATTTATCAGTAAACTTATATCTAATGATTTCTGAAGAGTCTTTATTCTATAGTTCAAGGCAAGGTGGGCAAGGTACATATTAAGCAGTGTGGGGTGCATGGCTAATACTAACTTTACTAGGTATTTATTTAAAATAGAATACCTTGATTTCAGTAGACACTTCACGGGGTAAAACTAAAGTAATAAAATCACCTTTTGAGCGACGACCTTGAGCTCGACTGTAAGGAAAAAGTATAATGTAGTAAAAAAAAATTGTGCAATGTTTGTAAATTGCACCATCAGAGATTATATAAAATATCGTACTGAAAAATAAATGTATTTATTCACGGAAATACTAAAGATATTGCAAATCCAAATCTAGCAAGCATTGAGAGAGCGGTATTGCGGATACTGTAAGCTCCACGAGGATTTATTGTGAAGAAAATAAACGTTGAAGTATCTATGTTTGCTGATTTCATAGCAAAATATGAGCACCTGTAGGTGTACTCAAGAAAGAGTGACAAAAAGATAAACTGCGTAAAATTGCCAATCGTTTTTGTGAAGTACTTTCCGTGAAATTGATTGAAATGTGCCATAACATAACCAAATGAAAGCCTGTGTGCGCGGAGATTATTCAATTAAAGTAATGAAGTTTGTTTGCGCCGTGTTTTGCGAGCGATGGGGCTGTTAGCAAAATATTCACCTCTCTTTGTACAACAATTAATACTGATAAAGAAAAAGGTTTTGGCCGGATGTCTGAGCTGTTAACAAAGGAAAGATACGACTTGCAAGTCATTTGAACGTTTAATAGGTAGAGTAATTGTTCCAATTTAAGTTTCTGAAAGAAAAAAATCTTGAAAATGTCACGATACTTCTTTCACGAAAAGGTGACTTGCGAACTCGCATTGAAAGAACTTGTGTAAGCAGTAACAGATTCTTTTGAGTGAACGAAACTTTTAAACTTTAACCCAATAAAAATAATAAGTAATAACTATATCCACCACTACATAAAGTAAACTTTTAAATTTTTGCTGCTATATAGTGCGTGGTGAATTTTTTGTTATATTACACAGTATTTTTACGAAATAAGAATTTTTTTATTTATGGAACAGATTATCTACACTCGTTTTTTATAAATTTCTGAGTGACGTTTTAATTTAAAAGGACTTGGTACACTTTTATTGTTTTTTTTTTTGCCTAAATCGAATTTCCTTTTGGGTGCTTTTGAAATGTTTTAATGATAAAATACGTATGAAGAGCCCATTCCTTTTTAATATACTCTTACCGAAGCCTTTCGAGAACCCAAACCTCTCGCAATTGAATTAAGAATTTGATAAAATAATTGGAAAGAAAAAGTCCATCAAATTTTAAAAAGGGCGCCTAGTACACTCATCCCACGTCCGTAAGGCACTTTACAAGCGATTCCTTCACGTTTATAATTTATTTTACGTATTTTATACAAGTTCAAGTGCTACGATATGAGTATAATTAATGTGATTTTTATCTGTAGGATATTCATAAATAAAACTCTCGACAAAGTAAAAACAATGTGTCTTTGCAAAAAATATATCTGTTGTAAAATTAGCTTTTCATTACTCATACTCTGAAAGTAGTTTGGAAGTTGCCTGAGGAGCGGATTGAAGGTAACACTTTTTAGCTCGGAGGGAGAATCACTTTCAACTGACAGCTGTCAAATTATAAAAAAAAAAGACTGGTTCTAATTTCACATTTTTATTGAACTATGTTCCATCTTTCTATACAGCCACTCAATTGAGTGACATTTTAATTTAACATTGCGCTGTAATTACAGCGCAATGTTAAATTGAAATAACTGTATGGTATAATGGTAGCTGTTGGTTTTCCAATAAAAAAAAAATAAAAAAAATAATAACAAAGTTAAGTATTAATTAAACAATATATATTTTTTAAATGACTTTATTATAATTAACTTTCAACTATTTCTTTAAATTAAATTAGATTTGGGCAAAGTATTTAACATTTTTCAGTGATGGAATTTAAAAATAATGGCTCAAAAGCTGGCCGTGATGGGGCGGACGAGCTAGCCAGGAAGGGCTCAGACCAGGATGCTATTGGTCCTGAACCTATCGTGCCTATCCCGGCAGGTCAGTATCGCTCCATGCTCAGGGACCGCACTACTGAACAACACAAAACCCACTGGACCCAGTGCGGAGACTGTCGGCAGGCAAAGGAAGCCCTCCCGACGGTCAATCATCGGGTAACACGTACGCTGCTTCAACTCAAGAAGCCGCAACTACGAATCGCAGCCAGTGTTTGGTCACGGTTCTTTTAACAGGCATCTGTTTAATATAGATGTCACGGACAGCCCTTTATGCAGAGGATGCATGGAGAAGGAAGAGACGCCCGCCCACGTGCTGTTGGAGTGTCGGGGCGTGTCAATGTACCGGGCAAGGTATCTCGGTTCGCCGGGGACGATCTCCGAGGTGCTGGGTAACATCGGTGGTATGCTGCAGTTCCTCGAGGAGATCGGGTGGCTCGAGTAGTGAGCTACCCCACCCACACGCAAAATAGGCGCATCAGACGTCGGTTTGCGGAAACCAGCCCGTTATACCATACCATACCATACCATAAGCTGGCCGTGCCGGCCACAGCAAAAAATAAAAATAGGCGGGAAAGCAACAATCCGATTATCATTTGTTTCTCGAGTTGTAGGGTTTTGTTTACAATGTGTTCATCTGATTCAGATATGGAAGTCACTAATTTTTTCTTTAGCTAATTCGTGTTTTTTTTTTTACTTTCCTTGTATTCGTAATGAAAAGCACAGTGTTTACCACGGGTTAAAGACTTATTTAGTGCCTCGAACTATTAGGGCCCTCGCTACGCTCAGGCCCCAAACCCCGTCTCGGCGCTAAATAAGTTACTTTCACCCCTCGTATAACAATGTACTATTGTTCCGTAGAAAATGTTTTCAACAGAAAGAAAACCATCATCATTTGCTGAAATAATCTACGAATATTCTTATTCGTAGGAAATAATGGAAATGAGTTCCTTCCCACTATAACTCCATCTAACAAACGTAAATATATCGTGACGCTAAGTATGATTCATTGCAGTACTTATATAAATACACAAGCGGCCCGCCTTGACTTCACACGGATAGATAAATTCATACTTTAAACATTTTTAACCAACTCCAAAATGGAAGAGGCTCTTAATTCGTGTTTCGCATACTTACTTCTAATTCCTATTTCCCCCTTAGAGTAGTGATTTTAAAAACTACTGAAACCCGTATTCAATCAGTTAGATTTCAAGTTCCTAACTTCATAATTGATGAACTTTGCGAACAAACTTCTAATTTATAGACTTCTTCTTTAAGAGATTATACAAACTTCTTATCCTTACTCCCCCTTTGTTTTTTTATTTTTATACTCTACACCCAAATTTTTCCAATCATAAAAATTCGGGTATTTCGAAAAAATGCTAAAGTACGTGTCAAATGATTTATCAATCTCAGCCTAAATCCAAATTTTCAAGTTCCTACCTTCAGAAATGACAGACTTTCCATACAAACATTTAATCCCTACTTACCCCCTCAAAATAGGAATTTTGATAAAATGCTAAAACACGTGTCAAAATCAAAATTTTCGTGATTAGAGAGGGAATTTTCCAAAATCCCTTCTTATTGCTTGCTTACGTCATAATTGTAACCTACTACGCAAAGGTGTTTCTAGCTTCAGTAGTTTCGGCTGTGCGTTAATGAGTCAGTCAGTCAGTACGGACTTCTCTCTTTATAATATTAGTATAGATAACTTAGATAATACAACTACGAAAACCAAGTAAGTATAATAAATTCTGCCTATTCTCATTTCACTTACAGAGTTAAAAATAAAGTTATGTGCGGACTTTTCTCAGAGACGGCCATCTGATTCCAAACTAGACAGAACCTGGACTGTGGGTATTACACAGCTGATATACATAAAGAAATATATTATAAATATATACTTTTAAAGATAAACAATATCTCGATATCGTACAAGGCAAACATAAATGCTCATCATACGAATGTTTGCCCTAGGATCTTCATCTTTAAATTATTATATTTTGTTTAAGCTTGTTTTGTGGGTTTAATAGCGTTATATATCAAAATGTATGTTTTTTTGTGGAACTCTTATAATCACGTTTCACAACAGTTTGCACTACAACCAGGTGCAGCGTCATGACGTTGTTGTTGATAAAACTAATCAAAACTTCGCTGTCTCAAACACGCGCTTGCGAAACCCGGTCATAAAACTCCGCTACGTTCGTTGGTATAAAAATCTCGATACGCAACCTTGAAACCTTAAAAGCTGATCATGTTAACGATGTTTAAATATTGTGCGAGAAATTTCGTTAAAAGTTTAAAGCTGAATAAGAAAATGTAAATATTCAGATCTGAAAATACTCTTCATGTAAAGCTTCACTTCATCTCGGCAAACAAGACCAAATCAATTTAGAATGTGAGTTAAGTTACTCATGTAATGTTTAGTAATTAACAAGATATTCGTTAAATACAAAAAGCTTTTTGCACTCGTTCTATTAGCTATTTCTAAGGCCTTTAGGGGCTCACTTACACAAGCCATTGGGCACAACACGACAATCATGATATTACGAGAATTATCCTCAATATCTGACCAACATTTCAACATTATTCCACTACTTAAGAGTTACACAAGCGTTTGGCCATGTGAGTCACGTAAGCCATCGCACAAGCAGGACAGCAATCAGTGCGACGCAATTTGCTACATAGCAACCACGCTCAGCATCCTGCACAATGTTCCATGCAATAGCTAGCATAATAGAATTGGACTTACAAAGCCGTATATAGGTACTTGTATTTTGTACCGTTTGAAACCCGACGTGCCCCATGCCGTGTCATCGCGTATACAAAAGCGTTTCGTTACCCTAAAATCCCACGCCTTTTCAGGTGCCGGTCATTTTATTTATAGCCACACTATAGCCTACGTAGATGTTATGTTTATATTATGTAACATATTCGAATTTCACGTATACACTAAATTGAATCTGAAGGTTCTTGTTTGATCGAATAAATACATGAAAATTCAATATAAACATAAAAATACCAAGAAAATAGTCAAAATAAATTATCAGTCAAAGAGGCCGCCTTTACAAGCTGCCCGAGAGCCTTGAACAGCCCCCGGCCAAACGTTGATCTACATTCTATATATTATTATCTACTTACATGTCGTATTGCAGACTAGTCCTCATATAAACCTAATAATGATGTAGAGCTTATATAGAAGGTTATCGATTGACGCACTTATTGAAAAACAATGTTGGGTTACTTTGTTGTTTGTGATTGTGTACATCACATTAGCCATTTCAAAATTACAAAGTTGGTTCTACCGTCTCGGTCACGTACAAAACGAAATTAAATGTTATGTTCCTTTCTTGAATCAAATAATAAATGTTTACAGTCTTTTCTATGAAAAAAAGTATAATGCCGGTATCGAATAAAGAAAAAAAATTGTGCAAAGTAACTGGTATCATATAAAGATGTTTTTTTCTTCTACCGTAACTGGTTACGAACCATCGGTTTCGTACGTGGCCGAGGGGTTTTTATCTACATGGGTTGCGATCCATTTTCGTCAAGATTTTCCAGGTGAAGACAGGTACCCGTTGCCATTCTAGCCTTGTTCTTATTTTAAGTGATAGTTACAAACGATTCTAAGCAGAGAGCTCTTATCGAGATTGCTTCAGTCTCAAGCATGGTCTCAAGAATATTATAAAAAATATGCCTAGTTAAAACTTTGAAGTTGACGCTTAAAAGTTATTTGAAAAGAGTAAGATAGTACTGCACTCGACATTCAAAAAGCGAACCGAAAAGCAAATACAAATTACTACGTCGCTCTCAAAAATTTGTACCCCGCGATACCCTTTCTTACGCCACAAATGTAATTTTGACATGTTAAAAGCAGGCCAGAATCTTACGTACGGGTGAAGTTAGAAGTAGGCAAGAATAACAAGTAGGAGGAACGCACTGTGAGCATCCGAATGTCTCCATTTGTAATACATAAAATTTGTCGTAGTACCTTGATCTCGGTGTTACAATAAATATAAGATGGAAATACACAAGCAAGATGTCGTAAAGATGAAGTGCTATATAATATTTAAATTTAAATACGCCTATCCAAGGCGTGAAGCCAATAAAAAAAAGTACATAACTAAATTATTAAAAAAAAAATATTTGGCATATCAAAAATCCCAATGAAAAAGAGGATGTTTCTTTTGATTGTTTCAAGATGAATATTATCCTTTTTCCCTCTGGACCTTATCTAGCTAGACATAATATGACACGTTGTATGTAACGTTGGTAATGTACGCTTCAATTAAAGGTTGAATCCCAAATGAGTGTGGAAGTGCCTGTGAATAATCACTTTCCACACAGCTGCCCTTTTTGATTAATCCTAAACACACTAATCCATTGGTAAATATCAGGGTCGCTGTTGACAGATCAAATACCTAGTTGACCTAAGCAAACAATGCTTTATCGTTATTAAGGTCTATGAATTACGTATCTTACTTAGTTCTGAAAACGTGCCCCTACTTGTATATTAAAGATAATATACAAGTAGGGTTAGACATTATTGTTGGTATGGCAGCAGTTATAAAAAAGAAAAAAGCCCCCAGACCACAATATTGTGATAATTAAGAAGCTAAACCAAAGAGTGTACGCTTACGTTCATTAGTTGCAGTGGAAAAATATTGTAAGGAAGTATCTGCAATAAAATTCGATTGCAAAAACCGTTTTGATTATGCGTACTGGCGCCACACTCTTCAATTAGCATTTGTTAATTGGAAATGGAGACTACCTTGTGACGTGGCTGGTTTGAAATCCCAGTGGTACGTTTAGAGCCTATAATCTAATTAATTACTTACTATGACATTATCTCGGAAACAATACAGTAAATAACAATTGTTTACGACCCGTTCGCGACAGACGCGCTAGTAAAGTTTATAGCTTTATTTATTGAACCCACGTGACGCTGGAAGGCTGATGACGAAGACAATATACTTATACATATATATAAAATGCTTGATTACAAAAAACATTAGAAATTCATTTATCTGTTTAGTAAAGTTGCTCCCAACATTTTGACAACGAGTCAAAGGAAATAACATCGTGTCGTATTTTCACTTCAATGAAATTAATTGACCGAGCGAGCGCGAAACGTCTCCGTTTTGTATGTCTATCTGTCCATCTGTCAATCTGTCGATCTGTTTGTTCTCATCTACAGATCGCGTTTCTCAACCAATTCTCTTGAAGTTTTGTGAGCAGGTTCAATAAATTATTAATAGATTTTTGTCGAGTCAGTTTTTGGAAATAAAAAAAAATTACAGAGTTATGAGAATTGAAAACGTACAGAAATCATAAATCAGCCATTTCAAAAATTATATATATTCTGGCGAGATCTACAGTTTACAGAGCCACTAGTAGCTAAAAGTAACTAACAATTATAAACAAGAAACACGAAATAGACGTGCGTTATTGAACATTCTATCCGATTGTAATCCCTGGAGCTTTGAAACTCTATGCCAGAGCACGAACAGATTTGCATACATTCATACATGTATAGGTATTTAGACACTTGCGATGGCTACAACTCCGACTCCCATTTCCACTCATTTATTCAGGAAATTGTTCATAAGGGTATATTGACGACGTGCCTGCCATTTCAAAATAGGTACTTACCTTCCTAAAATGTCAAATGGTATCGAAGTAAAATTACTGAGCTGAGCATAATATTATCGCTACGTTGTTCTCCTAACATGAGACTGATATTTTCAACTGCGGTCCAGTTTTAACATTACCGATGAAATAAAACATTTCTTCACCGTAAAAGTGGCTGATTAAACCCAGTAGACGTATCATATCACAGCATTTTAGTCACCTACCTTAGGTTACTATTTAGCTCGGCTAATAGTCATTTCCGAAGGAACATCTGAGTGAAAGCTATTTTATTTCTTAAATTAAACTGAAGTTGAAGCTGATTGGATTCCATTGAATAACTAGATGCAATGTAATATCCCAGGCACGTGTATGGTTCCCATTCCTTCGACGACCAATCCAAGCCATTCATTCCGTTCGGGGTGTAGTTATGTATCAAATGGACCTTACAAAGAAATAATGTCTGCGAAGGGTCGCACGTTTTTAAATCGCTTATTACTAAATCATTTGCCATGGAAATACATAAGTCAAATAAACACAATAAAGAGCTACAAGTTTTCGTCAAAAAAATACACATCGAAGTAGACTTATCAAGGTACTCTTAAATTGCATAATAATAATAATGCCCCAATCTAGCTCAGAATGATTACACACATCGTCATAACCAAATAGCGCGGTACATCCATAAAAAATTAGCTGTTAAATATAAACTAATACCGAAAAAACAAGCCATATTACGATTATGCACCAAAACCTGTACTGGAAAACAAAAATGTCAAAATTTATTTTGATCGAGCTATTCTTACAGACAAAACTATCCACTTCAACAGACCAGATATAACATTAATAGTCAACAAAAATACTAAAACAGCATACCTGACCTGATAGACATTACCGTCCCAAATACTCACAACATAATATAAAAGCTAATTGTATTAGAAACTAGCAGTCCGCCCGCGGCTACGCTCGCGTTGTGCAAGGTTTTCCCGTGGGAATAAGACTTTCCCGTAAAACGTATCCTATATATTAATCTAGGTTACAAACTATCTCCATTCCAAATTTCATCCAAATTCGTTGAGTACTTGAAGCGTGAAGGAGGAACGAACATCCAAACATCCAAATATATTTTCACATTTTATCATAGATCAAATATATTTGATTCATATTTGGTTGGCCATTTTATTGTATTTAGCGTGTAAATGCGAAACTAAGCTATGCAATGACAGCAAACTTTTAGTTTAGATGAACCTTAAAGCTTTTTAAGGTTCCGTAGTAAAAAAGGAACCCTTATAGTTTCGGTCTGTCCGTCTGTCTGTCTGTCTGTCTATCCGCGGCTTAGCTCAGATACTCTTAGTACCAGAAGGCTGTAATTTGCCATGGATATACATATGAACCATGCCGACAAAGCTAAAGAATAAAATAATAAAAAAAAATTTTTTTAGGGTTCCTCTGGTACACGTGAAGTGGGGGTTATTTTTTAAATTTACGATTACCTTATGGTGTGAGGTATCGTTGGATAGGGTTTATAAAAATAATAGGGGTTTGCTAAAACCATTTTTCGATGCTAGTTTACGTTTCAGAAATATTTTAAGTGCTTATTTTTGTTAGAGTCAAGTTTTCCCCCCCCCCCCCTACCAGCGAAACTGTTGTATTTGGAAATGTGAAAAAATTCACGGCAGTAATGTATATGATGAATTTAAAAGGAAAACTATCAACATGATGTAGGCTTTACAGGTTAACGAATAATATATCAATTTATGAAATGTACTTGTACTAGTAAGAAATTCGGTACAAATATCATAAAAAAATACTTTGATAAAGTTTAAACTGTCTATGTAGTAAATTTAAGTACGAGAAAAGTAAAAAAAATGTGAAATAAGTAGGCTTGACAGGTTAACGAATAAAATACCAACTTTAAAATGTACTTGTGCTAAATAAGAAATTCAGTACAAGTATCATAGAAAATGACTTGATGGAGTCCGTCTATGTAGGTAGTAAATTTAAGTAGGTATTAGAACAGTAAAAAGATTGCGAAAAAATAAAATCATAACATAATTTACTAAAATAATTTCATAACCTATTTACCAGTCAGTTTTAAATGTGTAACAATCGCGAGTTGCCAATGGAACATTCGAAACATTCGAATAAAACTATTTTGAATTTCGAATAAAGCGCACCGCGCCGCGGAGCTTATGGCCCTGCGGGGCTTGCGCGCGGGGAGTCGATGTAACAAATAGAGCGGCAACCGCGCTCATTAGCTTTTTGTAAACTAACATTGAATATTCAATTTTTTTTATTATTTTTGTTAGAATTAAGTATAATAACATATGAAAGACTTGAAATTACAATACTGACTATTTCTCTTTCAATTCCAGTTAGATATTCTATAAACTATTATAATTTTATTTAGCAATTTAGTCTAGCCTACTTTTGTTTCCAAAAACTTAGTTCTCAGCGGAGCACTTTTCAATCGTAGTACTTACATAATATTGTAGATAAAATTAAATATAGGTACTACCTATATAATATGTTATAGGTACGTTTCTTTTTAAGTTTCTCTTTAGCTATTCTTTTGTTAGATGTTATTTTATTTAGCAATTTAGAGTCGTATACGTACTTACTAGCCTTCTCTTACTTTCAAAAACTGTACTCTCAGTGGAGCGGAGCACATTATTATATTTGTTTTTCTTCATTTATAATAAGTATATTTAAGCTCTAACCATCCATACATCCCTACTTACAAAATTTCGGGTTTATAATATAAATAAGGTTTTTTTTTATCATTACTTATTAGCTCCGTGTGCTAACTTCTGCATATTAGGCAACTACAGAACCCTACACTTTGCGTGGTCCGACACGTGCTTGGCCAGTTTTTTATAGAAGCATCTGCAGCAGGTGTCTTATTATAATATACATAAAGTCATTTGTAAACCATGTGAGGGTCGAATAAAACCAAAACCTATATTAGGCAGTCACATCACAGTTCAATGGTTTATCGATTGCGGGCGGTGGTTGCGTGAAGAAATATAGGGGAGATTATACCTACCTATATCACACTGGAAACCATTTACTTTTACACCTTTAACGGTACATTTTTTCTCCGTAAAGTGCAAATGGTAGAAAGCTAGCTAAGCGAAGCGAAGGTATGGGTCTGACCAACGATTTTAGCTGAAAATGCCAAAATGTTCTATAAAAAATACAAAAAATACTGTGTTTTTTTTAATATCTTTAAAAATGACTGAGTTATTAACGATCAAAGTGCACACTTCCGCACGATGCGAGTGGTAGCTGTGACGTCATATTGACGTCATATGCACGCAACGTTCCTATACACCGCCCGTAACCGCCTGCATATGACGTCACACGCTCGGAACTTCTCGCGGTCATAACTTTGGTAATATTGCATGTATTGAAGTGAAATAAAAAGTAATGTAATGTATATGATATAAACTTTAATATAAGGCATGTTTTAATGTGAAATAAGAACCTATCGGTGTTCTCCATTGGGCTTTACCTTCCAAATATTTCGTCAGTACAGCTAGCGGCACGTATCTTTAGCTCTGAGCGAGCGGTGACTCTTTTTCTCGCATAGGGTAAGGGTCTCCACCCCAGGGGTGGCTGAGAGAGAGAGGTGCCGCGCGCTCAGAGCTAAAGATACGTGCCGGCCGCTATATTTCTTCTCTTTAAACACATCATAAGTAATAGTACTAGCGTAGTGCTAATTGCGGGTTTGCATTTTGTACTTGGGCTAGTTTTCATTTATATTAAATGTAGCCAATTCCATGTAGGAATATAAGGGCGTGTTGGTGTATTTAGGCTTGCAGCTAACTGTGGCTACCTTTGTAATGATCGATGAAGATGAGAGAGATAAAGAATATTGCTTCTCTATTGTGTTTTGGCATCGCTAATATTGTGGTTATTAGCTCGCAGGGAAACCTTGAGCATAGCCTTCTCCATTGCCTTTTAGGTAGTTGGCTATGAGCCTTCTTATGAGGTCCATTGTTGCTAATAAATAATAGATACATCATGGTTGTGCCCTAATGTTTTCCTAGAAAAGCTATTTCTCTTGTAGGAATAAAAGCCTGCTCAAATTTATGTTCTGTACGTATTTCCCCGGCTGGCACCAAGCGGCCACCGAGGCTGCACCCCGGGACTCACATCTCCTCTTCATCACTAGACGTTTATATTTATTGTCCACCATTTATATTTCTTAAGCCTCGCGTGTGAGAACGTTATTTTATTACACGGTTCCTTGGACACGTTTCTCACGAGGAAAATCTTGTTATCCACTAACTTAAAACAAACGCAGTTCGTATTACTAATATGAAATCTCTATCCAATGGCATTCAAAATTTAAACTTGTAACGTGATTAACGACTTAAGCGGTCGTTCAGCGATGAAATTTGAGATCGCGTTTGTTTTTCAATCTTTCTTTTTACTTCTTTAAGATGTTTGGATTGTTGTTAGGGGTCGATAATACATTTTGTGAGAAATTTAGTATACAGGAGCAGAATTGTAGGCGGACGGCAAGTACAAGTACAAGCGTACATACCTAGCCTACTCTGATATTATACCTATACACAATATGGTCTGCTATGCCTTGTTTGGTTTGATCACAGTACAATGGAGGTGGATGGAATAGTATTTTTGCGTTATTTTTAGAGATTTAGTTGTGTAGCAGGTACCCAAATGCTTTTCTTCGTTTTAATAAACCGTTTCAAAATCTATACAACCCGTGACCTATTTTATTAAGTAAATGGAGTCCTTTTGAAGAGGTCAGACTAATTTGCCAATTTACTGTGTCAAGATGTCAGCTTAGAAGGTACTTGGACTTTGCTATGACTTCGTTTAATAAGAAGAATAAAAGTAAATATGGTTTATTATTCAACTTAATTGAGGTTATTTATTAACCATGAGCATATTTAAATAGGGTATTCAGAACATCAACAGTACAACAACTTTTTTGAAGGAACGACGTCAGAAATATTTAGATTTTCTGTACAGCCTTTTGAGTGGTCGTGTTGTCTATCCACCTACTATGTTCCTTGGGAAAAGTTCGCACTGATAAGAAATAACTCTATGTATTTGTTCAAGAAATGTATATAATTTAAATAATATTTACATTAAATACTTTTGGAAGTAGTGTGTAGCTACTGTGTAGCAGTGGTCTGCGCTTGATTTATGTGTATGAAGAAATAACTCCCTAAATTCGAAACGTGATTTTAAATTTTTTGGGTCTACTAAATTGATTTTTTGGTACGGGTAAATATATTATTAATTCTGCCACCTTCTGCTACCGTCAAAGAGTGTCTTGATAACTGTATAGGTATCTAGAAAATAGTAGTAAAAAAACTAAAGTAAACAGAATATCTTCAAAGTCCATTTACAGTAAGTTCTTTTGCTGTAGCATTAATTTTATTTATTCTAATACTTGCAAAAGGTGTTTTCTTCGGTTTAATATAAATGCTAATGACGGTAGTCTCACCTCCGCCGGAACATTATCAACAGGCGGACGCAAGTGCCAGACCTAGGCATAGGATAGCCGACTACTTGCAAGATGCAGGTGAGATGGTGCGACTCATATGAAGATAGATTTATTTTAAAATCACCTCATAATATTATATTTATTATTTATTATATCTATTCGACGAAAGGCCGAAGAGCTGGGTGGGTTGAAACTCTAACAAAAGACCTGACAACAAACCTGATATGACAACCCTAGACTACAGAAAAAGTACGATTACATAATTTTTATATAACATAATAACGCATACAAACCAGTAATGTAGAGGGCCAATATACGTACACTGCCGGGATCGAACGAGACGCGCACAATGAGACTGGTCGAGCAATCAGCTAAACGGATCCCTCGGTGCCGGGATCTGGGATTTATAATACAAGTCAATACGTCATGTACGTTTACACAAGTTTTGAACACAAAATATATATTTTTTAATGTTGTGCCATCGGGTAAATTTCCGTATAAATCAAAGCAGAATTCCTTCCTACCTCTGATTGCAATATGTATATAACAAAATGGAGCTCCAATCTTCCATGACTGATTTCCATGACTTTCACTTGTATGTTAGCTTACGTAACAGCGTTGAAATAAATTAGCATTTAAGATATAAATAATAAGGGTCTTGTTTCCTAGTTGGAATTACGTCGGTGCAAAATATCCCATCAAATATTTGTTCGGTTGGGTATGGTATTTTTTATTTTTTTGTTCTGAAAAAGGATTTAAAGCAGGTTATTTTTGTGGAAAGCTTTCCATCTCAATAGCTGGTGTCGCGGAGAGACATGTTTCAGACCCTACTCAATTCCCCAGACGAGCAACTTCCTTGGTTTCGACTTCCGTCGCAATCTGCTCGTATCCACGAATACTTAATAGAAAATGAAGACGAATCGAATTAAAATGGGTTACAATAATCCCCATTGACTTGCCCTATGGGGGGTTAGGTTAAAATTGGTATAAAAAATAATTTCGTGAGACAAAAAATGCGTGAGATGACCGGTGCAAAGAGGAGACGGTCCATTATTTTTTTTTTGTTTTGTCATGTCGGTAAGAACCAGGTGAGAAGACGGCCATAATTTAGAGCGTACAATATGTATTAAATTCTTTAAAAACGGATCAAAGGGCCTGCATTTTATTTATATATAGTGTGGAATAAGACATAAGATTTATCAAACTTACCCAAAAACAAACGCTCATTCATTCACGTCAGTCTTCTCTTCTGTCACAAGTAGGTATACATAAAAATGAATTCAGTCAGCTACGGCCACTTCCTTGGATAGGCACGGCCACAACCCAAATAAATGAGACTGGCCCTTTGTTAAAATTGTAAACTAAATGTTTTCATTTAGTTAAAAATAGCCAATAACGGCTGATTTGTCTTTTGTTTTAAAAAGATTCAAAGTTCACTTTATTGTATTTAATTTCAGCGGACGTGACAGCTTTCGCGGCGTAGCGGTTTAGCGCTCTCATTTTTCCAGTGTAGGCACTATAATAAAAATTGAAACTGCGGCAGGTCGTCAACCATATTAGGGACCGACTTACCATTAAATATGAATACTATTAAGTTTAGGTATGAATCATACAGTTATTTTTCAGTAACTTAAGTATTTTGGTACTATTATAGTATATATACTTTGATAGTAAAATATAACTTCTTTTATGAATTTTTGATACCGTTATTTAGGGAACTGATATTGATTTTAGTACCTGCCCCCGCTACATGACCACCATAGATAAATAAACTGTGTGACATAAAACGTAACCGCCAATAGTAACGCAGTTCTTATCTTCGTGCGACAAAAACTTGGATACTATTTTGAATAGGGTGGATGCGGTAGCAATTCGAACCGCAATTCATGGAGTTTGGCGACTGCAACCATTGACGTGTGTGCAGGTGCGTTGTCATGGTGGAACAAAACTTTTTTCTTGGCCAAATGTGGTCGTTTTTTCTGGATTTCTTCACTTAATTTTTGCAGCAAGCTTGCGTAGTACTCTCCATTTATTGTTTTTCCTTTTTGCAGATAATCCACTAAAATAATCCCTCGAGCATCCCAAAAAACAGTCGCCATCACTTTGCCGGCCGACAAAACCGTTTTTGCTTTCTTCGGCGCAGGTCTTCCGCCTCAGTCCACTGATTAGATTGTTCTTTTGTCTCGGGAGTATAATGATGTATCCAGGTTTCATCGACTGTTACATAACGCCGCGAAAACTCGTTAGGATCTCGGTTAAACAGCGCCAAACACTCCGATGAATCGTCCACTCGACGTTGCTTTTGGTCAACAGTGAGCAAACGCGGCACCCATCGCGCGCAAAGCTTTTTCATTCCCAAATGTTGGTGCAAAATATTAAAAACGCGTTCAGATGAAATGCTCACCATCTCTGCTATCTCTCGCAACTTCAAGCGCCGATCATTCAATACAATTTTGTGAATTTTTTTGATCATGTCCGGATTCGTGACTTCATTTGGACGGCCAGACCTGTGGGCGTCTTCGCAGCTCTGTCTTCCACGTTTAAAATCAGTTACCCAGGTGTGAATTGTACTCAATGCAGGAGCAGAATTACCTAAAACACTGTCTAGCTTGGTTTTAATCTGGGTTGCTGTTTTCTGTTTTAAAACGTAAAACTTTATCACCGCACGAATTTCGTTTCTTTCCATTGTTAAGAAAATTTACGACAGAGAAAGTTCTACGTCCTATCAAACAAATTCCACCAGTTCGATTAAATTCAAATTTGGCGTTCTATTTTCAAAAAGATGCCAAAATATAATGTAATTTTTTTTTTTTTGCGTATCATTTTTTTAAGTTCGTCGTTTCGGCCAGTTATCAATCAGCCCAGGTATTTTATCTACGGTGATCATTAAGTGGGGGCAGTATATTATGATATCAAAAGGCATAAAGAAAACGACAGATTACCGTCCGGTAGGGTAGGTGCGTTCAAAGATGTATGACGCGCGTCGCGGGAGCGAGCGAAGCGATCGTCTTTTGTTCCTCTGAGGGTCCGTTAGACAGTGGCGGACGAGGACGACACAATGATATAACATCATTGGGAAGACACGTCAGGAAACTAGCCGACCGCCCACGTGCGCTAGCTACCCCTCCCGCACCCCGCATCACGCCATTCGATGTTATTTCAGTAGGTACAAAAAAATAACGATTAAATATCTGTTGTGATAACAAAACATCATATCAGTAAAATATTGATAAATTCTGAGTATCTGTAGAAATTATCTGAATTAGAGTAATGATACTAAATTATTATACCAGTAAAATACTAGTAAATTGATACTGGTATCAAGTCCCTGAACTATATAGGAATAAGGTACCGTTTCACACAGTCATGTTCTAATCCTAATTTTAAAATCCAGCTATCCTTTTCTTGTTTTTGACCAATGAAAGAGAGTAGATGAATTTAAATGAACGAATTATATTATTTTGAATGAATTATAGCCTAAAATAAAGGCGTGGCTGTCAAATTAAGAGATTTTGAAGTCAGATGATTTACGTGCCCTCTAAAATTATGCAATCGACGCATCCATGAGGTTCTAATTCGATGTTTGACAGCTTTAATATAAAGATAGCCATCTCCTGTCCCTTTTTAAATAATATTTTAAAGGTGAAAAGGACGGATGAACTTAAATTAAGGACAGTGAGAATCAGCCCCAATATTGCAAAGATGATTAACGTAAGATCCGGTATATCATTCAAAGCGCAGACTACGCTATTGCCCAATTCGGACACGAGGCAGCCGCCAGACGCCGACGCAGCATTTCCCTGAAGCGTGGACGCAGCGTCACCACGACCGCGAGCGCCGCGCCGTCGCGTCGATTTGATAGCCAGTGAAGTTCTAACATCAAATTCATTCGCACCTAGGTTAGTTAGTTTATAGGTCTTATAATATTAAAGTTAATTATAAATTACGTTTTAAGTGATTCTAGTTGCTCTTTTGCACCCTCCATCTGCAGCCTACGTAATTAACATAACAAAACTGGTGAATTATTATTTATTTAAATTTTATATTGAGTTGTCTATTAGTATACTTAGTCAAAACCTAATTAATGATAATTAATATCTGTTAAAATATCCGCTACTGAAATTGCAGACCTTGATTCTATTTAATGAATGCATAAAACAAATTGCAAGCAAGGTAGAGACAAAGCGAGCGCCCGTCGAGTGTCATTACCGGCAACACAATGTGCTACAATGATATTTTTTATTTTATGAAGGATGAATTTTGTGCAAGTTATATGGTATAGACTGGGCACGACAATCCACGGTTTGAAGCTAAGATTGCCCAAGTTTTAACACAAGCAAAGTTTGGAACATAGTCAACATAATATATCTCGGAAGATGTCTTCTGGTTTCTTTATTATTGCTAGGACAACTACTCTTCTCTCACCAGCTTTATTTATTTTGGTTATCTATTCTCAGTCAACTATTTACTGAATCCTTCGTTTTATAAAAAAGTATTTTATGAAAACGAATTAACTAACTTTAACTTACCATAATGTGTTTAAGTAAATTTTTTTATGTTTATAGAGTACCAAGATTTTAAACAATATTATTTTAGGAGAGATTGTGATTTGTGATCATGTTGCTGGTGTACTTTTATGATTAAAATAAAATATATGAGTGTTAAGAAAAATCGGGTTCAACTTCATTGGAGATCTAAAGTGAAACAGAAAATAGAAAAGATCAATTTATTTTAATTATTATTTATAGGTTTTCGCTACTTATGTATTTTAAAACTATTTAATTTTGTAATCATAATATGCCAGTCCCTGGGAGTATTCACACACCAATTTAATCACACTATACTTATAAACAAATGGTTTATACAGCAAATTGAATAGTTTGAATAATGCAATTTAAGTTAAACGATGTTGCTATCAGCCCTCCATCACAAATTCATTACTATTTCCATCAAGTTTATTAAACCTTAATTGGAATTCTGAACGCCAGAGTTTTCTTCTTTGAATTAATTAAAAAAGAAAACTGTGGCGAAGTAATCGAAACATTTTTTTACCTAACAAAGTTTTTATAGAAATTTAATCGATTTCGTTTCGAAGAAAATGTTGGTTAAGTTAATTTCTTATTTAATAAATCTAAAAGTATACCTACAACACTGTTATTTTTCCCCTCAGCTTTTCTGGCTATGACGTCATATCTTAAGACGGGATCAAGTTAAAATTTTCCTGTAAAATAATTTCAGTATAAAATATTTTGTGTCAATTATCACTTCAAAAACAGATTGTTGCGGCTCGCAACATCTGTACAAAATATCTAAATTAGATGATCTAGTCACGTTTGTAAAATGTATGCTTCTAGTAACGGTAAAAAGTTGAGTTAGATCATAAAAACTGTGACTTCACATCCACAAAAACAAAACTTAGTTTGATTCAAGAACTTATCCGAATTTTTAGTTTTATTTCCTGTTTAAAATATAGTTTCTGGGAAAACATATCTACTGACTTAAATTAAATTTTGGTAACAAGATTATTGCATAAACAAGTATACTTAGACTTAACAATGGAAGGTATGCCCATAAGCTTATTTATCTATGCCATAAGCTACAACTTTTCCCACAACCGATTGGAAAAAGTTGTATAAGTACCGAAATACCGTTTTTTTATCATACCCCATTGACGACAATAATACGAAATCTCACCCTTTTTAACGTAAACAAAGTTACAAATAATTTGGTTTTTAGAATTTTTTAACAAAGATAATATTTCTAATTTGATTCGTCAGTCTACTACCCTATTGACTGCTTTGTTGCCCCTGGGTTCCTATAAGCCCCGTAACACCGTAACCTTTTTTCCGTTAAAAGTGCGAAAATATAGTGTAAAACCTCGAAATAGTACATCGTACATCGACATATAGTCAAGAAACCTACGACTACAGTTGTTCGTTTTATAGCCAGTTTGCTGTATTATAAACGTTCTAAACGACAAAACAGTCAAATTAATTACTTAGAATAGTCTAAATTAAATTGTCATTAAAAATATAAAAAAGTACCGTTTTCTTTGTCATACCCAATTAAAGCGATTAGGCCCACGCTGGGCCAGTGCGGTTTGGCACATACGTACACGTACACATACGTAGCGTAATATTATGACGTTCACTTCCTCTATATAGGCCAAACCAAAACGATCTCTTTTGATAGATCGCTTTTATTACCTACTAGCGGTCTGCCCGCGGCTACGCTCGCGTTGTGTAAGATTTTACCACAGGAATAAGACTTTTTCCCGTAAAACATAGGATGTTAGTCCAAAATACAACCTATCTCCAATCCAAATTTCATCCAAATCCATTTAGTGGTTTAGTCGTCGTAGCGGAACAAACATCTAAATATATTTTCACGTTTATAATAGTGTGATTAGATTGATGAAGAATAAATGTTGTGATTGGCAGTTGCAAAATCATGTTGATGAACTAAAGTCCCCGTAAATTTCTGTTTTCTGTGTCGTGGTGTTTCCATTCCCCTGTTTTTAATGATCATCATCATGTAATGACCTGGCTTGGCATCTAGGTGGCGCAACCAGTCTTGAGCTGCCGAATAAGCAGGTGCAGTATCAGAGAAACAGCGCACAGTTCTAATGATTTACTCTACTCTAATGATTTAGTTATTAACATAGACAGAGGTCGAGTGACTCCGTACCACTACTCGGACTTATATACAAGAACACTTCAACTTGCTCTTTGTCTGATTTAGCAAGCGTAAACTTTGTATTTGGTGACTGTTTCTAAAATAAATACTAGATTCGAGAAAGTAGTTACTACATCACGAAGAACTTTGTGAACTCCCATGTTATCAATAAGGTTAACTAATTAGAACACCATAATTCATCTTAGCATCTTTCCCCGGGGAATCATGACGAGCTATTCATTAAACAAAGGGTAGAAAGAAACAGAGTCAAAATTTTAGAGGGGGAATTAAATAAAAAATAACGAACAAATAACAATAAAAATGCACGAATGAATATCAATATTATTAAAGTAGAAAACGGGATGTTTAGCATGTTTAATAATGTTAACAACTGTGAGAGATTTAAAAACTATAATGAATGTCAAGTTTATGGTCATTCAGAGCAAAATTAGAACTTCTCCCAAAGTTTACCAAATTCATAGCTTATCAGAAAATTGCGTAAGTACAAGGAGGGATCAAAAAGTAGTGAGAACGACATACTCCTTGGTAAGAAAAAAAAATACTGGCAGGCATGGCTCAGATACATATTTGTTATATTAATAAAGAAAAAAAATCTTCGATTCTCTGTTGTTTTTTTCTGAATGTAGTCATTTGTTTGCTTCGTGTCGGAACGTGTTCTCGAAAATGGAGAAAAACGAAGTGCGAGCCGTTATTAAATACCTCTGTTTAAAAAAGTTAACGACTCAAGAGATTCATTGCGATTTGGAGGCAACATTAGGAGAGTCAGCTCCGCCGTATTCTACTGTCGCAAGGTGGGCTTCTCAATTTCGAGTAGGGAGAACGAGCACGGAAGACGAACATCGTTGCGGCCGTCCATCGACGTCAGTCACCCAAGAAAATGTTGCGAAAGTCGAGAAAATTGTATTGAGCGATCGAAGAGTTACCATCCGATACTTAATTCAAGAAACGGGCATTTCATATGGAAGTATTCAATCCATATTGAAACAATCTTTGAATATGAGAAAAGTTTCCGTAAGATGGGTGCCGAGAATGTTAACCGACAGTCAGAAACAAAATCGACTTGACATTTCGAAGATATTGTTGGACATGTTTCAAGAAGATTCTGAGAACTTTTTGTCTCGTTTCGTAACAATGGACGAAACATGGGTCCATCATTTTGATCCAGAGACAAAACAGCAATCTTCGCAATGGAAACGGCCATCATCACCGACCCCGAAGAAGTTTCGTGCCGTGGCATCGGCTGGCAAGGCTATGGCCTCAATATTTTGGGACTCAGAATTGGTTGACCACCCCCCTTATTCACCAGATCTGGCGCCTAGCGATTTTTATCTGTTCCCCAAATTGAAAGAATACTTAAGGGAAACAGGTACGAAGACGATAACGAGTTGATGGATGCCGTGGAGAGCTTTTTGCAGGACCAAGACAAAACTTTTCTTTTTGAAGGGATTGAAGCCTTGGAAAAGCGTTGGACTCGGTGTGTAGAGAGACTCGGAGACTATGTAGAAAAATAAATTATTAAGTTATCAATAGTCATTATATTCTATTTCATTCTCACTACTTTTTGATCCCTCCTCGTATGTACAGGCGTATAAGTATAGGCTTATTATACCTATAGTTACTCGAGGAATCTATCACAAAACTATGAATGTCCTAAGAAAAAAAAATATTCTCTGAAAATGGAGGAAATGTTGTGTCTTCATTCGGATAAGTGTGTACTTATTTCTTAGCTAACACCAATAAATGTCACCTCGTGTAATAAATTTGTGTGGAAATTCGGTAAACATATTAAGTTACTTCAATATACGTACAGGTATATTTGGCAATAAATTCTCACCTTGCTTTTCTTTTTTCTTTTGACTCGAATTCTCGCAAAGCCGAAGGAGGTAGACCTGTATGAAAACAGCTCTGTTATTGTAGTGAAGACAGTTTGAGTTTAATGGGTATATTAGTAAAACATTAACATTTCAGTGTTGGTGTTGCAGTTCGAATTTCATTAAATAGTTTCCGGTATTGAATTGGACTGGACGTCATGTCACTGTCAGGGAGTTGTTTGTGGAAGGGGTTGATGGGGGCGATAGGGCCAGTGGGAACACGGCCGCGGCTGCACAAGGGAGCTGGGGGGGGGGTCGGGGCAGCGACCGCCTCGACTCGTTGTGCACGCGATCATACCGCTCAATAGCGCGACCGTCTTGCCGCCAGGAATTCCTTCATTGCTCGATATGGAATGGAAGTATTTTACACTATAATTTCACCCACAATGGAATGTAAATAACATTCTGGTTGCAGTTTTAATGCCGATGAATAAAATAAAACTGATGAAGATGATATCAATAAAAATTGTTTGGGTAAGTAAACGACGCTTTCAGGCTAAAATGATAATGAAGAATCAAAGACCTAATCAGTAGATTTACGAGAAAATGGGGATTAACTTAATAAACCTGTATTTTTTGTAATTTTCCGTGTATACTAAATGGATACAAAAAATTTAATGTATTTTTCAAGCTCTATACAAAATTAGATTTACAAACTTAGAAGTGTTTTCGTAATACAATTTCAACTATATGAATACTTTTATAACGTTCTTCGATTTGGATGAAAGACAAAAACGGGTAAGGTACCCAATATTTATTAAACTTGAACGAAGTATATTTTTCTTTATCATAATTTGTAAAAACAAAACAAATGTCTAACAAATTCTTAATCTTAAGAACCATTTTCACACAGAATACTTATTAGCTTATTGGTTATATATGAGAGTGCAATAGTGCTACTGTCATTAAATATTACCAACAACGTCCGCTTGTTTCCCAACAGAGGGCGTGACTGTCATTTGCCGTAAAAGAGAACATCGCGAAACTTCTCCAATAATAACTTTGTGGAACATACTTTCTCGTTCAAACAAGCTTGGACAGGTCAGGACGTTTGGCATTTTCTCGGTAGGGTTTTTGAGAAACGAATATCGGAGTACACTATAGTATCATTCTCAAACAAAAACAATTTATTTTCTGTTTTGTTTGTGACCCATTTTGTATATATGTCACCATAAGATTGTGAACGTCGTTAGATTATAAATTTACGAAACGACAAATCGTCATCATCATCATCATGTGGGTTCTATGGTCGACAACCGACCTCACAAACAAACGACAAATAATACGAATTGTAAATGATTGGCTGCAGTTTACAATTTTACGTCAGTTTATAATATCGCGAGATAGATCATAAACTAACGATGTTTACAATCTGACAGTGACATATACAACGTTTTCGAAACGTGAATTATTAGTTAAAAGAGAACATGATACAATCACGCACAATTATGAAATAAAAAAATGATTTTTTTCTAGTTAAAAAGGGATATAGCCGGATATATCCTTCCTGTCGGTTCTTGTATATGCAGAATTGACAGGAACAAACAGTAACAAATTGAATTTGACGTCAGAAAAGGGCCAACCTCCATGCTATACTTCTGGTAAAAATAGATACAAGAAAAACAGAATCAGATGTCGGTATTGGAAGGGTTCTTTTTCAGTGAAAAATATATTTTTCCGCGGTATATTCACCATACGTATAACTATGATAACTTCATGATTGGTCAAGCCATTCAACTGCGAAGAAAGAAAAATAATGCCCAATTTAACATTGTGATGTTTTACCCAATTTCTACATTCATTATAAATTATAGCTTGGTAGCAGAAGGTGATTTGTTTAGATAAGTTTCAACAAACGAGTAACTCTAGCTGGTTATTTGTAACACGGTAAGGAGAAAAAAAAAATGGTGAGTTTCATAATTTTGAGTGGGTATTTTCCACCATTCTGAACTTTTATCTGAGAAAATTTATAGCGTTTTCCTTTTATCAGATTTCAGGAAGTAGAATTGTAAATAAAAAAATATGTTTCAAAATATGAGTCTACGAACGTTTTCCATGGCGTGTAGTAATTGTAAAAGTTACCTATCCCATTTAGAAAGACCTACTTTAGTGTAGTGTTATTTTATGAAAATGAAACATTATTTTCTTTTGTTTCAGATGGAACCGAGTAAAAGAGCTTTCTGAAATCATAGTGCTATAAATGTGGTATCCGAGTATAATGCAAATATGAAGGTAACTGTTTGGAAACAAGCACATCCGGAAGTTTACAGTGCAATACATATACTTGTAAATTAATGCACCAATCAAATACTTAACGTATCTGAATATAGCCGCTTTGTGAATTTAAAAAACGTAATATACATTTTAATAATTCGCTGTAAAGAACGAGTAATATAATTGCCCGAGTGTTGTATAGACAAGAGTGACAATAGTGATGTCCGCATGCGTTTTGGAAGAAGGCCGTGACGAGGGGGGCGGAGAGGCAGGGGCGGGGGAAGCGTATGAGCAGCGCGCACGCAGGGACGTGCTACTCAGCGCTCGCGGGCGACGGGCCTGCTCCGAGCAGGGACCACATCCGGGACTTCAAGTCCGAGGTAAAAAAAATGTTTTTTTTTTTTATATTTATTAGATGTGACCACGGAACAAACCAACATTAGATGCGAAGTATGAATGCATGACTTTTGCAACCTTGCATCATCAGTTTACTTATTATATCGTGAGATCGTGAGAACGAGGCTTTATTAGGTTTCTAAAAAATTTTCATCGTCATGCATATTCTTTATCACTTTTCGTAAGAAATCTATACGTCAAAGTTATTTATTTTTATGGATATAAATTTAGAGCTACTTGAAAGAACGTTGTAGATAAGAGACAATGTTTTTGTTTTATTTCCGATATAAAAAGAAATCAAAGATGTACTCGCGGTCGCGCAACGATTTATGAGCGCTGACTTGAGCGCTGGCGTCAGTATCTTTCTCTATCTCACATAGGTACTCCGTAAATACTGGACACAATGGATGCTAGATGCGCGAAGCGAATACTGCGAACTAAGTGGCGATGGCTCGCAAAAGCTTTTCTTAGTTTCTGTATGCTAACCATAAATAAAAACAAGACTCTGAACCGGAATTCCTCGTCCGTTAGTTATGTAAAATAATTAAGCGTTGCCGGAGCAACGTCTACGGAATAAACTCACCGATCAACACGGCTTAATTGTTATTCTGTTTCGAGTAAATTTAATCAGTTACACAATGCGGCGATTTCGTTTACAAAGAGTTGGTTGAGGTTTTCTTCTTGCCGACTCTCGGAAAACGTGGCTTATTTGCATGTAAACGGTGAGAGCTCCGCCGAGATCGATAAACCGTAAACAGGCCGCGACTTCATTATCGGTACCTATTATGTTCCGATATCTTTCTTTACGTATCTTGACTTCTTTCAATAGCTGTATCTTGATTTTTGAAGAAATATGTTTTGGGAATATCGGCCACGGACAAGTATATTCAAGTGGTTGCATTAACAGCATTTTATAAATTTCATCTTTTTTTCCATAACGATGGTTTTATTCATTTTTCCAGGTAAATAAAAATATGTGACCTACTGCTGTACGCGTGGGAAATGATCTATGTTATTTTCATTTATTTTAAGTTGAATATAAATAGCTTTCCTTGGAAATTATCTTATTAAACTACGCAAAAGATTTTTTTAGCCGTATGAAGAAGACGAAAGCGGTTAGATACGCAGGCCGTATAAGGTTTGCTGTAATTTTGGTAGATATGAAAAGAAAGATTTTTTTTAAAATTTGGATAGAACTTGAAACTGCATATCTTCAGCATAATTGAAAATGCATCTGCATTAACTGTTAAGTCAAAGCTTGCATATATAGATCTAGATTTTTTATGCTAGAAGGACAATATTTTTTTAGTTTCACAAAAGACAGATTTTCTAAATAGTAGTTAATCAAAATGTTTTTCTTTCCCATATAGATTACGGCACAGCCCACTTGTGGGGCGCTAATAACGGGCGGCGCGGTTGGAGTCGCAAGCGCACGTCCGCGCCTCAGATGAGCAACCCGCAAGGTTCCACGCCGCGCATCGCGCTGGTGCTTCGCTCGCGTCGGAGCTGGCCCGTCGCGCCACAATCTTATCGGAGGTGAGTCTCGTTTACATCCTTTTTAGCCTTGGTGAGTCATGCACACTGGCGCGGTTGAAGTCGCAAGCACACGACTGCTCTTCAGATGAGCTACGCCGAAGCTGGCCCGTCACGCCACAGTCATATCGTAGGTGAGTTGCCGTATTGTTCATATTACACCCTTAAACTCACACTTCTTCTATTTTGTAAGAGAAGATAACGTCGGTAGTTTAACAGTCAGGATCTATGAAAAAATCTCAATTTCGATTTCATTTACTTACTAACGAACGTGCTCAAGTATTTTGACTATAATGACGTTTCTAAGAAAAGCCTGTGGAGAGTTGCAAAGGTTGTGTTTTCTTGTATTTAGGATAGATTTTAGACTAGTATATTAAAATTACCTATAGATTATGTACCTGTAGGTAGGTACTCAATGAGTATATAAATCATATTAATCATATATAAATTGTTCTTCTAGAATAAATCACAGCAGCATAACAGGTACCGTGTTTATCGATATTTATAATTGAGTATTGCTGTACGTTTCTGCTAAATAACTTCATCTACCGCGTCCGTTCTGTTTACTTTTCTGTAAACAAATTAGACTTGCTTATTTATTCGAGCAGAAATATCTGATGAAGTGAATAGAGTAGCTGGCGGAGAGCTACTGATTCATTACGAATAATTTCTCCTGAATAGATAGACGCCACTCTGTTCGACTGAACCATTTAATTACATTGTTAACCTGATCGTTATACTAGCTGAAAACGATTTCTGCTTGATTTTTACGTTTTGTGTTTATTGCGTTATTTATTGTATTGTTATATGTATAGTATGGTGTTATTTAGGTAGTTAGTTATGTTAGTTATTTACTTAGTCTGAATTGTACCTCTGTAGTTATCAATCATCACATACACAGCTCACATTATGAGACATTCGAGGGTGCCCTGAATTAGATTGACGACGGCTCTATCATCACATAGCATAATATCTAATTGTTTAAGATCCGCTAATTAAGCTGCATGCGCCTAATATACAATCGCACGTAATAAGTGCTTCTTGAAATCAACGTTGATATTTATATTATCCAAAGTATTGATATAATAAAATAAAAAGTTAATCGACTTTAAAAATAAATAAAATGCCACCGGATATCTATCGTTGCGCATCAAAACTATTAAAAGCGCTATGGCGTAGCTTCTCGCGTAGCTACTTGCTACGCCGTAGCCACGTAGCCCCGTAGGCTGTAAAATGCGTCAGGCAGGTGATAAATTCTCCCTAGCTAGCAAAGCGAACCACAGGAGACTAGACCTTAATGTTACTATAACATGACAGCAATTTGCGGGTGACGGCTCAAAATTAACTAATTAATTAAACTTCGCTGCGTCATTTAGCTAATATATTGATAAAGTGAATGTGGCAGTGGGTGGATAGATATTTATTTTTATTAACTTAAAATCGTGATACGATTGATTTTATGGAAAAGACAGAAATGAGAAATTTAGGATTAGCTTTTTCTTTATTTATCATGTTATTTTAGGCATCAAGTGTGTAGATAAAAATATACGAGTAAAAATACAAAGAAACCTTATACCTATTGGTTTCTTGGCTAAGCCCGATGCGACACTCCGTTCGATCTTTGAAGTGAAATATGATATAAATAACAATAGTTCAATACGCCATCGCCACCGACGTGACGTAAACGTATCGTCTTGGCGTAAAGACTTGGCACATTCGAGCATTCGCACTTGCCTGGATAGCTTTTAAGGGAATTGTGATGGAAATGACGTCTCTGGAGAAATTAAACGCTACGTAAACTGAGCATTTTCAAGTTAGAATAAATGTTCATATTTCAAGAAACTCTAAACGGTTTATGTTCCCATTTGAGTTCACCACTTGCATTCTAATTATCTTGGGTACTATTATTTACCTAATATATTACATATTTCATGAATAGAGATACAAAATTTAAAAAAATACGTGAAGTACTTGTGTAGCACTGTCATAAAGATGTTTGTTTTACAATCACAGCACGGAAGCAATTAGTCCCAAGCTGTTGATTCATCTATATTTTAGTAGATATAATTCTGCTGGAATGCCAAGAGTTGGTCTCGCCGTGGTCTGCGTCAGGGTTTGTTATATTATTGCTACTTATACTACCTATATCATCCCGTTGACAGAATACTGGTATAATTGGTTTGATCTTTGATCGATCACCTGTATTAATTAACGTTTTCGCAAAGACACTGGATTCGTTATAAGAATGAACATAGTTTTGATGGTGAAGTGGCAATATTGATGACGATACACAGAATAAATAATTGTAGCTACGAAGTAAGATTTTCAAAAACAATAATAATGAGAATATTTTATTAACTATATTATGTAAGAGTACACTAAAGTATCCTATCAATAATTAAAATGATTGTTCAACGACACACTAGATGCACTGTTTACATTACCCCAATATTAGCTTGGTTTAGTGGAATGGCCTCATGTAAATACAGCATAACAATGAACTTTCCAGAGGTACACTGTAGATGATAATATTAATTCAAGCGGGATTATAATCCTCGCCGTATTGCCGCTTTGTAGGCTAATACCCGGAATAGAATGACAAGCGTAATTTGGGATAAAATAGCTTCATAACTCATACAACAACACGTAGGCAAATATGTCAACATCAACATCAACAGCCTGTTACAGTCCACTGCTGGACTATGAGCCTCCTCCACTTAAGTGGAGGGTTTTGCCATAATCTCCACGCTTGGCAGGCGGTTTCGCAGATTAAAAGGTTACTGTATCAGAGAGCGCTGCTGCCCGTTCCCTGTTCAATGTGTAGTTCCTAAGTCGCCTCTTACGACACCCACGGGAAGAGTAGACAAATATGTAGGTTTTCATAAATAATATATTCAAGAGTGGTTATTTGCAGTTTACTGATGTACAAAATTGATGTGAAAACAAAATATACTTTGTATTACTTACTTACTAGGAAAGCTTGAAAAGAAGTTTTCAGCGTATGTACAGAGTAAGCAGACCCGTATCTATGAAGCAAAGGGAGCTATAATTATGTAAATCGTTTGGAATAGAGAGAACGGTTATGCTTCTTTTAAAAAGCGATATCTCCTTAACCAATTTTAGAATATTGTTTATTTTTTGTGTTTAAGTAATATAAGAAAAAAATAAAGATTCTGTTCTGCATTACGAAGATAGATATTAAAACAATTGGTAATCAATATCCTTTTGAACTACTAAACTTGCCTAAGTAAACTTTTACATATAAGTAGGTATTCTTCCCTCAAGGCCTCGACTAACACATACTCTTTAGATACACGGCCTTAGAAAATACTTACCACAAAATGTAAAGGGGCCGAGAAATTATAAATTAACTAAACTAAATGCGGATGGGTTGTTATTAGACCGCCAAGAACCAGTTATAATATTTTATTAAATGTCCGGGAAGGAGGCGTGGCTTTATGTACTCGTATGAAAAGTATGTATTAAATGTTGTTTTGTGATCTTCTTTTATATCTTTGCTTTACTTAGATATTATTTGTACTGTATTATTTTTATTGTATAGAAGTAATATAAGGTGCAATATTCTATATTTAATTTGTTCGATCTGAAATGATGATGACGAAGTATTAGAAAAGTGGTTCGTGTACGGCTAGCCTAAGATCGTCTAGGGTTTCTATTGGACATTATTTAGTAGGAATACATAGAGATGGATATTCGTCGTCAAATTCGTCGTAAAACATTTTGCAATTTCGGCCCAGTTTTCTAGATACATCATTTGCTAGATAACTTTGTAATCCCATATAAATCTTGGGGCATTATATAGGATTACAAAGTTACATTTGCAGTAAATGAATCAGTGTACCTGTATAATGGAATATAATTGAATAAGAGGTGCAGGGTAGGTGTAGGGTAGGTGTAGGGTAGGTGTTGGATAGGTGTTGGATAGGTGTAGGGTAGGTATAGGGTAGGTATAGGGTAGGTGTAGGTTAGGTGTAGGTTAGGTGTAGGGTCGGTGGAGCGTAGGTGTGCATTTTTACATTGTGTTTTCATGCGATCTACAAAAAAAAATGAGATGCCATCAAAAACATAACTTGTAAAAAAACCAAGTCTCGCACGCAACTTAGTCTACCGTAAAAAGTTGTGAGATCCATGTAATACCAAGTCGGTTAATTTATTCAGTCCCTACTTAAGAGTCCTTCTGTCTTAAGTTATTACGTAATTAGCTCACCTAACAACATCTTATAGTGACCAGATCAATATTAAAAATCTCTTATGTTTTAAATAAATACATAGATTGACTTGGCAATCGCACTAAACAATAAAATTTAATATAATAATGTATTAATTGTGAGATACATTATGTTTTCATGCGATTGCCAGGTCAATCTATGTATTTATTTAAAACATAAGAGATTTTTAATATTGATCTGGTCACTATAAGATGTTGTTAGGTGAGCTAATTACGTAATAACTTAAGACAGAAGGACTCTTAAGTAGGGACTGAATAAATTAACCGACTTGGTATTACATGGATCTCACAACTTTTTACGGTAGACTAAGTTGCGTGCGAGACTTGGTTTTTTTACAAGTTATGTTTTTGATGGCATTATACATTTACACGATGTCGTCGTGTACTTATTTGTTTGTTGTTCTTCTTTCATGGTTTTTGAATTAAATCATTTTGATTATTTAAATGGCATGTGACAAAAATATTTAAAACCAGTCACAGCCTGACAGCACAAGTTAAACTTAGTTTAACTGAATGTATAATTTACTGTAATTTTCACATTTATTATGTACGCAAAAGTTTTATAACACAGATTTAGGGAATTGAATAAGCTGTTGGTTTAGGATTTCATGATATTTTATGTAAAACAATAACGTTCAGTTAGTGTTAGAATTATCTATAAAATATAAATATAGTACTAAGAAAAGTATTTCATGTTCTTGAAATATTAAATGTATTATAAAACGAGACATGATAATTCTCATATTATTATCATTTAGCGCAAGTGTTTCAGCAATGAATGAGATAATAACATTACGAAGTTATTTATAAGTTATATTGTTTATTTCACATGATTTCACTCCAACCGCAATAAAAAAAAATTGATACCATTGAAATCAAAAATTTTAACATTAAGTAACTTCTTTTAAAAATATAGTACTTGAAGTCTTTTTACAGCAATCATTGGGTTGTAGTGTCGTGTGTACGTGTAGCGTCACCTCATCATCGGTAAAAGAAGTTGGAACTGACAGTTTTCATACACATTGAGTATGGATTTGTCGTTCACACATCATGTGTATAGCATCCGCAGTTAATTAAAATTTTCAATCATTTAAATCATGATCATTTAAATAGAATACTCATATTAAGTTTTATGCAGTTTGGAAGATAATGATACTACAGACACTACAGTACTACAGAAGTAGCGAGATTTGACGATTCTTGAATAGTTGACATAGGGTTAACTTTCCGGTGCTTAATTTTATTTCCTTACACATAACACCCTTGCGTAAAACTTTGTCTTAGCATTAAAACACCGTAAGTTGCATTAACTTACATAATTTCTTTAATGTAAGAACTGAGTTCGAATTTGTTTTCTTTTTGTCTACGCGCTTTGGTTGAATTTTATTTGTGAACAAATTCTCTGCACTCTTTTTTATCACTGGTGTTTTGTCTATTTTGAATGATTTTATAACAAATTGTCCTTTCAGCAATAGAGATTAAATTAAAAGCGCTTGTGTCGTAAAACGAAGTTATGTCAGGGAGATTCGTTTAAACTCGCGTCTAATGACAGTAATCCGGCGGGACGAGGGGAGATACAAGTAAATCCTTCTCTTTATTTTACTTTTCTCCTCGTCAATTATAAATTATACAATTAAAGAAGGCACGTTCCGCTTGCGACATAATTCTGTACACTTATTGAGTGTAATAATTTTCATCTCAAGTTCTCTACTTGTACATGTCTAAAGTAATATTCTAACATTTTACCGAAAAGTTCACGGGTATTTCCGCTGAGTGGCATTTGACGTTTTGTACTATTTACTCAAAGTTCGTTAGGAAAAGATCTGTTCATTTCGTTAACTACTTACATTATTCATATGAAAGTTAACTGGATGTAGGTATGCCAGATAGACATCTTGACACGCTGTAGATATTATAATAATTCTGAACAATAACATTATTCCTCTATGTTACATGGTCTTAAGGTTCCTAAATATACTTTTGGTACAATTTTCTTTCATTCTGTACCTAAAACTAAGTATATAATAATTCATAAGCATTAATTTTACTGAGGGCTATTACTGGCAGAGCTTTGCACGTTAGTTACTGAGGGCTGCATACTGGCAGAGCTTTGCATGGTAGTATATTCTTTTCAGAAGAACAAAATGTTGAACCTTAACCTCCTTTATTCCTTTCTTTAAAAGCATAAAGCTAAAGCTTTAAAAAGTTCCATTATGCTTCTTTGGTGAAACTGTTATTAAAATATGAGATTGCGTAAAATGAATAAACCTTTATACCTAGAAACAGAGTAAAAACCTTAATCATTTATTTCTGGATGCTTTTCATAACTGTTTCAAAGTAAGTACCTAAGCCCTAAAAGTTTGTTTTATGTTCAAAGTGTTGTTTCTGAAACAGTTACATATTCCGTCGTAACTCACGAAAAACTTTATCGAAGTCAAATGAGGCGCAGTAAGTGCGGTATAGACATAAAACGTGGAACACCACCTGGCAAGCAATATATCATTGACAACAGAAGTGTTTGTTTATCACAGGGCGTGATTGATTGCTTGCCTTGTTTATAGTTTTCACGACGACGCGCGATGGATTTACTGCAACGTCGTCGCGCCGGTGTCGGTTAGAAACTGATGAAAGATCATGCGTATAGTAATAAGCAACTTTAGGGCATACTGAAAGTTTCTGGATTCTGATAAATAAGACTAGATATAAGACTTACGATACATTTATTGTTTTTCAAAGTATATTCCCTCGCAATTAATAAATTTTTGCATTCGCTGAAACCACTGTACAAAGCAGTTGGACCACTCTTCCTTAGGGACCTCTTCAATGGCTTCATAGAACGCATTCACCGCCGCCGATTCAGGGCTCGTAAAACACGTGCCTCTAAGTTTGTCTTTAATATTTGGAAACAAAAAGAAGTCAAAGGGTGCGATGTCCGGGCTGTAAGGCGGATGCTTCATAAGTTTCACATTTGAAGCCTTCAAATAGGCTTCTGTTACCTAAGCGGAATGTGAGGATGCGTTATCATGGTGAAGGAGGACATTGCTACGAGGACGCTTTTCGCGAACTTTTTCTTAGACTCTGGGCAAGCAAGTGTTGACGTGCCAATCTGCAGTCACTGTCCTTTGATCTTCAAGCGATACTATAGTGTAATGTTCTGATTTTCCGAAAAAAGAAGCAACCATTTTTTACATATGCTTCTACTTTTCTTAACTTTCGTCGGCAAATCTTCAAAAGAAAAGACCTACTCTGCCGATTGGCTTTTTCTTTCGAGTTCAAAGCAGTACACCCAGGTTTTGTCACCTGTCACGATATTATAGACAACCAATGACTGTCCTCCGTTAAACTTTATTATAATTTTTCGGCACTACTGGACACGCAGTCGTTTCTGGTCTTCCGTTAAGTCATCTGTTGAGTGTAAAGCTTCCGAACCTTCAGATGCACATGTGAAGTGTTTTACTTGGCTCATTCCAATGCCTAACAAAGCACGAGTTTGCTGCCAAGATTTTTTTTGTCAGTTTCAATAAGTTGTCATTCGGTGTCAATATTAGAGTCTGTAACCGCAGTCGCCGGCCGACCTTCACGTACCTCGTCATGGAGATGATCACGTTTACGTTTAAATTCTCCAAACCACAAATACACAGAGCTGCGACATGGTGCTTCATCACCAAATGCCAATTGAAGTCTCTGGTAACTCTCTTGTTGACGCCACAACGAAAATCATAAAAAATCATTAAACGAAAACGTTCACGAGTTAAATTCTTTTTGATAGCGACTCGGAGCGACACACAATTTTGAAATGGACGTCACAATGAAAAAACAAATGACAGTCTCGCAAATTTAAAGCATATTCGCAAAGAGTTCCATTTTCGAATTCCATCATTATTTTTTCATTATTTTATTGTAAGTGGCCAATCAGTATGTCCCACGTATAATATAAAGGTACCAACTACGTAATACGTAGTAGATTACGTGGTGATCTACTAACTTATCAAAAGTGGTCGTTATCATAAACCAAAAGCTTTTTGTGTTGCCAGTTTTATGAAAATATTATTATAAAGCCCGCCATATACGTCCCAACCACTAAAATGGGATATCTTTCGTCAAAAAAGTATTTCTTTCTCACCGCACACGCGAGAAGTAACATAGCACAAATGTGTACTCTTACGAGCCAACGGTTGGCGGCCATATTAGCACATATTTGTGCTCTTACGAGCGTACAGCGTACTTTTTATACGAAGATGAATAATTTAATAGACACATAATTAAGAAATAAGTTGTATACCTACCAGTGGCGATTGGGGAAATTTTGGCAAAAGTAAGCCGGAAGAGCGCGGCCTAACTGAAAGACATGCTTTTTGTTTTCAAAACTGTGAGTTCGGAAAATGGAATTTATTCATCGCTACACAAGTAGTCAAGTAGTAGAAGAAGTAGTAAACTACACATCAATCTTTATGAATTCATGCCATAATAGCATACGAAACTCACAACACTCACTCAACAACTTACCGTATTGAACAGATCATGAAAACAAAGTAAAAATCACAGTAAAAACAACAATTTCACTGTTTACAAACAAGCACACACAAACTGGCGGACACGTACTAATTAAATTTATTGTATCAATATACTTCCCCATATAAATCCTAATTTAACCAATGAAGCCTACCTGAGACCCGAGCCGGGTTATATGGCACCACTTCATGGGTGTGTTTCAAATCAAACTGTCACCGGCGCCGTCAACATGCGAGTGAGAAGGCAAATATGGAAGTAAACCCTTCTTGGAGCGCCAGATCGAATATACATTGACGTGCTTGTAGAGCGCCGCCCTCGGAGGTAATCTTTGTATGTGGCAATGTGCAAAAAAACCTCCGAGGAGCCGCCGCCCCGTCCGCCTCGACGTGTATTAAAAAAAAAACATTTGTTTTTTAAGTTTTACGGTCCGGTTACTAAGACCTTTAGATCAAATCTTTTTTAGAGTTTTTGCACAGTCATTTTAATATATTTTACAAAGGTTTATTAAAAGTGAAAAAAATAAAACAATGTATCTTGCGCTTGTGTGTCCGTAAATTACTATCAGCATTAGAGGCTGTTAGAGCGGACTTTCAAAAGGTAAGCCGATGGGAATCAGGTTGTACCTATATTGTATGGACCCTTCGCTACTGATACCTACCAATAATGCAAAATTTAAAAAACGGCTGGAGGTAAATTGTCTAATTTCTTGTTCTAAAATCTCAGACAATTCCTTTCTCTTCTCGAAATAACTGTTAGTTAAATTAAAAAGTTATAGTTTATATTACCTAATACTGGAACGAATGTATTTAACTGTATTCTAAATTATGGTATAGATAGGTAACACAACTTCGTTTTGTTCAACATTGCATATTCACTACGTCTATCCGCATAGATGCCCCAAGGGTATAGTTGCTCCGATTGTGATTACTTTAGTTTTGCAGAAGAACCACATGCATTTTTTCAATGTATCGAAAGATTCTCTAACTGTCACTTAGTTGACCGTGTCTCATGTCTCCGTGCATTGCATGGGAAAGCAAAATGTGATCAAAGTTTTTGCGGGATAGATTCTTTGTTTCTCGGCGGGGCATCTATCCTAAACGTAATTTATATGGAATATAATGGTATATAATGGGATAGATGTCCCAAAAAATATGGGTCAGCAAAAATCTGTAATACTCTGGAGATATAAATGTTTTTTACTTTTCATAACTTTGTAGATTAAAAACCATAGAACCGGCCAGTATTACGAATAAAGTAGTAGTAGATGCTTTTTGTATTGAGAGCTATACTCGTAGAGTGGTTTCAAAAAGTGGAACAACTATCCGGGTTTAAAACCCGGGTAAAGTGTACCCTATTACCACGAAGGGTATTCTAAGTACGAGTGTAACTGATGAAATCTCATGTATTTTATACTCAACATTTATTGGCCAATGGCCATAGTACTCGTACTAGGTACCGCTTGATCCTGCTAGTTGAATCATTTATTTTTATTGTGGTTTCATTAGTACTGGGGTAACAAAATATCAAATCTTTGTATTGTCCATGTATGACTCACATTTATATATTCAGTTGGTAAGGTCCAGCTAATCATTTTTAAACCTTGAATAACAATTTACTATTTCAATGATATTTTTAGGTAAATACGTGAATTATTGCAAAATAAAGTAGATATGTCGTGTACTACACACCTACAAGGGCTGCTATTTATGTATCCGGAACTGGCCACTTACATAAACAATATTTAAAAAGAAATTATACCATTTAAAAATAGAACTCTTTGGCTGTAAAATAAAGTTTGTTTCATTCATCTGTCAATTGTTTTAACATTGTGGCGCCATTTTTAAAATTCATTGTCTATCATCACCATGGATTTTACTCGTGAAAATTTTCGTGCTATGATTTATTATGACTTTCGTTGTGGATTAACTCAAAAACAGTGCATGGATCAACTTTTGTCGACTTTTGGGGAGGAAGCCCAATCGAAAACCACTGTGTATCACTGGTTCAGTGAGTTTAATCGTGGTCGTCGTATGCTTGCGGACGATTTTAAAGAAGGTCGCCCTAAATCGGCTGTTGTATCACAAAATATTGATGCTGTGCGCGAACTAATAATGCAAGACCGTCATGTTACATATCGCAAGATAGAGGCATTTCTGGGCATTAGTATAACGAGTATTTATAAAATATTACACGAACATTTGGCTGTAAAAAAAAATTGTTCTCGTTGGATCCCGCACAACTTAATAGTTGAACAAAAACAGGCTCGTGTTGATTGGTGCAAAAAAATGATAGAAAAATACAAATGTGGTACATCAAAAGCTGTCCATAATATCTACACAGGAGACGAATCTTGGATATATGCGTATGATCCCGAAACTAAACAGCAGTCAACGGTTTGGGTGTTCCAAAATGAGCCAAACCCAACTAAAGTTGTTCGTGCAAAAAGCACTTTGAAGCAAATGGTTGCCTGCTTTTTTGGTATTAGTGGACATGTGGCTACAGTACCACTAGAGAATCGTAAAACGGTTAATTCTGAATGGTACACCACCATTTGCTTGTCAGAAGTCTTTGGAGAAATACGCAAGAACAATCGACAACGAAGAATAATCCTTTACCACGATAACGCCAGCTGTCACACCTCGGCCGCAACAACGGAGTATTCAAATAGTCAAATGATCGAATTGACGGGTCATCCGCCGTACAGTCCCGACTTGGCACCCAACGACTTTTATTTATTCCCAAGCGTGAAGAACAAATTACGTGGACACCGATTTTCGACCCGGGAAGAAGCCGTTGATGCTTTCAAAATGCACGTTTTGGAGATACCCGATACAGAATGGAAAAAATGCCATGAAAGTTGGTTTCAACGTATGAAAAAATGCATCGATCATCACGGGGAATATTTTGAAAAGCAATAAAAGTATATTTGGTTATAGATGTTTGTTATTTTTTGTTATTCCGGATACATAAATAGCAGCCCGAGTCCCTACCTTAATTTAAAAAGAAGGAAGTATTTGGATATATGTATTTAACCAAAATACTTTAGATTTACTAAAATAAAGTTAATTGTTATTTATTGTGTGCAACTATTATTCTATTCAATGCAAAGAGTAAAAAAAAACACACTTAACTTTGGGGTCATTTTTGGAAAAAATTCAGAACATGAGAGATGAAGAGATTAAAAAGCATATAGGTATATTTTTTTTATATTTTGACTAAAAATGATACAAACGCGCCCTTTAAAAAATAATGATTCCGCCCTCACACTATAATAAGCGCCAAAATACCCCGGGATATCTGTTTTATAATTTGCAAATTACATGCAGCTTTAAGGTGATTAATCAATTTTACCTACTGTGATGATAAGGAGCTCCTGACCGAGCTATTTAACAGACAAAGACTACAACTAAATATTTTAAATTATCATGAGTATCTTCTGGTCCTTGAAACAGTTTTCGAAGGGAGAACTTCCTCGTGCATTAAAACGCAAGCTTGTCGACATGTGCATTTTTCCCGTCCTAACCTACGGCTCACAAACATGGTCACTTACCGAACAGCAGAAGTCCAAACTCAAGGTTTGTCAAAGAGCTATGGAGCGTAGTATTTTGGGTGTTAAACTGATAGACCTAGGTTAGGTTAGATAGGTTAGAAAAACTGCGCTACGTTCACAAACTAAAATAGCTGATGTGGGCCACAAAACCGCGAAACCGAAATGGGATTGGGCTCGACAATGATGTTAGCCGTACGCATCCGGAACGATGGGCAAGAGTAGTCACCCATTGGACATCTCATGACGGCAACAGGTAGGCGTCGAGGTAGGCCCCGTAAAAAATGGCGGGACGATTTAAATACCTATCGACAGGACTGGTGGGTGATTGCTTAAAACCGTGACTAGTGGAAAAAAAATCTTCGTTTGTAATGTATAAGTCTGCAGAACTGCCTCCACTTTATACGGTTTTGAAATGAGTTGAGTAAAACAGCAAGGAACACCTTTACACTTTACAGACGACAAATTTTACCACAAATGATAAAACTTTAAGATAGAGTGCTTCTTCCGAGTTCCCTGGTTTTCGCTACTCTTTGAAAGTATTATATACCTACCTATATTTTGTCTCTTTTGTCTGTAAATGCTGTGTTTGTAATTTTCATTTTTTTTCTCTTATAACCTAACATTAATCTGAATCATCAAACCTAACATTAATCATACAGCCTGCTTCATTTTTCTCATTGACGACGGGAGGAAAGTAGCTACTAAGTAATATAGATATTTTCATCTCTCCTGCTCAAAATGATTACTTTTCATGCCTGAAAACGGGGCTATTTTCAATTTCAGAAATTCCGCATGCATATATAACTAAAATTTATCTTCCTTTTCATTGATGCGTTCTGAAATTAATTTCAGGAAGATTTATTCGATTTGTACTAATATTGTATTTTATAAAGTTATTAATAATTTTACAAACAAAAATATTTGTGTGAATGTTTTTTTCTTCTTAAGAGCGCGCGCCATCTGCGACTATCACGCCGAACTATATGAAAACACCAGCAGCGTCTGGAGTTCACACTTTCAGAGCGTTCAGGAAAACTCCGCTGGATGTAGTGGTAGTGATGTCCTGAAAATTTCCATTCCCACGCGTAAAGTAGTTCGAGAAAAATATGTGTAGATGTCGCTAGCTCTGTCAATTTAAAAACACATTTTGAATTTGTTTTTCTGTCATCGAAGGTACTATCTGTTAGGTAAGATCTAAGTAATTCCAGAATGCATTACCGGTAAAAGGGTCTATTTCCCATTTTTTTAATGGAAAATAGACCATTTTACCGGTAACGCATTATTATGTACCTACCTTATCTAATCACATCACACACTCTCTTTCTAATATTCTCTATTAATACTGTTCCACCAAATCCGACGTGAAATTATCTGTTCTCGTCTGTTACAAGATGAGTACAGGTAAGATAGGGGTATTACGTAGGGTTAATTAATTATTATTTTAGAGCACCTTTGAGGTAAAGGTCGTCGCGTGAGTGTTTAGGTGAAGTGTTGATTATCTATTCACAGCCTTTGCCGAGTCGGCTGTTTATTCGGAGGAGGATTAGAGCTTCATCTTTCTTCATGATCGTAAAAATTCCCAAGTTCTTAACTTAATCTCAGCGCCAGCCACCCGTTACAATCTAAAACAAAAATTAGATAGAGGTAAGTATCTGAGCAGAAATAGGTACCTACTTTTATATGGACTTTAATAAGGAGATTCTTAGTAAAATTTTCACGATTACCAGTTACTACTAATTGAAGGAACATGTAGGTAAGTACAATAATAAACGAGTAATATATACTATTATCACGTTTATTTTATTTTTATATCTATTCAGTATACAACACCACGATCAACGGACCCCGATGGCCGTCAAACTGACTCACACAAAATAATCCGTTCGAAATACAAAAGATATAAAGTACATCAAACGAACCGGAGAAACAGCCAGCATCTATCAAAGGAGGCCGTTCCCTACATGCCGCGTCTCCGTATCAAAAAATTTTCAGGAATGGAAAATTTTGCATCACAAACATATAAGACCTAACTAAATAAAACTACCTAAGGCCAATCAATCTTTTTTTTTCAAATATACAATATGGACACAATATAACAGACAGTTACTACCTGCCAGCTGTGGCAATCATACTATCAGATAATAATTAAAGAAGATTAATTATGGAAAAGTAGAGAAATTAATTATAACCAATAAAGATTGCAAAAGCTTTGCCTTGCAAAAAAAGCCGACAAAAAGAAGCAAGACACTGCCAAATGTGCCCATCAACTTTTAATAAAAAACCAAAACTTGAACAAGTATAGTATTAAATTTTGAAAGAAATTAAAACAAAAACCTAAGTGAAACAATCACAAACTCCAACACAATTAACTAGGCAAAATTAAAACAATTACTGCCTACAGAAAAATTATCATTAAATTAATTAAAAAATGAAATGCAAATTGGACAGTCAAAGTTCAATCAAAACTAGCAAACAATACAAAAGAGTAGGATTGACCACAACCTATCTGATCTTAAAACTACCTAATCTATTCAAGAGTGTCTTGTTATCAAAGCTAACAGTCTGCAACACCAACCTAAAGTTAACTGAAAACGCGATGGGAATGTTTCTAAGCTAGAAATGTTGGAATGGCAAACTTGGTGTCATGAACCCAACCAAAGATTCAACCTTTAACACATTATGTGCAAACAAGATTTGACACCAAACAGACCAAACCTGCATCAACGTAGGGAACGGCCTCCTTTGATAGATGCTGGCTGTTTCTCCGGTTCGTTTGATGTACTTTATATCTTTTGGATTTCGAATGGATTATTTTGTGTGAGTCAGTTTGACGGCCATCGGGGTCCGTTGATCGTGGTGTTGTATACTGAATAGATATAAAAATAAAATAAACGTGATAATAGTATCAATCAAATCAATATCAAAGGAGGCCGTTCCCTACAGTACTTCCAGAAAAAGATTTTCGATTTCGATGAAGTCGGTTTAGGTTTTTTTTATAATCGATGTTTTTGAGGGTTGACATGAGGCAAACATGAGCATTTATTAGGTATGATGACGCTTTTAATAACTTATATAATGTTTATAGGTACTAATTGAAAAGAAAAGAGAAAAAAGTTGTGAGAAAGAAAACTTCTTATACTCGGTAAAATAGCTCAAAAATAGTTTCGAGAAAAACTGAACACAATAAATAACAGCCAAGTAAGCGTTACTAAGAAACAAAGTGGACTTAATTAATCATTTAGCCAGAAGAAGCTGGTAAAGGTCACTGCACGGAATCCAAGAGAAAGGCTTACAGTATTGCCGTGTCAGGTGGTCGAGCCCTAACCAACCATTAATCTTGCGCTTTATACATTTATATTCAGCTGTTATCCATCGCTTTGTTTTTACTCAACGCAGCCTTGAACTGACATGACATGATACTTTTCTCGTCTGATGAGAATGATGGATTGATTTTCAATAGTCTTTGTTTAAATATTCATCTGTAAGATGTTATGTATGACTACCCCACCGCCCAGACATGCGAGATTTTTTTGACGTGCATAGGTACATATTTTATATTCCGTAGTACATATAGTCACGCTCTTGTCCATTAATAAAGGGGTGAGCAGAGCTTCGGTTGATTCACAAAATAGAACACCGGTTAGCAGCAGTGTAGGGTTACGGTTCAGACGCACCTAAATTTAGATATTCGCGTATTAAAAAAATAAACTATTAAAAACGAAAACGAAATTTCACCACGAAAGTAGAATATAATTTATTAATTGCAAATTGTACAGCTTATGGGTCTTAAGGTATAATTGCAGTTATGTACAATAACCCGAGTATAGGGCAAAAGTAATACCTTAAGAAGTGATTTTGAAGAGTCTCAGTCATGATTTTATCTTTCCTCATCGATGTCAATATAAATGATCGATGAGCGTTCTTCAGAGAAGGCCTGGACAGTTTTTATCTTGTAAGTGTTCGTCCTTCGAAAATTGAATAATTTATGTCTGCTGCGTCCTGCTCCTGAATTTGAAGAATCCATGCGTGTAAAGTGTTAAGTCTGCTGTATGCTGTAGATTTATTTATACGATCTGTATGGTATTTCTTTCGCAAAGGCTTATTATAATGTTAGCTGCAATCTAATCTAACCAGCGCCAGCATATCTAGACTCTTAAGTAACATACATCAAAGAAGGATACATATAAAAAGGTAACCCCGTAAATGAACATAATAACGATGTCAAAGTTTGAGTTTGTAGCTGAAATTATTCTAAGATCGACTTGGAGTTTAGTAATAATAATAACGGAGAACAAATTTTGAACCTGTTAACTAGAGGTTAACTAACCAACTCTGTTTTTTATTTATTATTTATTTATTTATATATATGAAAATATAATTAAACTTATAACTAAACACAAAGGGTGCAACAAAAACTCTACTTTCTACTTTCCACTTTCTTTCTTATGAAATAGTATAACGTAGAAGAAGTTCAAGAGCAAAAGTGAAAATAGTATACATTAACCTGACCGTAAGCACTGAGAAAGTTTCTCTCGCTGGACGCTGACTTTTTCTCTGGAAAATCTTGTTACATAATGTAGTTTAACAAGTTATTGACGAAAACTTCTATCTGTAGACTTTCCTTGAATAAAGATTGTATTAACCTGATTGTAGCGGCAAGAAAATGAAATTGATAAAGAAGTAAATATCAAAACTGAAAATGAAGTTACGAAAATTGCGTATACCTTTATGGGAAAATAACGTTAAAGTATTCCCGCGTTATTTGGCTAAATGATGGCGTTTTGCGAGAGTCATTAATTTCGATGTCATTGTTATCTCCTCGATTACTAAGGAACAATTTACAGGCACTTTACGAGGGACCAAATTGGTAGAGCAATAAGTATTTACCGTGGCTCGGAGGTTTTGTTTCAAAATATACGGAGACGAATTTATAATAGCCGCAAAATGCCTTAGAATTATTTGCCGTTAACTTTACTTCCACATCGTAATATAGAATATCGTAAAATACCAAATAAACTTTTATTTTACTATAAATTATAGCGTAATTTTGTACGAAAGCATTATTATACCTACTTACTCGTTATATTAGAGTATAATATCGTTAGATAATTGTGAATAATATACATGGACGTAACCTAAATGTAGTTATTTCTGGTCAAAATTGGACAGTTCTCCGAAAATTAATGGTGTTTGTTAGGGGTGTTTGCATTAATTTACCGTTAATTGACTGATGGTTAGTCAGCTCCCCACCCATCTGAATGGGTGAGTTGACTCTTGCCCGGCACTAAATGGCTGAAGCCTCTGGGAAATAACTACTGTTTTCCTTAAATTACTTCAGAGGCTTCTAAACAAAACAGTGGACAATTTACTGAGCCAAACCTTTCAATAATGACTTTTGTTTGTAAAAGTATAGTACCTACCTAGAAAACTTTTTCGTAGCTGGCTTATTTGTTGCTTTAAGTTTTAAATAGGTATAATAAAAATATGTTTTTTCAAATCATAATAAATAAATTATACACACGCGTCCTTCACATACTTTGTCTACTAAAGGTCAATTTATCTTTAAGAATAATTACAGCCCGATTGAACCCTCCTTCTGTGTGAGTGAACTCTCTCTCCAAATTGTAGATATTTATAAGATTCCTGTCGAGTGAACAAAAGGAGAGGCTGTATCCGAGCATATCCGCACCCGCTACCGGGGATCCTCCTATTGTGCTTAGTGTCCTGTGTGGAGCAGTGGGGCTAATGTTCCAAACATCGACATTGCGCGCTTCTATTTTAAACACGTGAAAAGTGGAAAGGGCGGGGTAAGGTCTTAGGGTGTCAGGGGTAGCGAAAGGGGGTCGTCGGCATTCAACAGGCGGGTCGATACGGGTGGCGCCGCGGCGCAGCGTTGCTGCCTACCCACACAGCCGACGGCCGACTCACCATCATCGCGACGACATAGATACCGATACTGACGCGTGCTGTTACGGCTCCCTTCAAAACAACACCTATTGGTTTTCAACATATTTCATCTCGGCACCTAAATCAAGGACGTCACGATGATGACACTTTCAGATTATCCGACAGCTTCTCCGAAGGGCATCAGATAAAACATAAATATAATGCTATTTATTAAAACAGTTTTGGTAAAAAGCCCTTTTATAGGAGGAGCAAAAGCGTATACCTAGACGGTAAATATTAACGTCAGCCGAAAACAAAGGCCTTTGATGAGATTAGCCAGCAATAATCCCTTTGGGTTTGACGGGGCTGTTTTTAAAGTTGGCGGACAATATAAAGCCGCTATGAGGAGCAACAATCGCGCACTCACAGAAAGTTCCGCAGTTATAACCCGTTTCAAATGGCTGACAGCGTTTATAGGCTAATAAGTACTCTAGAGATTAGTGTGGACACCATTAAGTACGATAAGCCTTTTGCCAAATATCTTTCGTCATCAACCTTGAACGCAAGTAATCCTTTTTTTTTTTTGACGGACCTAATCACATTTATACCAGAGTGGTAATATAGTGGGCGCGGACTTGGCAAGTAATCCATTCTCTTATATATTTATGTAGCCAAATGAGCGCGTTACCTAATAACATTTAGAAAATGACTCGCCAGAAATGTAACAATTTTATTTCAAGGAAATAAAGTTTTTGTTAGCAATTTCAAATCCAATTCAGTGAGTTTACGGACGCAGTACGGATTTTATTTTATGTAAGTAATCCATTTTGAAATTAATGTTTCCTTTTATCAGTACCGGCGACCGCGGCGTTTATAAATGCGGCGTAGGCACGCCGCCGGCTGGCCGAGCACTATAACTTACAGTTTACTGCTACACGGAGGCTGTCGTCAGATTTAAGACTAAGATTGCGGCGAGCTAGACTAGTCTGCAACCAGCTTTATCTACTCTTTGTAAGTAGTACGGCGTAGACATGAGCTGTGCCATGTATGACTGAACACGTCCAACGCCGCCGCCCCAAAAGTTAACAATGTGTATCTACGATGTAGTTAAGGCATAAAGTGGTAAACTCTATGAATGGTAACGTAATAGCGTGCGGTATTGAATGTGTTAACTCATAAATTCTCGTAGACTGTTATTTACCATATGGTGTCAAGGTTTTTTGATGTTAGTAAGTAACTTGCCAAACGCCTTCGTAGCTTCTGCTACGAATATGACGTAGCAAAGAACTTAGCTTTCTGCTACGATATCGAACGCGTAGGTAGTGCTTTTCTGAGTTGGATCTCATCATCTTTTTTATCTGAATATGATATGATAGATAACTGTACTGATTTCTATTTATTTGGTATTTTTAGTTCCATTAAACGAGTTGTTTTCTTATTGTTCAGCGTATTTTCAACGAAATAAATTTTATGCGTGTTGAATTTTTAGTAGCTAGCGGTGCGTGTTTCGTAGCAAATTGTATCGCACGCGTTTTTATAAGGATCAGGAAGACTACAGCCTAAACGCTGTAATATTTCTCCAGATATTTTTATCTTTTAGGGGAATGGGGATACGAGAATGAAGAGAAATTGTGGGCATCTAAACATTATGTTATATTATAAGTAGGTGTGTGTACCTACGAATTCAAAGTTATATCTTTGACTAAAAGTACCAACCACAGTGACTTACTAATGAAGTAATCTAACAATTATAAAGCAGAAATTGAAACATTTGGTCGATCTTGTACAGGACTCGAACCTGCATCTCCTTGGCATAGCCGTGCCAGAAACAGGCGCATTACCAATTATGCCACCAAGCACAGAGCTTGGTGGCATAATTGGTAATCTATACTATACTTTATCTACTATCATAATTGGTAAACTATAATTATTAAATATTTCGTTAACAGACGTCATCTGTAACAATAATAATCTATAATGAAGTAATATTTGCTGGTTATTTATAATTTTGTTATCGAATATTAGAACAGAATAGAATATACTTTCTATTTCCCATTAAAAAATGTTGTTTTTTTTAACCTATCTGGGGGCCGTTTCACGAAGCTACAAGTTACAAATTACAAGTACAATTTGACGTACATTGCGTAGACAATGAGATAAAACAGTAAGAGCTAACAGTTTAAGTGAATCGGCTACGCAATGAATATCAAATTGTGACTTGTTACTTGTAAATTGTTGCTTCGTGAAACGGGACCCTGGTGGTAACTTTTGTAAATAATGAATAGTCTTATTTTTAAGAAGCTATCCTCGGACAGGCACTGAAGGGAATCAAAAGATAGCTTTTGAAAAAATAAACTAGCTTTTTTTTTAAATTTATTTATTTACACAAAGTACACAGGTTCTCTACAAATCATGTAATCGCCAAACTGTTTAACAGTTTGTTGGCTTTAAAATGTGAAGCGCGTAATACTCGTGGACCTCAGATAAAACTCCTTCGCTTGCTGGCTGGCTCAGGGCGCAGCAAACACTTTTTTCTAGTTGCTTTCTTGCGCCTGAGTTGCGGACGAACGCAAACGAGCCCCAAGTGCTACCATTTCTGCCACAGACTTATAAACGACCATAATAAGTCCTTAAAAGTTTAAAAGCGGCCAGTAAACCTCTCAAATAAAAAGTCAAGAGAAGTACTCGCCTACGTGGCTCGATGCAAGACGTCTAGTCTCAGTAGTAGGTTGTTTGGTACTGGACAATACAACCGAACTACTGAATGTGGCTGGAAGATATATTATAAAATACTTTCGAACCATCGGCTGATTTGGAAGGTATAATATAAAAATAAATATTTTCAATGAAAACGTCCTTTGAATTCAAGATTTTAAATCAATATAAAAACATTTAGACATAAATAAAGATGCAGGTTATGCATGTAAATATGTATGTATTTGGATTTATCAAAAATGCAATGAAAAGGAATCGGTTGATATAATAGATTGGTTTAAAGTCTCCTGTGTAGTTCTAAGAGTATAAGAGTTAAGTGGTTTATCTTCGTATAAACTTACAGAGGGGACGAGCACTCATCTCTTGCCACCGAGCCGTGTGCACACGACAACAGCGCCGGTTACACGTTATTAGTATTACCTGGATAAACTGCCATTTAATGCCACCGCCGCCGCCATCAGCCAGTAATGTTTTGTGGGCAATCGCGTCCGGTTGCTAATATAATGTTTATTTTTATCTATTACCTACTGTGATAAGCTAATTGCTTGACACTGGCTAATTTGCGCCAATATGTACAAAAACTTCAAAAATCAAATATAGTTAATCGTAAATTGCTACTCAAATAAATTTGTGGCATGAATTATTATCATTTGCAAAATATAAAATGGGGCGATTTCGTTCCCACTAGTTCCATCATGGCACTGCCACATGGAACCAGAGCAGCTATTTCTTCTTCTTAGTTCCATTGCCATAGGACCACGTAATGAAAGTAGTGTAATGATCTATTTTCATTATCTCCATTGTAACATAACTGAATTTTAAACCATCAAAAACATGTTTTTAGTAGGTAAGTAAGTACTTTTCTTTTGACCATTTAACAGAGTCAAATCTCTTTTTAATAGTTATTCGTCCATTCTGGACAGGTAATAGGAATAGGAAGCCCACGCTGCCTAGTCGGAAATATAATTCATCTTTTCAGAAGTCAGATTTTAATTTCAGAAGATAGCTATCAAAATCAAAACTGTCATTAGACCACTAATTGTGTCTAAGAAAGAAGTAACGAAAGGTCTCAAAGAGATCTGAATTTCGAATGACAGCTGTCAAAAATGACAAAATTGGTATCGTAAAATGTTGTTTGGTGTGCGTCGTCTTCCTGCTGACCGTACCCTGCACATCCGAGAGAGCCGGCGGCGGCGGCCTCACAGCAGACAGATGTTTCAGCTCCCCGCGATCGATGACAACACTGTTTACGTACCAAATACTGACGTTTCATATGCAAAACACAACTTTTGCTTATAGTTAGTGGGTTAACATAAAAAAGCAAAAGCAAAAATTCAGTAAGTTTGATATTGCAACTAACTCCAATAACAACTGCAACTTAAGTTATGAAAAATACTACTTAGGCTTTCTAAAGGAAGATTAAAAAGTCAATATGTATGGTTTGTAAGTTTGTAACTAGAGATTTTTCCAAATTAGTGGTGTTTTTTAAAACGGATTTACAATTTTTTCGTCATCCCTTAACAGATTTCCCGAATCAAAATCAATTACGTTTGAAAACCTTTTGTTTACGTTCGCTGGGTGATCGATTAAATCTAATTACGTTTATGGACCGTCCTTCCTTTCATTGAGTCATTCTAACTTTGATTATCGCTTCCACTTTTAAGAGTTATACTTACTAGATATAAAGCACTGCTTGGTTCATTCTATCAAAAAACCATTAACAACGAATAAACTTGCACTACAACACATCACACGTTGTAATGACATGATAGTGCAAAATTATTATGAATAACTTATTTATTTCGGTGTTTACTGTATATTTATTAAAATAAAATGTTCTTTTGCTACTAAAATGTTTCCAGATAGAACTAAATCATAATATTCAACAGATAACTGACAGTGACTTATGTTCGCTCACCTTTGGGTCTTGGGTGCCTTCAGGCCTTCGTCAGGGTATCGTTATCAATTTAAAAGCTTTGTACTACGTTTGTATAAGAAGTGACGTCGGTTGGTTTACTCATACTCATACCATTAAACTCAATTTATTTTTAGAGCTTTTTCAAATAGCTATTTGGTAGTAGTTACTATAAAATAAGAATTTACCCGTATACGAACAATAAGATTTTTCAATAAAATCAATTGCTGTTCGTTTGTCTAGCTAAAACTCGAGAATGGCTGGACCGATTTGGCTAATTTGATCTTGAAATATTTGTGGAAGGTCAGGGAAGGTTTAAAAAGTGAGAAACATAAATAATAAGCAACAGAAAATACTAAAAAACTAAAATACTAAAATCATTTTGATACTTATGGCCTATAAAAACATGTTTATTTTTGTTTCTGCCGAGTATACTCGCACTTGCTCAAAACTATTATTCATCAGCATGGAATAGCGAACGCAGTTTGAACTTAGTACAAACAACCTTGAATCAAAATCCAAATGGGTAAGGGAGAGAAATGAAAAGCGTAATAATATAAAATTTTAACTTTCCTTTATATTTAATACAATAAGGATTTACGTTATCAATAGGCCTGGCTTAATTAATTCACTAGGTTATTGAAAAACGGAGGCTTGGTTTCTTCCGGGCATGCGGCCTAAGGCGGGAAATAACACCCAAGATATTGAAACACAATATCATGTTATTATTAATCATGCTTTGATTTTAATAAAGTACACGTTTTAAAAAAGCATTAAGTAACAATTCTTATAAAAATCATGTAAGAAAAGTACGTATCTATCTCTTTTATTCCAATTAAACGGATTAGAAAGAAAGAAAGGAGACTTCTGTCGCTTCATAAAATGGAAACGTGTAGATGGAACCAAAATAGTCTGCAGACTAATTTATAAAGTTTCATGTTCTTCTTTGTCTTCTTCTTTTTTGTCAGGGTTATGGAGCCGCCAAAATCCTCTGGAGTCGTATTTGGCCTTTGCCCAGCAGTGGGACATTACAGGCTGATTATATACATAAAATATATAGTTTATTTAACGGCAATAGCCGAAATCAACGCTTTAACGTACTTTCCGTAGCATCATCTTACTTTTTGGACTATTAGGGGCTAGTTATAACAGGCGTCCGAGGCATGGGCCCAGTTCGGTAGGCTCTGCTGATGATGTGATTCGTTGCATGGAAATTCATACAATTACTGCGTACTGGGCGTGCGCCTCGGACGCCTGCTATACCTAGTGGATTCGACATGTTGAACCCAGAACCTCCATAATGAAAGCTGAACACTACCGCTTGGAGGCTTTTACCAATACGTTACTGAGCAGGTTCACAGATACGTGTCGGGAAGTAGACCATCCACAGTTTACGACTAGGGCTCCCGGTCGATCGGCCTTCGCGGAGACGTAACATCCTTTAAGCCGCACGGCCCTTTTATGTGTTTGCATGCTCACCGAAATGAGAAGATTATCTTGTAACCCCCGAAAAATGAATTAAAGAGTTTTTGTAAAAGGATTTTTTTAGCGTATACATTTTTAATGAAAACTCAAATGTGTCTAAAAATGTTTCAAAAAATTTTTTTAATGCAGCAAATTGTTTGTTGGAATGAAGATGGTAAAAGAAAAGGGATAATCGAAAGTTCGAGTGTCCTTTGTTTGAGAAAAGAAATCTTTTAAATTTCAGCAGTTCAAATAAGAAACCTTGTCTGATCCAATGTTATTGTACTCTTTCCAAATAAACACTGTGAGAAATATAAATTATTTATGACTGAAAATCAAAACGAGGATTCAAAATAAAATAAATATAAGTTATTTTACTATATACCTACATATTCGTCACGCATTTAAATTTTTCTTGAACCAAAAGTTTAAATAGTATTAACTTAGTAATTTAATTTAATTTGATGATACGTCAAACATAATAATAATAATCGTTTATTTTAGGTCAAGCCCATACAAAACTATGGAACTTAAAAATTTGTATTCAGACTGAATTATTCGGTTCGAATTCAATCCTGACTTAAAGCGTAAGAGAGTAGGTATTTAAAAAAATGCTGAAACACGAACAGAGGGCCTCCTCCATTTTGAAGTTGGTTAAAAATGTGTTAAAGTATGAATTAGCAATTTAAAATTATTACCTATATAGAAGATGGCCCCAAAATTGGTAGGCTTAAATACTTTTAAGTGGAGTATTATAGTTGGCAGGGTTCATTATATTCACAAGGTAAACATAATAACTTTTTGCTAAGTTAATGGATAAATTATTGTGTTAAGTAGATATTATAAAATATCAGATACATGTATGTGAAAAGATGTAAAAACTAGGTTGAGTGTTTTGTTTTGCTAGAACATACTAATCTCAGGCTCGAAAAACAAAAAAACCCAGTGTGTCCTTGTACGAGATGCCAAGCGACACCAAACGCCTTTAGTCAGATCGATACCTCCATGAATAATTGAGATGAATGTGTTTCTTTTCACCGCTTTTCGTGACTAGGGAGGAAATTTCGCGCGATTATTAAAAAAACGTTCGTATGAAACGAAGTCACTTATTATAATAAGGTACCATATTGTAGCATATCATAATTACCAATCATATCAGATGAGAGAAGTCTACACTTTCTAAACGTGTAAATGACTGGTCTCAAGCTTACCGGTTAGTTTTAATCTTGCAGAAAAGTAGCTCTGAAAAACTCTACGCTTAGAATTGTCATAATTTAAATTTGTTAGTTTAATACATTGTAGATTGCTATCTACTATTCGAAATATTCAAAACAATACGCTCATTTTATTCTAAACTATCAAATAACCGAATAAGACACTTTGTAATAAATATTTTATGTCTTGAAGTGGAATTCTATGTTTTTCTTGTTTGGATGTTATCGTTAATTTAATGTGGATTTTTTAAATTTTAGGCTATAGTTTGTTTTGGATGCTTTTGAAATCAGTATAGTTATAACGAGTAATGCGAGACGTTATACTGCAAAAAGAAAGCTCGCCTGACACGTAGCAATCTTAGTAACCATCTTAGTAGCAATCTTAGTAACAATCTTGGTAGCAATCTTAGTAGCAATCTTAGTAACAATCTTAGTAGCAATCTTAGTAACAATCTTAGTAGCAATCTTAGTAGCAATCTTAGTAACAATCTTAGTAGCAATCTTAGTAACAATCTTAGTAGCAATCTTAGTAGCAATCTTAGTAACAATCTTAGTAGCAAAAGTTCCAAATTGCATATTGTTCTTCTCGTCGTCTTTCTCGTCATCTTCTTCAGGACTGTCATTTTCAATCTTGAAATTTAATGGAAATAAGATATTCTTTCTTTTCCAAAATTCAACTATTATGATAGCGGTTTTTTAATTCACTCGAATGTTGATGATGTAGGTATTCCGCACTAATCTTTTTTGATGTATGGAAAAAAAAACGTACCGTGCCGACCCCAAAGAAGGGCAAGCAAATCATGAATCTATTTCGATTGAAACCTTTTATGATTACAAGAAGTGTAGCAACGTATAAAAGTTAGGCAGCAGTTACAATTAAAAAAAGAGTTTTGTAATTCGATTACATGTTTTCGTAAACGTCGCGTGCGCACTGCGTCTGAAATGTAAGAAATTGACAACGCGTGTACTACATTACATGCGTTAAGTGTTGCGTTGTACTCTACGAAAGAATACCCTAAACTCTTACCTTCCTCTTTATCTAAAGAGGAAGGTAAGAGTTTAGGGTATTCTTTACACAAGCAGACTATTTTCCTGGCTTTAAAATTTAATATAATATATCTTTTACGAATTAACACTGAAGTTACTATGATAACGCTACTACTAGTAATAACATTTTGGAAATGGGGACTAAGGCTATATAGAGTGCTATTAATAAAATAGCGTCCGTGACCTAGAAAGAGGGAAAGTTTGCTAAGCTCTGCCACCTGTGAATGATCCGCTCCGTTATAACCATTACCAGGAAAAATGTTGTGGCAACCAACATAAAAACAATTATTATCACCCGACGCGCGCGCTTTGCTGTACAAATTACTAACATTTTTCCGCATTTTTTTGCGATTTGCAGAGTTGTATCAAACATTTTAGGTTGTATTCTGTACACGTAATATACAGGTACATATTGCAAATACAACGTGTTAGCTACTCGTAAATAACGCAAAACCTCTCGTGTGGCGGTCAGCCATTGAAACTGAACAACTTTTGTTTCACAACTTTTTACAATTTGGTATATTTTTTAAATTTTCATAGAACTTGGCTCGAACAACTTTACTGGTCAGCTAGTTTGCATAAAAAGTTACTTTTTTCAGATTTTGTGGACTTATTGGAACAAAATTGGTTTAGTTTCAAGGGCTGAGCCACCACTTGAGAGGTTTTGTGTTATTTAGATAACACATTGTATTTATTAGTCAGTAAAATCATCTTTTTCTCGACATCCTCCGTGGTCGAGTGCAGCCTCCGTGGTCGAGTGGTCGAGATTTCGACACCCATTACGGAGGTTCCGGGTTTAATTTCCCGGTGGGGACACTGTCAAGCAAAAATCTCTTTGTGAGACTTTCCCCAGTTTGGTTAGGACATTGCTGGCTGAATCACCTGATTGTCCGAAAAGAAAGATGATTCCGTGCTTCGGAAGGTACGTTAAACCGTTGGTCCCGGCTACTATTTAGTCGTTAGCATGAGCCAAGTCAGTGGCCTTTGGCGACTCTATAACACTGACAGCAGGGTTTGTGAGGTCGGTTGTCGACCTTACAGCCCACACGATGATGATGATGCTTCGACAGCACCAGTAACCAATGTACCTATATATTTTTGACATGAAATAGGTCTTTCATTGCCCCTTGCGTTAGCTGTAACCACGGGGACAAATACATAGGCTATAACCGTAGTAGTAGAGTCCGGATTTGGACTTTTATTGGTAAACAAGGTGTCAGAATCGTCTGGTTCTTTACCTCAATTTTAGTATTGTTTTTTGCTAAGAGATTATTTATGTAGTACCAACTTACATACCTCATACACATTAAATATGTTTTCTTTCACTAGGTATTAAAAAATGAACGCTGAAAAATTTGCAATTTGCTTAATTAGTTAAAGAAATAAATTATGTAAGGTCTCTGATGACTTTGCGCTTTAGATCTAATTTAAAATTTAAATTATTATCATTCAGAGACGATGAAGTAGCATTATTTATTTCAACATTTAATTAATTTAATTTAAGAGATGTGTATTTAAATTAATGCATACAATTTGATTCATGATACAATATGACTATTCATACGAACATATTACGTATTAGAAGGATGAAATATGAATGGCGTTACTAAAATATGAAGCGACTTTAATTATTGACACAATTTTATTAATAATAAGTTTTTTTTTATATTATATGGGTTTGCTCTTGACCCCATCCAGCCCGAGAGCAGGGATCCCATGATCTACGATGTAGCGAGCTTACCCAGAAGGAGCCTATTCACTCTGGCTTTAAAGAGAGTCGGATAAGTACTGGTTAATAACAAGTAAAAAAATACACAGTTGGATTATATTGTAAGTTATTATATCGGAACCGTTTTTTAGCTGCCTTTTCCGGTGTGTTATTGGAGGAAACGTATCCAATAACCGACCGCCGCCGCGCCACTTCGCCTCTCACAAGGTTTTCCTGTGGATGTATACCCACTTATAAAAACGCAAACCTTGTGTTACCAGAATGATTGAATTCTCTATTGCTAGGCAACAGTAATTCCGATATGTTTTAGAAAAACATTTTCTTTGTGGAGAATATTTTATAACGCTGTTAAAATTACCGAACTTTACCTTTAGGAAAGTACAAACTGAGTCAACATTTAATAATTTACAAATCTATTTTTCAGCTAGCTGGAACTCGTTTAATTGTTGATGCTTTTAAATCTATTTGAGACGTCCTAGGAGCTCGTGAATAATTTTCCTTGCGTTTAATTTTCTGAAAGCGAGAGGATTAGAAATGGCGACAAAGACGTAAATTAGTGAGTAATAATTGAAAGTAGAATTGTGTTTGCTTGTTTAACATAAATTCTAATGATTGTTTGATACTAAATCGTACAACCAGAAACGAATACATAAGCGTCAAACGATTCTTTTCAAAGTGTTTTTGATATAGTATAACTTAACCTAACTAATTCAATGCAGGGCGCATAGGAATGCACATTAACAAAAGCTCAGATACGACAAAGATAAGTACGAGTACTTACCTTACTTAATTAAAAGGACTCTACATAATTAACCAATACTTAACAACGTAGGTTAACACGCAAAATGCAATGCAGATTTCACTACTTTTCTTCAACTTTTTTCCAAGTCGTCTTTAAAAATGTCCCTTGGGTATAAACACTGCTTTTATAGATCTTACTCTAGTGTGTACTTAAGGTGAGAGGCGTCGAAACTGAGCTCTTATTTACTTTCCATTTGCAAAATCTATTCTGAAGAAAACTTCCACTATACAATACAATACAAGTGTATCCTCGGGGTAAGTAGTTATTTCATTTCTTTTCCGAATATTCTAATGTCGCAATGTGTGCCATGAAAGCGAATAAATTATTTTAAATATAAAAAATAATATCTATTCATAATTTCATCCAAATCCGTTCAAAATAGGCAGGTACTTAAATCGTGAAAGCGTCTCCTGTTGATCCATATGATATCAATCATCTTTGATTTCTTGTTTAAAACCATCGAAAAAGCTGAATTGTTGTATAAATATAGTCTCATAAATACTTTGCAGTTCTATAATTCTATTACTACAATAGACGAAGCTGGTCTAGCATTGAATATTTCTTCCAGTGCTTGTAGAGCCTTCGTATTTCAGTGATTATCGGATTGTGGTCAAGCGTATGCTTACGACACTTCGTATATGTATAATCGTATTGTACATAAATGTTAAACACTTGACTGAAACTAATTTAATGTTACGTGGTACCTATTTTATGATTTTACAACTTTACAATACAAGTAACTTCTATAAATTACGTCAGTTACATGTGCTGTTTCATATGTGTGTGTCTTGTTGTAGTTTTCACTTTATGAATATTAAAAGTAAGTTCTATAAAACTTCCTTACTATAAATATCTTGGACTAATAATGTAAGGCTTAGCTACCCGTAGAAGAAGACGACCCCTATTCATTACGCTTGTCGACATGATGCTAGCGCAAACTTTACCTATTCTGGTGAAAATCGCGTATTAAATAACTCAATCTTAAGGTCATCCTTCGCATAGTCGCAAGTTTTATCCCTCTAGTTTGTTCCTCTTCAACTTCGCTTATGCTGCTAAACGAATGGCGTCTGAAATAGCTGTGAAGATTAGCATGAGTTTCATAGTCTTTTTAGAGTAGATCTTTTACGTATTCCAAATCCAAAAACCAAATAGTCGATAGATGCCAAGTTGTGATTCAGTTATGAACGTGATTTTGCCTGACAAAATTTTGTTTACAAACAATCCTAGCAAACATCAAATATGAGTTGCGATTTCCGATGTAAATATGAAAATAAATCAAATTCGACGCAGAAAATAATATCGGTCTCTACTTTATCACTAGTTTAATGAGCATTTCATATTTATATCGGGTTAAATAATTTTGGAAAGCGAAATTATTGACTCTAGATCAGCGCGACCAGTGTACAATTTAAACCAAACCAAACTTTAATGCAACTAAATTATCAAATACTTAAAATCAGTAAGAGACGTTTATGGGATTCTAGAAGGTCGATCGACCGGGAGCCCTGGTCGTAAACGAGGAACCTTCTACTTCCCAACACGTACCTATCAGTAAAACTGCGAAGTGGTGGCCCTATTTCGTAAAGCACTTGAGGTGGTTTTATTTTATTTTTAGGGTTTTGTTTATGTACCTATCTCAAATAGATTGGCTTTAACAGGTCTGCTTATTTCCTCAGCTTTTAATACCTTTTATTGCCAGCAACCATGGTTGAGTGCCACCCTGTACGCCTTCTGACCAGGGTGGCACAAAACCAAGTCTATGGCTGTGTTGCCCATTTAGGAGGAGTTTAATAAATGTCTTATTTATACTCCGCAAGGATTTGCTAAGAAAAAGTTTAACTGTAATGTGCCATAATTAATGATAACGGCTGTATAAATAATTATTGTAGTCCATTGAGTAATCCACTTGTAGTAAAATGACTAAATAATATAACATACATCCCACAGGTTTTATATAGTTTTTCGTTAAAATAAAATTATTTCATATAGAAATGGCCAGGTGTGTAAAATAAATCCATGTCAATATTTGTTCTTACGAAGTACCTACATCTAATCCAGTAAGAAATACAGTAGATTATTTGGCACCGACACATTTTTATATCTCGGTTGTAATTAATTAATACTACGAGCCTCCGTTTTTCAATAATCTCGTGAATTCATTAAGTCTGGCCTATTGACAACGTAAAGCCCTATTATGTTCTTGAATAAGGAAAAGTGTCTATTAGATAATACATGTGAAATAATTGACGAGCGAGCGCGAAGCGTCTCCGTTTCAGTTTGGGCGAAAATGCTTTCGTATGTCCGGAGGATGTTCGGCTGTTCCCCTCTCAGGTCGCATATCTCAACCGATCCTCAAAAAAATTTGTAAGCAGGTCGATAAATATATAATATACAGTTTTTTTACTAATTTTTTTAATTGCGGAAATGTGGAGATTGAAAACGTAAAAAAAAAATATATATCAGCCAATTCAAAAAAATCGCAAGGTCTAACAGCTCACAGAGCCACTAGTAGGTATACACTATATCATCAACCTTCCTTGACGCCCATTTTGTGGTATATAGAGGTGGACGGTTAGTACAAATGAGGATCTAGGCATTAAGTTTAAATTGTAGTTTGTCGTTTATTAAATGTTCTCGGGCTTAACAACTACACTTTAGTCTAACAACTCCAATGCCACCTATTTTCATGATCTGTGTTGTCCAAAGCAAAATAAATAAACTAATAAAGAATTAACATCGTGTGTTACTCTTGAATTTCTGTAATTTCTGAATCATTTTTATTTTTCGGACAATCAGGGGATTCAGCCTGCAATGACCTAACCAAACTGGGGAAAGTCTCACAAAGAGAATTTTGCTTGACAGTGTCCCCACCGGGAATCGATCCCGGAACCTCCGTAATGGGCGTCGAAATCTCGACCACTCGGCCACGGAAGCTGTTATGAATTAATGTGCGGTTATTGATCACGACACAGTGTAAACATCTGCGATGAGGCTAGTGCTAGAGGTGCGCTACTGTGCATCCGATGTAGGCAGGCGTCGGCGAGTGCTCCAGTGTACGAGTATGTACCGGTATGTACATTATACAGCGTCTTCGGTCTTCGAAACACTTGCATTACAAATAATAGTCTGTGGTTCTTAAACAAAGGAGCACTAGACATCAAGCTATTCAGGTATACTGACTGTTTGTATTTTAATTGAAATTATATAATCCAAGTATCAAAATAATAGGCATCAGAAAAGCTCTTAATTAAAACTCACAAAATTCAAGTATCAAGAGAAATAATGAGAGGTAATGATTATTAGATAATTTTATTGATGCTTCACCTACATGCTTACCTATAAATACTGTAATGTTATAAATGGACACTTTCCTATAATGTACGTACTATCAGGCCGCGATCACTTGGCGGGTGGCTTTTAGGCTTGTTGGGTGCTATGTCGTTTATCACATCCGTGGTTTGCGGGATGTATAAAAGTAATGGTATTAAAATCATGCACCATGTGAACTTGGCTTAGACGGCCGAAGGGAAATAAAATAACCCAAATAATCATACCTATTATGTACCTATGCTCGAGTGTAGCAACTTGCTACGACTCAACGAAAACTGAATTATGTCTATTATAACAAAAGCACTTTATAATTTAATTAAAATGATTATAATGAGTTTCAACTAATAAAACGTTGTTAACAAGCTGTGGTTGTTACCTAATTTGAATGACGTTTAGACACGCGAATGGGATGTGTGTTAACCAATTGTGTTTCTAACTACCATATATGCATTTTTAACGTTATGTCATATAAAACATCACCAAAATGTTCAAATTTATGCTTGTTACTAATATATTTTTTAAGAGTTTCCAAGACATCAAACAAAATAACGTTAGTGCGATTTTTGCTACCAAATAATTTGAAACTTAACTAAATCATATATGGAAAAAACAACTAAAATAATCTTCGACAGTCTTATCATTTTATAGAGAGTGAAGCGAGATGCGCGAACTCTGCTAAAAAACGCGTCGCTTCACTATTGTAAAAAAAAACTATGTCCATGGAGTATTGCATTTTTTGTTTACGGGCGACCTGTCAATAATTATTATGGAACTTTATATTAGGCGTGAATATACCAAAAGTTAAATAAACGGATGGAAATAGTGTAAGTGTTATACATAAGAATACTCAATTAACATTTTCACGTTTATGCAGAATATAAAAGAGAAAACAGTTTACTCTTTTAAGAAGAATATAAAAAACACAGCTTATTACCTTAAGCTAAATGCGCGCCACACGAAGCTCATAAAAATACACTGTAAGAAAATTAAGAGTTTGTTTTTTCAGAGGGTCCCAGTTGACTTACAACAAATTCATAAATAATTTTTAAGTGACCCCCTCTTGTTGATTAGTTTTTAACCGACTTCAAAAAAAAGAGATCTCAATTCGGTTGTATTTTTTAAATATTTTTTTTATGTATGTTATTAGATATCTCCATCCGTAAACCGATATTAACGACGACGACGACTTAAAACAGTCGACCACGACTAATCGACGATTTTTTGGCTGGCACCGACTCGAAAAGGAAGTACAAAATTCTAAATATTTACTTAATACACTACCTATCTACTTAATTGAAGATATTGGTAATATTTTTTTTCATGTTCCATCTGAAATGTTATTTTATTTGTTACTTTTTAGTTGAGATAACCATAAGGTAATTTGAATGAGGTTTCTTTTTTTGTTAAAATTATTTTTTTAGTAATGTAATAAAAAAATAACCTTAAAATTACGAGACGCCATAAAAGATAAACTGATCCAAATTATTATCAACCTTGAATTAAAGCAACGTAGAAGATCTCTTAAAAAGATAAAAGGTGTTCATCCTTCTTTCATTATTCATTGAGCAGCATTTTTTAATCAAGACTTTTAAGAATTCAAACCTTTAATAAAGTATAGTGTAAATATGTAATAGATTATAATAACCGAACAAGATAATTATAAAAGTTGATGCAAAGTGTTAATAATCCCATTTGAACAGGTACAATGGCGAGTTAACTTTCATTTAACTAAAGCACAAGTACTGTGACGATCTAACTACACTCGGCAAGTAGCTGTCAAAATATACCGGGCTTCTATTTTGTATTTTTTTCTACTTGCTACTTAATCGGGTGAATGGTAACTTACTACTTACCGAAGTGTAAATTGGCCTTTAACTGAAATTGCCTTTGAAAAAAATAGAAGCCAGAATGTCAGTGACAATAGCAAAATTGATTTTTACTCCCACGACATTTTCCCGTGAAGGCAATGGCGGCGGTCTGTCGCAGGTGGTGGGTTTGGTAAACTTTTTCGGTTCACACACTGTATTGTTTAGAGGTCACACACTCTATTTTGCGACACGTGTCATTTGTATTGTACCTCATTTTTCTACATCTGCTCTTAGATTGACTGTTTGCCTAAAAGTTTAACGACATGTTATTGATTGATTTTCAAAGGACTTGTTTTAATTTCTTACCGAGTTTTTACCGAGTCACAAAAAGTAACCCGTGGTCCTGTAGTACAAATAGGATCTATCCATAGATTAATTTTAAATTTTATGATTTTTGTTATTTGGGCAGATATTTAAATAAGTACCTTTATTAGGTAGAGTATAGTGCGTTGAACAGCAGCGTCGAAATTACTATTTGTTAAGTATGCTCATTATTATTTTTATCAAATAATCTAAAGGACCAAATTTCAGAACATACAAATAATATTTAGAAAATAAATGAAGATACAAACTTGATAAAAAAAAATTCAATGTGTCTTAATTGGTGAACATTGAAAAAGAAACACCTTTAGAGCTGCATGCAAAATAGAAGACACGTTCAGAACTGTGCAGAGTAAAGCAGTACCAAACACGGTTACAGTACGGTTCGGCACGTACGAGTACTATTCCAAACTTCGTTACTGACTATTTGGCTCTGTTTGTCATCTATTGCCTCGTAAAAGCCATTGGAACGTTTACCGTGTCTGAGCGATGGACGGCAAATGGGATATTACTAGCGCAAGCCAGACCGAGTTGCATCAAAGCTTAATTGAAAAACGCTCTCGGAAGATTAATCAGGACTCGTCTGTTCTAGTTCTAAGAAACAGCGTGACTGTCATACTTGAAGTGAGAAAAATGTTAAAGATCGCTCATCATTCTCTTTCTTGACGCAGTTTTTAATGAAATGCTCAATACATAACATAACCATTTCTCCATAGACAGCTCAGTTAATCGTGTACGCTTTTAATAACAAAATGGTACCTATATACATATCTGCCCCCACTACCCATTTCTGCCTCTTAGGCATTCAATAAACTTGACAGTGTATGTAATGAATTGTCCAGAAAGTGTCAGTCTGATTTATTGGCGTGATGTGGGCAATTCCTCTTCCATGTTGGCGTTAAGATAATGAAGTGGCTACTACTACCGTAAACATGCCATTACCAAGGTGTACATAAGCCAAAGTATGACCTTTTTCCGGCTTCATATCGTACTAGATGGTTAAATCGGGAGACCGGTAAAAACCTTTAAAATGTTCAAAGACAATATCTGGAAAATGGGTTCTGTTTTATTTAGATCCATAATTCTTAACATTTAATATTATAATACCGGACACAAACATTTAATATGAAACAAAATTGATGTGCGTTAGGCATTATAATGCTCTAAGAAGTAATTAATATGTCAGGTTCTTGGTTAAGTATACGGAACAATATGAATAATTAATGACTATTCTCTTTGGGATGATAATTCCTCAGGCTGTTTACTTATGGGCCTAAAGGGAGCTTGTTTCTTTTAGAAAAAATCAGACGAGATTATAATTTTCCTTTCTTGTTAAAATAATGATATGATCCCAAAACTCGTATGTATGTATTAAATAACAAAATACCCTCGAGTTTATACAGTAAAGTTATTATGGAGTTGCTGACATTATAATTTGAAAAATTTAGGTCAAATGGCGTTCTTTGTGGACTCCGTAATTAAGTTAACCAAATAAGGAATGTAAATTAGATTTCTAATAATTAAAGAGAATTTGTCAGTCTCCGAGATTAAATCAATTGTAGGCACAGAATTAGCTTGCAAAGCGGGTCCAGCCCAGTCAGCGAATAAGCAGAATGAATTCGTGTATGATTTTAAATGTCCGTTCACATCGGTCTCTTTCATAGAAATCATCACAGTGAAAATTCGAACTTAATCCACGTTACGTATCCAGCTAATATGTAAGCCACTAACGGTTCCCTAAAAAGCCGCTTTGCACATAAGTTTCTATATTTATCCTGTTACGGGAAAAACGCGATAAGGCTGGGGCATAATATGGACGGAAAGAAACAAAAAAATGTTGAAGATTTTGTGCTTTTCGTACAGAACTTGATACTTACGGCACTTTTTCTCGATCACACTAAATGCGTACTTGAGGCCGTAACGAGGTCTATTATACGGAAAAATTGGAGAAATCGCCATACGTTTTCTAACTTCAACCTTTCGAGAATTTGTAGCCTATTACAGAAAATAGGGAGAATTCCTCACAAATTAGGAAACTGCGACGTTACCGGAACTTAATGTAATTGCATAAATCTTTTACAAACCTAGCGAAATTGTATTAAACTGGGTGAGGTATGACTTTATGGAAACCATTTTTATTTTTAGAAGTGTTGTTAAAGAATGAATTTCAGATAAAGCGATACAAAAATTACAGACTCAGATATAAAAATAATCCACTTCTCTGTTGACTGTTCGTGTTCAATAGTTATGAATACGGCCCTAACTCATTTGTGCTTGTCTTAGCTTATTCGATATAACAATAGGGGATCGGACTGTTCACCATATTTTATGAATTATTTTTAAAATATATATTAGTAGCAGACGATTCGCGAAGAAAAAAACAACGAATTTACAGTGATTTTTTAAAGTTTCAATATGTCTGTCTCTTTCAAAAACGATTTTTTGTATAGAGATTATATGGCGTTACTAACTAACGACGTCACAAATGGGTATGTGCCTCTCTGTCTAATCTTGAATTTCATTCGGTCAATTTTAAAGATTGAGCAAAAATTCTTTTAGTTTTTGATAGCAGAAACTAAGAAGTTAGTCCGATCCCCTAAAAAAAGTAGTCCGATCCCCTATTGTGAATTGAATTAAATTAGTGCAATTCGGTTGTGAAACGCAAGCAACTTTGAGTTGAAAAATTGCTGAAGAGTTTCATTAACTAGTGTACGTTCAAAATACGAACTTGTTTTGAAAAGTTTATACAGTTATGAAAGTTATTTTATCTACACTCATGTCGTAAATCCTTCATTTACTTATCAGAAACGCTAAGCAAATGATATACCTTTCGATGGAGCCGTGACTAAGGATCCATACAAATTTCATTTCGTTATCGCAAAGTTGTAACAAAATGAAGTTTTTTTTTTTAATTTTTACGCAGATGCTTGCTATTTGAGCACACTAGCGTGTTTCGGAACGCAACCTTGGCGGCGCGCATGCGTGGTGCGATATTACTGCAAATTTATTTTCGCGCCATTAACGTTTGTATTTTTCCTTATGCAGTTTGTATAATATGTAATTCGTTATTCGTTGTAATAAGTAAGTCGTTATTACAAGTTTTTTTACTAAAAACCCAGTAAAATGTCTGAAACTGATAGTGATATAGACGAAAATTTGACACCCCCGGATATTCTTGAAACAGCAACTAAAATGATAAATAATCTTCTCCCAGAAAAATCAAGGAAGATATACGAAAAAACCTATGAAGAATTCATGGATTGGAGAATGAAGAAAAACACTACATCATATTCTGAAAATGTCTTACTTGCGTATTTTCAAGAGATGTCAAAAAAACTAAAATCTCCAACTTTGTGGACTAAATTCTCAATGCTCAAAAGTACATTGGGAATTCATCACAACATTGACATGACAAAATATTCAAAGCTAATTGCTTTCCTCAAAAGAAAATCAGAGGGATACAAAGGGAAAAAGTCGAAAACCTTTTCACCTGACCAGATAAAAAAGTTTATGAGCGAAGCACCCGATAGGCAGATACTTATTGTTTATTATGATTGTTTAATGTTATTGACACTACTTATCTACATAAACCTTATTTATTCATAATATTGTTACAGACTGCACTCATCTTTGGAATAATGGGTGCGTGCCGAAGACAGGAGTTATACAATCTTCAGTTTAAAGATGTACAAGTGTTTGAAACCACCATTTTAGTCAATATTTACAACACTAAAACAAAGATAAGCCGCTCTTTCTCTATAACGGGCTGTTATTACGAAGTATGTAAAAAATACATAGAACTACGCCCAAATCCCTGCAGCAGCCCTTATTTTTTTCTAAACTTTCAAGCTGGAAAATGTACCACACAAAGAATCGGCATTAATAAGTTTGGTTATCTTGGAAAAGTGATTGCAAATTATCTAGATCTTCCCAATCCAGAATTATTTACGGGGCACTGCTTTCGCAGGACGTCTGCGACATTGTTAGTGGACTCTGGTGGAGATATAACAACTTTAAAAAGACATGGTGGATGGAAATCTACGACTGTAGCAGAGGGATATATTGATGAGTCAATAGCCAACAAAATTCAAGTGTCGAATCAAATACTGAATTCCATCGAAAAAAATACATTGAATATAAATATCCCATCTACATCTACTATAAATGCTCGAGAAGGATCGGTTCCATCCGCAAATATAACCTTTAATAATTGTACCATACATAATGTCAATAATTATTACAATAAACAATGATTACTTTATTTTGTCTTTAATTTAAATTTGTTGTATGAGTGTAGATAAACTATTGTATGCAACTGTACATAATTAGTATTTAACACTCGTGTATACTTTTATGAAACTCGCTGCGCTCGTTTCGTAAACCACACTCGTGTTAAATACCCCTCATTATGCAACAGTTGCATAAATAGCTATTACAACCTTTCATGAATTATTTTAGCCCTCCTAAATTCTGAATCGATAGTTTGTTACAAAATTACGGCTCGCCCGTCACTGGTCACTTCTAACCATATTCAAAATTCCGTGGTTAAATGTGAAGTATTTTACATAATTTTGTATGTTTTGTTACAGGTAACAATCTGTTTCAGCGAGTATGTATGATGGAGTCCAGACATTTGAGTGCATAAAATATACAGGTAAAGTATAAATGTCGTAGGAAGATTTGATAATTCGAATTTTCGCGAAAACCCGCTGTACTGCGAAAACACGGATAATTAGACAATGTTGAAAACATTTCTCAATCTTACTGGAAAAAGATAGGGATTTTGCAAAAACACGAGTCGCTCTAGTAATATTGCCAAACGAAACGTTAGCTAATATGAAATAAGAACACTGATTGGCTGGTCGGAGCGCTCAAAACGAGACCTCCTTTGACGTTGGTGACATGGTAAAACTAGGAACCAATCAGAATAAGATTTAGTCAGTAAGCAAAAATCTAGCCAATCAGAGTTAAAAATATTCAATGGTACTAGAGCGACTCGTCTTTTTGCAAAAGCCCTATCTTTTTTAGTAAGGTTGAAAAAGGTTTTCACCATTGCCTAATTATCCATGTCTTCACAATATCCCAAACATATACATATATATATTCTAGGGATATCACGAAAATTTGAATTATCAAATCTTCCTACGGCATAAATATGTAATAAAAAGAAACATACTTACGCATTTTATTATTTTACGTAAGAGATACCTGTTTTAAAAAGCGTTAATGTTTTTTAAAAAGAAATTTGAGAAAGTATTATTGAAGCGATAAAATAATTTATTTCTTGGATGGTGTTAATGTATTTTTAAAATTTGAGATGATAATAAAAAAATATGTAAATTTATCAGTGGTACAACAAACTTATATCAGTAAAACCGTTTCCATTAGAAAAATATGCGAACACATTTTTGTTGGATTATATCAGAATCGTGGTATGTTTTCATAGCACGAAATTCTTTGTGTGTTTTGGGCTGTTGATCCGTCACGTTTTCGCATACATTTTATATACATAATAAAAATAGGTTGCGGTTGTATTTTTCGCGCTTTTGAAGGAGATTCGTAAGTGCGATAGGGCTGTGGTGCGGGACCTGAGAAAAAGGTTTCGTAGCGCATTATTATGTGCATAAGGGAAAGTTCCATTTATTAGCTGTCGGCAGCCGGCTACTGCATTAGGACTTTAAGGCACCCTTGTGTACTGTTAATCACTAAGATAAATGTACTGTTTCGCACCGCAGCAGTGTAGGTTGAGTAAGTAATTCAACGGCTGCCTATGTTTGTGCTTGTTTGACTCATTTTGAATCCCTTTCAGAAACATGTTTGTTCTATTGAGGACTACAAGGTCCACCATAACAATGTAAGTACCGTCGTCGACTCTATATGGAGCCTTACAAAGTAAAAAGTAAGTAGAGTTTAATGATGTAGCATCACGGTTTAATATTATTCCACGTATAAGCTCTGCCATAATGTCTCTATTTTCCTTTTATTGTAACTTTACGTTATGAGATACTTCGCCTACGCGGTTTGTTGTGAACTATGCGCAAGTTATTAAATTTATCTTATTCACTGGTTTGAGAATAAAAAAGCAGTTACTTTTCTGATGACGTGACACTTGTTGAGTGAGGTTGCTTTCAGCTTATCAGACCAAGGCAGGTGGGCCCTTTTGTGACTGGGAGCAAGCTACAAAAAACAGCGGCAGCGTTTTGTGTGGGCAACAAGGGCATACAAAATGTTGGCGAACACTTATTACAATGGGACTGCTGGAAGATATTTCTTTAGAAACAAGTAGGCCTGTCGTTTTTCTATAATTTCATAATATATTTGTTGTTGTTGCTGTATACAAATAATAGTTAAATTGCTTATACAACGTGTTAGCAAAACAACGCCAAACCGCTTGGGTGGTGGTAGGTCAGCCCATGAAACTGAACAAACCGCTCGGATGGTGGTACGTCAGCCCATGAAACTGAACAAACCGCTCGGGTTGTGGTAGGTCTGCCCATGAAACTGAACAAACCGCTCGGATGGTAGTATGTCAGCCCATGAAACTGAACAAACCGCTCGGGTTGTGGTAGGTCAGCCCATGAAACTGAACAAACCGCTCGGATGGTGGTACGTCAGCCCATGAAACTGAACAAACCGCTCGGGTGGTGGTAGGTAGGTGGTTTAAAAAAGTTGTTCAGTTTCATGGGCTGACCTACCAGCGGCTTTGCGTTATTTTGCTAACACGTTGTATTTTGTTGTTACCTATGTCCCGAAAATATTAAAGTTATAAAAACATATAATACCAGAAAATATTGTTATATCATCGTAACATGGTCAAAACAAGCATATAAAAATAAATCCAAAAATTGTTAAATCCGCAGTAAAATACACTAACGTCGAAAATATTTGAATTGTATGGTAAAGTAATGGATGACAACCTTTCAATAACTTCAATTCAAGAAGTTGAACGGGAATTTCTTGTAAATTGGTCCAATTCGCACTTTTGGTTTCCACTACCCTCACCCACCTCAAATAAAATTCAGAAGCTGCATGCAATTGTTCGCTTCGACACTGCGAAACGATTGTTATTTCAACTGGTGCCGTGGGTCGGCCGCCGCGCGCCGCCCTCCCGAACAGACGATTATTTTCCTTTATTGTTTTTGGGAGGTTTCCTTCTGGACAGTTCCAGATCGTTAGATAGCTATTGCTACAACTGAAACATCTGTCGAGGAAAAACGCCCTTTATTGACTGCGATAATAATCGTTGGAATTGTCTAGGATAATGTAAGCAAAGTTAGAGATCTTCGATTAAATTTATCATCCTACATCAAAACAAATTATCTGCTACTAAAAACTTAGTATGCTAGCACACACGCATAGCACAGCCAAAAACATAAAGCTAAAAATATATATATATTTTTAAATTATCATTGCGTTGTTGGTTGGCATCTTTTAGGGTTCCGTAATTCCGTAGTAAAAAAGGGACCCTTATAGTTTCGCCATGTCCGTCTGTCTGTCCATCCGCGGCTCAGCTTAGAGACTCTTAGTACTAGAAGGCTGTAATTTGGCATGGACATATTGATCATGCCGACAAAGCTGAAGAATAAAATCTTAAAAACAATTTTTTTGCGGTTCCTCTGGTACACGTGAAGTGTGGGTTATTTTTTATTCACGATTATCTCATATTGTGAGGTATTGTTGGATAGGATTTTTAAAAATAATGTGAGTTTGCTAAAACCATTTGTCGATGCTAGTGTACGTTTCAGGATTATTTCGTTTCAAAGTGCTTATTTTTGTTAGAGTCAAGTAGAGTACAGGTTATCGAATAAAATAGACCATCTTATAAAATGTACTTATATAAGTAAGGAATTTGGTACTAAAAATATCATAGAAAAATATTTTGATGAACGTAACTGTCTTAAACAGGTACCTAAGTAGTTTTGGACAACTACGGAACTCAACACTTTGCCCGACCCGGCACGTGCTTGGCCGGTTTTTTAAATATTATTTAAGTGGAATGCGCCTGTGACAGTTATTTCCCACATATTGCCAAAGTAAACATACCTAAACACGTGTTTATGCTACAAAGTGTACATGGTTTTTTTTTAAATCTGTTTACAAAAGTGGTAACTGAATGATGCCTATGCCTATAAACAAACTTACGTACGATGAGATGATGGAAGAACTACAATGGATGTTGAGTAATCAGCTTTGATTTTCTTTAAAAAAAAATAACATATTATTATAGAAATAAAGTTATATTAAAGTTATAGTTATAAAGTTACATAATTTAGACTTACATAATTGATCAATAATAGCAAAGCCCTACACAAAGAACATTGTAGGGTTTTTAATAAGATTTTAAATTCGAAAGTGGACTTCACAAACAAACATTTTATTATTTACAATTTATTAGATCACATGATTTACTCATATAACGAGTTTTTGCACTGCTTTAGCAAGACTTTACTTTTCTACTATTTTGAAAGCAATTTTACGGCTGTCGCAAAGTGATAAATGAATTCAGACGGAAATGTTACGTCTCATGCAACAATTTCGGTTGAGTGATGGATATAATGCCGGGCATAAAACTTAGCAACGTTAAACACGCAGTTGTTTCACGAATGTCGTAATTGAAAGGCCACGAACATAATACTCGTCATTTTTTTTATGATCTTAATTGAAACATGACTAATTTATATAATATTATTATATTTATAAAAAGGTTTAAAATTTGTATGGAATTCTATTGGTTTCTGAGAGACGTTGGGACCGAAAAGTTCTTATTATCATCATACCAACTAGTGATAATAATATAATTTAAATCACGCTATGTGATAATGATGATCTTTCCGATCGTTTTGTATTCGTAAATTAAAATAAAATGTTAAAGCAATATGAAATTGGATAGTAAAAAGTTAGAGCTAGGAAGAGGTGCAGGTTGAAAATCTAGCGTTATAAATTGGAAGAGTGTCGATGATTCCAGTTAAAAAAGCAGAATGGTTTTAGAGCACGTGCCAGCCGGCCGATCTCGATCCCTATAAATAGTGATCGATTTGGCGAACAAATTGACGCCCGTTCCGATGCGCTACTTCCGTCTAGATATCATATTAAAGTGTTGATATTCACGTAGACAAACATTGAAGACACGTAAATAAGGTCTTTACATCATTATGATATATGTTTGAGTAACCAAAGCAGCTTGTAGAGGTACTTCCTTTTATATTTATTTTACATGTATGTATATATGTATGTATGTATGTATACATACATATACTGAAAATTGTTCTGAAAATCGATCAGTATTTGAGGAATTTTGAGGAGGATGATAATAATAATAATAATAATTTATTTAGAAACTTATTTTACAATATAATACTAACGACTAAACATTCATACAAATAAACATATACCTGAACTAGGAAGAGTCCTGTGCTTCAGGCGAAAAAAAATTAAAATAATAACAAATTACAAAAGTTAGATCCTAAAATTAGTATATTTATAGACAAAATTAGAGGGCATTATGTCAAAAATACAAAAATAATAGGGATGATAATTAATTTTGGATTTTAAGAACGGTTCTTTTCTTCCAGTAAATTAATTAAGCTTTGTTTTACGTAGGAGACTAATGGAAGAAGAAATTAGCTGCGTAAAATGTATGGAAATGAATTTAAGGGAATATGAAAGTAAAGCAATGTAGGTTTCAGTGGATTTACATATTTTTCCGTAAGCAGAGCTTTAGATGACATACTGGCTCGTACAACCACGACGACGACGCCCAGATGTTCGGATCCCTTCCCCAAACGTCAAGGTGAACTCGGCAGGATCCTTGCAGGGATTTAATTTAAACTTCATGTCCGGCCTGTTACAATATTATTATATTAACATGAATATATAAACAAGGTTTGGTTAAAGTATCCTGCAGTAAATAACGTTTTATATTTCTAGTAATAATTGAAGTTGTTTTAGGCTGATTGAAGTAGTTTTTTCAGCCGCACCCGGCAATAAACTAATGGTGGGATGACGTATAGATGATTAAACTTGCCATAAATTACGTCACGTGAATCCCTTTAGATGTTTGAATACTCAAAGCTTTAGATTCATTACAATGGGAGCGATGAGAGGCCGGTTAAAACACGTTCACGGTCATACAACAACAGCTAGACACGTTCAATAGTGACATAACATCAAAACGGCCCAAAGAAGCGGTCACGCAGCATCTGCATCTCTATCTCTAGTGCCTACGTAACAAACGAACCTTCGCAGGGTGAAAATCCTTTTGCGATCTCGGAAAAACATAAGAGACTCACCCCCGAACAAGGTAAATGGAAATCAAGTTGGAAGGTTCAAGGGCTAGAATCGTAGGTCGAGTGCAGAGGAGGTGATACGGTCGTCCCGCTCTCGCTACGGCGGCGCGGCGCCCTAGGCTGCGGCGCGGCGGCGCTCCAGTCGCGGTCTGCCGGCCGTCGCGACGCTCGGGGCCGCTCGCCGCGCCGCCTCGCCTCGCGCCACGCGCCACGCGCGCCGTGCCCGCGCCCGCGCCAGCATGTTCGGGATGCACTGAGTGCTGAGCCTCAGCTGAACCGCCGCCGGTCACCCATCGCGCTCAGCGCAGAGGAACCGCGTCGCCATATCCGTGCCGGTCGCCTCTCGAGCGCCTAAACTGAACAAAATAGTGCACTGTGCTACTGGATCATTGTTTTGTGTTTGCACTACTTTCTGAACCAATTTTTTTCTAAATTTTTACTGGATTGTGACTTTTGCAGCTTTCGACTCGTCAAGTGAGTAATAGAATGAAAACGGATTAGGTCGCGTTATGCTATCGATTCACTTACTGACATAGTGTAGATTATTAGTTAGTTACGTACTACGAGGTTCGCGCGGTTATTATTACGACACACTAGATAACGGTTTAATCTAGCTATCACGCGGTAAAAAACATGCATTAGCGTTTACGCTGCCGCGTTGTAGTAAAACGTAATTCAGCTGAAGTGTCAAGGTCTCCATTTACATGAAAATGGTACTATGCATATCTCGATAGTATGAAAGCAAAACATGAAAGAGATTTTAGATGCAAGAGATAAATAAACGCACTGACCATACCCTCGTTTTCATTTTATAAAAAAAGATTCTATGGGTTTTATTGATTTATGGGCAACCTGTTGAATGTTTGCTAGATACATCGTTACAAACAGAGGAAAGGTTACGTACCTACCCGTTACAATAAAATATTAATGATAGTTTCGAACAATATTTATTTTGATATTGCCCAATGGGATGTCTAAACATGTCTGAAAGTCTTTGATTTATGAGAAGTTATAGTGTGTTAGTAGATCCGCAATCGCTGTTTATAAACCTCTTCTAGACTAGACTAATTGACGTCGGATTTGAAATGTGAGATAAAATTAACAATAAGATTTACCGGTATCTAAGAGAACTATACTTATCTCAAGTGTACTGCAGATTAGATAAGTTATTTCTACGAGTATAACATCTGCATTTTAATAGAAGTAGTAGTTACTTGGACCATTTTCAAATTGAAAATAAACTCCTAAATCGCAAAGCTATAAAGTTTTGTGGGTAACAGTATATGAACTTAACGAATCAGTTAATGTCAGAAACGAAGCGTAACAGAGGCGAATTGTTTATAGCCCTCACAGCACAGCAGACAGCACCTTAGAAAAGAGAGCTAAATAATGACTAGTAAATGAAATGAATGGAACTTCAAAGGATGTAACAAAATAGTACTGTTTTAAAAACATTATTAGTCTTTAAATGCAAAATTTGTGTTCGTGACTAGCGACCTGAATGGTAAAGACTTTAATAAAGGGATTCTCACGACATTCGCGAGTTGTGACGTCACACCGCGTATTGGGAGCGTGCATGTACCATTCATTACCTAGTTAGAGCTGTGACGGGCACAAAAATGACTCTGCAATTGAACCTAGCGACCGCTCAACGAGTAGTAATTGATGGTACTGATCGCTATTGGTGGCAACTACTCCTTATACAACACATTATTAATAATATCAATTATTTCATAGCATTGTTCGGGGCCTGTTGAATAAATGAAAACGGACGCTCAATCAACGTACGAATCAGTGGACGACAGACGTCAGGGCGTGTATTGGTAGCTATTAATAAAGCTAGGAGGAAGTTATTTTGACAGGCAATTTTGATCGGCATACGAACATCACGAAGCAATTCCTATCACAGCAGTGAAAATAAGGTTGTGATATGCGACTGCTTAATGGAAAACTATTAGGGAAGACATTGGCAAGACACTGGTCCCTCGTGTGGGGTAATAAAGCCGACAATTTGAAAACTCGGTCCCTGGAATTATTCAATTACAGTTTTGGGATTGTTGTCAATATCATTGAAAAGTTTTAAATGGGTTTTGCTATCAATGGTTTAAGACCAGCAGCGATGTTTTATAAGATGTTTGTGGTTAAATTGATAAATTTTGTCCCCCGGATTTGCAAACTTTGTATCATTAATATATCTGTAGGAATATTTTTTAGATATTTTAATTTGAGATTACTGAGGATGTATTTTCGTCACTAATGTGTTTATTTTCTTCTACGAACTTAATACATAACATAGAAACTATGGTTAAAACTGGCGAAACTGTTTAGACACAAAAATATTAAAGTTTAACATAGAGACAGCCTCACTTTTTTAGCTTCCTCTCCAAGCTTTTCCCAGATAAAGGTATAAGTTAGCAAAAGAACAAAAAATACCTTCTTATACTTGTGAGTAGTTTGCGGGCAGATTCTTGGAATGTAATATGCTGTGAAACTGCGCCACCCTTCTTTTTTCTTATTCAGTATTTATATTACTTACTAAATAGCGATTGCATTTTTGCCAAGGTTTTTTTGCAATAAACAAGATATGACATCAGTTTATATCCCTCTAGAGTTAATTATACTACCTACGCAGTTGTTTTTTTATAAACCTCTTTTTGTTACTTTTATTTGACTTTCCTGATAAAAATTTTTGTTTTTAAGAAACATTACCACTAATTACCATGCTTGCGTAGACTTCGGTAATGTCTACGTCTTATCGACGAGATTCATATAATTATTTGAGTAGAGCCGAACTCTACTCGCGCGTTTAGGCCATTGCACTGATGATACTTTTTGTCATATAAATCGTCTGAAATATGGTACAGATATTCCCAAAATCTTCTTCCATATAAACAATATGATCTTTATGAAGCTCCGAGAATTGTTGTTCAAATAAGTCTGTTCTGTCCAAATTGGTTTATCCGAGACTCAAACGTCCAATGAATCCCAAAAGTTCCGTCGTTCGGAAAATTCTCGTCTACTACATCCAAGATCTAAGTGGATTTCAACGTCATATTTCGGAGTTCTGCGAGAAAACAGGATTAGCAGCAAATGATATATTACATAACCCTGTGGATCTCATGATCCCTCTTATTACTTTGTTCGCTATATCGTCATTTTCATCACGCAGTGTGCATCACGATAATTTGTTCATTTATTTATGATTTCAAGTTTTTTATGTAGGTAAATTCTCCTGAGGCATTCATGTATTATTATAAATTAGCACTGAACATACTGTTATTTGGAAAATATTTCTACAGCTCGAGTTTTTTCAATGGGAAGGAAGTGTACTTGACGCGTGACGACAATCTGTGAGCCACGATTTGTGATATTTTGGCCAGGCGCCATGTGAGATTACAGACACGTCACTTCGTGTTTTGAACGGCTCTTAAATCCATTCACGGAACAGTTAATTCGTTTGAATGAGAACCGAGTTTTACCTATATATTTAAATATGAACTGGATAACAAAAATGTCAAGAGTAGTGTATCGATAGCATTTAGCAATATTCAATTATTTAAAATTTGTGAAGGAAGACAACATGGAATAAATTGACTAAAATAACAAAATGTATACCACGGCCGTTAAAATTCTAGATAGTGTCAAAATTAAACTCCAAGCCCAATAAAAACGAAAGGGATCTTAGGATTTTTTGACTATTTCCTAACCCTGTCCCCCGCATTTTTACAAAGTAATCCTTCTTTTCCCCAAGAGTCCTAAAGTGATCTATCGATCACTCGACTGACATATCATACGCTTATCTTCTAATCTTGCAAGACTGAACTAAAGAACATTATTTTTAGAATTTGTTTCGAACATAATAGTGCCAAAGGAGAGAAAATCTGTGTTCATAAAAAGTGAAGTGAGGGTTGGTGCTGGTTAGAGTGTATTACGAATGGTGACCGTGGTGCCGAGTGTCGTTGGATGCGCGCGAGTGGGGGGTGTTGAGGAGCGGGGTGCGCAGGGTGTGCGGGTTGGCCGGGCTGCGCAGACGGCTCCAAGGTGGTCGGAGGGGGGGTCTTCCGTTGCTGCGTGCCCTGGTGCGGGGCGCGCGCGGCGGCGCCCGTTGATGAAGCCGACCACGCTCTCAGAGAGGGCAGCCCTGAACTTTTACAACACGAATACAGTAAGTATTTTTCAAATGAAATAAAAACATAATTTGAATATAGACTTCGTATTTTCCTCTTTAACATTTTATTGCTTTCAAACACATATGTGCCGATTCTCATAGCTCCATTTTCAAATTATAGTAATAAATTGAAAATGTTGTAAATTGATTATGTACAAGGAAATAAATACAAATTATATTTGAGAGAGCTCCAGAACATTTTTCCCGGTAATCAAATCACACTAGTATTATTTTTATATAAGGTACTGAGTTTGTATTTATTTCCTATACCTACCTAGTCACTAAAATATCTCGCTCGGACTGGTTAAAGAATACCTTAACAAACGAAAACTGAAATTCCACAAATAATCGAATCCATATAAATCTTAGACCTTTCGGCTTTTGCAATTTCAGGAAGCTAGTCATCGGAACGAGACCCAAAAATGTTTCGCGTAACTCCGACACGCATTCTGAAAGAGAAGTAATGGTTGTAGATTTATGGAATGTCAGTTGTGTTTCTAAACAAGGAGAGAGCACACAAGGCCTTTGAAGCTTGAGCCCCCGTTGAATGAAAGGGTGCATGCGGGGTCGTTATATATAGGTATTTGCATTTCACCGCAAAGTCGACTAACTGCCAATTGTGTCACATAATAGATGCTTTCAATGTGTGTATCAATTATTTGCCCGTACCAAAATTCAACCTTACTTAACAAAACGTAGTAAACATACGGTGCCTGAAAATATCTGAAGGTTTAATAGAATATTTTTTCCATTGTAATTCCATAATTATACTCGGAACGGAGGAACGGAAAATTTGGCATTGTTTATATATACGAGTAGGTACAATGCATTTACGTTTTGCAGCGTTTTAATGTTTAAAACATGAGATTAAACCAGAAGCACTCAGCTGGCATTCCAATGCGTGTCATTAATCTGGTATAATGAAGAGTAAAATTATAGTAATAATGAGGTGCTTCGAGCTAATTAAATAGCTCTCGAGTTAAACTATTATGGCAGCCTACTCGATACGGCCTATTGTTTTGCAGAATCGTAATCATAATTATCAATCAAGCTGTTGATTATATAGCGAAATATTATTAGCGTTCGTCGTTGCTCTGCCAAATCAAACGTAATGGCAAACTCAAAAATAACGATACCATTCAAATGTTTATCATTATGTAGGAACTTATGTTCTATTGAAGAATTGACAAGAATTTGTTTCAAAGTATTTACTATGTGGACAATAAATACTCAAAAATGTGGACATATTATGAGTCTACAATGGGTATCATATTTTAGGTTTGATTAAAAAAATGCAAAAGTAATGTTGGTTGTATAATATACAAAGCTCTAATTTCGTCGAAATTTTGTTCAGTCGTTTAAACGTAAACAATAAACCTAGTAAACCTTGAGTGACTCGCAAAGCTTTTTGTTCACAACCAATATTTGATACCCTGATATAACTCAAACTAGTCCATACATTTTTAATTTAATTAGCCCGGGCCTGGAAAATTAAATGAACATAATAGTAGACGTTAAAATTACAACTGCTGGTTTAAATAGGTAATTACGCCATTAGCTCATCATAAATGGACTGAAGCAAACATTTTCGATCGGACTTGTGTTAGCAATCAGCTTGCTCTTCATGCATTGCCGGACAGGTTCAGCTGTATTAAATTCGATGCTCGTGATAAGAATGTGTTGTATACCATATAAGTTGTGATCACAGATAAGCAATCATAACAGACATTTTTAATTTTAATGTGACGAATAATTTCACATGCTTACTTGTGGAAGCAATCAATTCCTCCATCGAAACCAGTTACGTACAAGGAAAAAACTTTCCTTCATTGAAATCGGTTACGAAACTGCGGTTTCGTAGACGGCCGAAGCGAAGTAATCGGCTTGCTCTTCATGCATTGTCGGACAGTTTCAGCTATATTATTCGATACTCATGATAAGAATGTATTGGACACTGTGAATGTATACCTATTGCGTGAACGTGAGGCTTGGGATAATTTCACATGCTTACCTAGTTCCGAAAACGTAAAACATCCGTAATACCCGTAGATTAATAGAATTAAAAGTTTAAAAGTTGAATAAACAAAGTATAGCTATGTTTAAAATAAGTTATTATGAAGAAGCGAAAAGAAATTGCCAAAATCATATCCTCTACATACAAAGTATGTCATACATACATACATACATAATATCACGCTTGACGACTCCGATGATGATGATCACGGTTCTATACGAACTTTACTTCTAGTTACAGTAAGTATAGACATTATAATATTTAGTAGTTCATATTTATTCCACTGTATTGCACGATAATTTATGATTTTGGTCCTAATTAATTTGTTCTGTTCAAGGTTTCTTAAACCTAGGCGACATTAAAGAACCTAATAACTTTGCTATTTGCTTCATTTTGCCAACAAAAGTGACGTAACGCTTATTGTGCCAACCCACAGCAAATAAACACCTATTGGTTCGTTGTACGCAGCGACGTAAAGTCGGTCAAATGAAAGGGGTTACATGGCTTAGTCGTTAGCACAAATAGGTAGGTTGAAGATATTATTGCATCCACATAAAATAAGTTGTACTTGAAATTGTTTTCGGTAAGCCAACATATTGATAAATGAAGTATTCGTAAATCCGAACAATGTTGTAGTTGTAGTATTGTAGCAAAGATAGAAGCACTGCTTTTGAAAGATGAATAACCTAAAAAAAAACCTTTTAAAACTTATTGCATAATATCTTGTTGTTACCGTTGTTAAGGCGAGCGTTGATAGCAGTTTTTGCTTACTTTTAATATTATCTGCCAATATAAGATTTTCTGTAACCGATTGTTTGTTCCTGAATAAACAAAAATAAAATAAATAAATAGCCTTAAGGTTACACCCTGCGTTCCGAAACGCGCTGAAATCGATAAGCACCCGTAATTGCGTTGCAAATTACTGTCAGCTGTCAAAACTCACACGTTATTTGCTTTTCTGATCGCTGACAGCGCTGAAAGTCTGAATCGGAATATGCCTTAGATGTTTAAAGTCAAAGTCAATGCATTTATTCAAAATTGGAAGTATTCAATTATCATGGAGATAAGTAGTGGCTATCTCTTTACCAAAATTAAGTCAAAATTAAAGCGTTCGCTTAAAAAATGTGTAATTTATGTGAACCATTCTTATTTTAGTAACACACATATCTACCAGGTTATTACCACGATTTGATGGATATGTGTGATATGTGTTGGTAGATATGTGTGTTATTAATATTAACAACCGCGAAAACTTAAAAGTGTTCATTCTTATTTTCTTTTCAAATAAGCAAAAGTTCTGTGGATGACTTGTGTGTGTATGGATGTATGGCTTACAAGTGAATATGAGCTATATTTTCAGTATATTGATTTTCATGCTTTTTAGTTTTATAATCCGTTGCTAGAGCTCTGGGAGTAGGCGAGTAAGAAATCGCTTCCAAGAGCCGGGTGCAGAAATTGCTTGCATGCATTGCTCGGAATGCACGACCGTGAACTTTAGTACTAATAAAATTTAAAAAAGAAGTAGTGTTACGTTGAATATAATAGGAATGTTGTATTAAATTTGCAATTTTGATAATCATATTCGGCAACTGTATACATATTAGTATTTATGTTATTTATTTTAGTTGTGGTGGCGTAATATATGAAAAACACCAAAGTTGTAGATAATACAAAATAAAATTACATTTATGATTTTGGATGCGTAGCTCTTTGCTACGGCGTAGCAATTTTAATAAATTACTACATAAAAATAGAAAAAGTAGAATCTCATTAATGTTTTGCTTATTTGTGCGCTTAATGAAAAGTAATATACAACTCCGATGAAAAATGTTCTAGACCAAGTTAAAACTTAGTTTAGCTTAAAAGGTGCCTGTTCAGAGAAAGTTAGGTGATTTCACTCATTGTGTTAGAATTAAAAGAAATCGGTTTACTCAATCGTAGTTTGCCCAATTTTGTGAAAATTCCCCTAATTGCATAGCTGTCACTCTCAGACGTTTACGAATTTGTGTGTGTGGACTACACAGAAGAGGGTATAGTCATTAAATACAGAGTCGCTTAAGAAAAGAATCAAAAGAAAACACAACAAGGGTTTATTTATTGAAATTCTTCTAAGTAAAGATAAAAAAGAACAATATGTATAATAAATGCATCTCTAAGATAAGTTATGTAATCAAGTTTAGAAACATGCATGCATCTACTACGTGTATGCTGTTTAAATGAAATTGAAGGTTGTGCGGCCAAGTCGCTGATATCGACCGCAAGCTCGTCTTTCCGTGAATGAAACGAATATTGAAAATATACTACTTTGAAGATGTAATTTCATGCTAAAATGCGCTGTTACTTTGGTTATATATATAGCTTTTCTATTTGCCCTGATGGATATAACTTTTAAATATATAATGGGTGTATAATATAAAAAGATACCATTTAGTTTATACTTTATTTTATATCAAAAAACTTACATTTATTACAATAAAAACAAAAATTAATAATAAACAAAAATTAAAAATATACAAAATATTTACAAATAGAAGATATCTTCCAGTGCGTCTCCGCAAGACATAGTGCCCAGCAGACTGGCCGCGTTTCCTCTCTGAATGGCGAGGCTTATTTTTTGCCCGAGGAAGCTGCCAGTTCTGCGGTCACCAGAGGTCTCGATGAGGCGCACTGAAAGATCTCTTAATATTATTTTGGCATCGGGGCCCCAGGGACCCATGGTCTCAAAACCCAGAGGAGAGAACATGTAGGAACCGGTTAGCTCCTCGTATTTCCGGGTCTTTAAAATTTCGGCGCTCGCAGCAGCTGCACCCGCTCGTCCGCAAGTGGCCTGGACGTGAGATGGAGCAAGCGTGTCGCCGCAGGTCACGTCCCACACCAGGCACCTTCCCTGCTTCCATGGGATGAGCGTCAATCCGTCGGGTCTCTTACCGTCGGTGCGAACGATTCCGTTTGGCTCCAATTTTGCCGGGATGTTCACTGAGGCTAGCGCCCGACGAATTATGTCATTCAACGCCGCGTGTCGTGGGATGCGACCTGCGCTTATTTGGCACGATAGTCCATGGTACCCTAATTCATTAACTGCTGTCCCGCATTTGCACTGGTGTGGCTGATTTGTTTTGAGCCCCAACCTGAGGCTAATAGATAGGGACAGTGTGCAGTTATCTAGGAGAGTACCGATGTTTGCGGATGGCAAAGCGTCCAGCCATAACCCGGACTCCTTCTCAAATACTGCGAGGAGACGGGCGCGATCTGTGGTGTCCGTGGCAGTGGATAACAACTCCTCTTGTACATTTTTGCACAAAGGCTCATCCCATTGTCTTTGAGAGTGCACAGTTTAGTTTTGTTTATTTTTAGTGTTCACCTTGTTTTCGTATGTATTTTTTCAAATAAATAATATCTAATGTCTACATTGACATCCTTGTAACTTTAATACAAACTGTACTTGTATTGATATGAACGAACAATAAAGTTCTATTAGCTATTGATAAATGCTAAAAAATATATAAATAAAATGAATAGCATTTCTCTTCGAGTCGAAGTTCTAAGGACCGCTTTGTTTGCTTTCAATTCGCGCTACATCTAAACTAAATCTGGCTACAGTCAATAGACCCACCATCCAATTACTATTTTCAGACCCTCTCACAAAATTTATTTCTAGTTTACGTTAGCTTCCCTCCGAATATTAGTAATTAATCGGTTATCAGGCAAACTAGATTAAAATTCAATTACTTTTCATAAATAATTTAATAACTTAGCCTCGGTGTTAGTTTTTTTCAGTTGTTTAGCTCGGGAACTAAAATAATCACTCATTCCTTTTTCTAATCTTTGTGTAATATCATCTCATTGTGTAATTTGTAGACCGGATTGGTTACGTAGCTATGCCTTTTTTTTGTTTACTAGGATCGGAAAAATTTAAACATGTGTAATGTTTCTTCATCGCCAGCCTTAATAATAATAATAAATCTTTATTTCTTTTAAACAGTTTCATTAAAAATTGTCGATTGGAACCTCCTTTTAAGCTTTTGCGGCCTGTATCAGGAGATTCCACTCTTCCTATGATAAATATGTAATTAAAATTAAACTAAACTAAAGACTTCAATTTAAAACAAAACGTTATATATTAGCACTATGATGCGGGTGTATGTGTGTGTGTGTGTGTGTGTGTGTGTGTGTGTGTGTGTGTGTGTGTGTGTGTGTGTGTGTGTGTGTGTGTGTGTGTGTGTGTGTGTGTGTGTGTGTGTGTGTGTGTTTGTGTGTGTGAGTGTATGTGTGGGTTTGGGTGGGTATTTGTGTGTATATGTACATATTATTTAATACGTCGTTGTAATAACAACTCAGTCTCTTCATAAGATTTAGGTTGGAGCCACTCAGTCAATAATTTCTTACATTTGCTATATTATATGTTTTAAGATTTTTTTGTTTTTTTTTGATTTGCTATATTGTTTATTATACAAAAATATGTTTTTATTTATATAATTATATAAGAAAGGGGAACGTGTAGGATATTGATTTGCAGCAAATACAGTTTTGGAGGATGTGGTTTTAGCTATTAAATCTTTTCTTCTCTTTTTTATAATATCAGGGTTAAAGGGTATTTGAACTATGGACTTTTAATACGGTGTTAAAGAATGTACAGTTTCCTTACAGACAGGAGGTTGGAAAGACGATACAAGCTTTCAGTAGAAAAACGCATCTTCTTGAAGTACATGACTTTAATTAATGCTCGTTGAGCTCGTTCAAGTTGGAGAAATTGTGTCTTTGCAGCACCTCCCCAAATAGGAATGCAGTACAACAATACCGACTGTACCAGCGATATATATATTCTTGAAAGTAGGTTTTTCGTGGGATCTTGGCTGGCTTTTGTTATACAGGGACTAGGTGCAACATACCTGAGAGTTTTAAAAATCCAGATGAGTTTCCTTACTCTGCTCATGACATGTTTCAGGTGAGGGTACCATGAAAGCCTCGATCAACAATGACTCCCAGATATTTAGTCTGAGATACCTTGTCAATCAGGGAACAATCACAGATTATATTACAGGTGGTATATTTGTGTATTTTAACTTGGAAATCAGCACCAGGTTGGAAGTTGTTATTAATACTAAAACAAATATACTTAATTTGTTTTAGATGTGTTAAGAGTGAGTAGGTTACATTGCAACCAGAAAGCAACCTGAGCCAAACCATGTTCCGAGCTGGTCTTTACATCATCCCAAGAAGAACCAGCGAAAACGACAGCCGTGTCGTCGGCGTACGCCAACATTTTAGCGTTATCTATTTGCATGCTACTGAGATCGTTTAAATAAACGAGAAATAGAGTTGGGCCTTATACGCTACCTTGTGGCACGCCGTACGTCACGTCCTCGCTGTCACTGATACATTGGTCCAGTTTCACTTTTTGCTTCCGATCAGTCAGATAGTCCTCAAACATGCAAGCGGAGTCCCTCTAATACCGATCTTTTCTAGTTTGTGTACAAGTATGGGGACAGAGACAGTGTCAAATGCTTTTTTTAGGTCGAGAAAAACTGCCACACATTTGTAACCCTTGTCAAGTTGTTCAGTCACAATTGATGTCAACTCAGTTACTGCATGACTTTCCGCTCCTAAATCCGTATTGATTAGTAGAAAGAATATTAAACTTATCTAAGTAACGGATCAACCTAACATTTAGCAGTTTTTCTAGTATTTTGGAGACCACTGGCAGAACTGAAATTGGTCTGTAGTTATTGACGTCATCTCTGTCCCCACCCTTGTACACAGGAGTAATAATAGCCTGTTTCAAAGGTGCAGGAAAAACACCTTTCTCAAAGCATAAATTAGCTAGGTGTGTTATAATTGGAATTACTTCATTGCTTGCAAGTTTAAGAAATTTTGTTGGAATATTGTCCCAACCAGGGGCACTATCTGTTTTTAAGTTCATTAAGATACTTTTTACTTCGTCATTATCAGTTCCAAGTAAAACAAATGTGCTTGGCTGTGAATTAAGACCATCCAAAAACGGATTTTCAACGTCTCTGACAGTAGGCTGGATATTTTGAGCAAACTGTTTACCAATATTAACAAAATAATTATTAATATAATTTGCAGATTCACTAGGTGTAGGTTTAAGATTTAAAATTTCAGTATTGGCATTATGTGTTTTACTAGAATAGGTTATGTTTTTAATATTTCTTCACAAAAGTTTATTATTATTCATAGAGTTTGTTAAGAGATTCCTTTCATAACTTCTTTTTAGTTTTTTGATAAGATTATTGCAAAAATTTCGATATCGCCTATATGTAATACGAGCAATTTCATTATTTGGATCATCTCGCAGTTTTTTCTGTAACTTGTTGCGATTTCTGATGCATCTTAAAATGCCAGCGGTGATCCAAGGTTTTATAATTCTTTTGCTTTTAGGAACTGCATTAACAGTAGGTAGTGTTTGCTTCAAGAGACTCAACAAATTTTCCAATTAAAGAGTCTGTAATAATTTGAGGATCGTTACAGAATAATAACTCCGTCAGATTTTTATTTCGTAAGTACTTCAAAGCTTCTTCAAAGTTTGTAGTAATTTTAGTTTTTTTCACTTTTATCTGGTTTTTTAGTTTACTTAAGGAAAGAAGAATGGTAGAATGATCAGTTGTTGTTGGTAGGTTTTATACTTTCCTTTTATTGATTTTTATCATAAAGTGGACGAGGCAGTTGTTTTCTCTAGTTGGTATGGTGTGACCAGGCAAAATTCCGTAGGTCGACAACGTATTTAGATAATGTAATCTGTTCTTTAGCTCTTGTGAAAATGCTGTAGGATTTAATCTTATATTTATGTTTATATCGCCAGTAATAATTATATTTTCACATGAATCAACGATATTTAAATATGAATTAAGAGAGTTTATAAAGTTGTCCGCGTTTGTGTGTGAGGGAGAGCGATAGATGCAAAAAACAGTATTATTTAATACTTCCAACTGCATACCTGATGCTTGACATAGCTTAATTTCTTTAATTTTATGTGACAATGTCTTTTTGACATATACTGCGACGCCATCGTTTTGGTTTAACTGACAGGTAGTAGAGTACACATGATAGTTGTCCAACTGCGGTAGGGGCTTATCTTTATTTAGCACATTCAGTGAGAACAATAATATCTGTATTAAAAGACATATTCGATAGCGTTACAAGAAAATCATTGAAATTTTTATAGATACTACGAATATTTTGCGAGATGACTGTAAAATCAGTTTTATTTATTTAAATATGTTTATTTAGTTCAGTACAGTTACATTCTATTGCTCGCGCTATCTTTATATCGTCTATTTGGTTCAACGTTTGTAGTGTGTCAGCCATCTTGATTAATCAATATAGGTAAACACGTAATATTTATGTTAAAAAACGACTTGCATATTAATGAAAACAATTCATTGAAGTCGTAAATATCGTATGTTAGTTTAGTTATATTTAAAAACGTTGATGTAAGGCTGAGTAGTAAATGACTCTTAAATTGTATGCAAAACAGAGTGAGTGTTAAAGTTTTGTGTGTGAGTTGATGTATGTGTGTATTTTGTGAGTGTAGAGTGTGACTTAGTGTGTGATATGAAAAATCTTCCATAAATTGATAGTAAGACCGAGGTTTGACAATAATTGATGATTTAAAAGAAAATATTAGTTTTGAATACATTTCTCCTTCTACGCCTAGTCAGTCTTGTTGGAGAAGGAGATTATGCACCTGCTGTTCAGTTTTAATCATGATAATTGGAGAGTGTTCATTTTTCCGTACGTATACTTTGCCATATGAAGTCCAGACGTATATGTAAGCTTTCGATCTTGCAAGTTCACGGGCAAGGAAATGCAATCTTGATCCTTTAGAGGTTAGATTTTCCGAGAGAAATATAGGGGTGTCCTCTTGTGTCTTAAAACCCAAGTGTTTGGCGCATAATTTTGTTTTATGTTTGATGTTAAAGGCTTTTGCCATCTTCAGAAAATCATTCCTTAAGAGAGCCGAATAAGTCTCTACTACTCGGAGTATTCTTGTGTTCGGGTTTTTTACTTCTTACCCTGTAAATATCCTTGATATCGGTCTTAGATATCTTACAATCGATATTTTCGGATAGAGTAATAACCATCTCAATTCAATCGTGTTTAATTTCTGTCTCCTTTCTTGGCATACCTTTTATTTCAAGATTAAACTTACGACTCCCTAGTTGCAAGTCCTCCAATTTATCCTCCAGGAACGTTATTTATTTCCTATCCTCTTTTACCGAATCCTCAAGTTTACCTATTCTTCTAAATTCTTCATTTTGCTCAGTTAATTTAGCAATCGAGAATTCAATATTCTTATTGGTTTACTGAATTTCTCTCATGGTGGAGTTAAGTTGAGTCAGTTCTTCCTTTTGCGAGGATATGAAATAAGTCATTAGCTTTCTTAAAGTTTACAAACAAACAAAACTTTCATTGTAGGCACTTAGTTTGTTGTTTAATGCATTAAACCTCATTAATCAAATTGAAATATGAAAAACTTAAACGGCAACTTCTGAGTAAATCAAGAACTTGTGCTTATTGGCCCCGGCACACAACAAGAAACCTTTCAAGAAAGGAATTAATCAATGTATTTAGCATCTTTTTAAAAATTTGTAGACAAGACATATCATAAGTAGGCATATCTTACATCATACACACATCAAAAGTTGACTTTGACTTTGACTTTGTAAACCGTATATGTTTCGTAAGTACTTAAATAAAACTGTCTTAAAACTTTCAGGGTTTAAAAAAAAAGTTGAAATTGAATTGAAACTGATCACTGACACTGACATAATCAATCAAACAATTAATTAGCCTATTGCAGTCCACTGCTGGACGTGGGCCTCCCCAAGGGCACGCCAAAGCGCACGATACCCTCAAGCGACCTTCCTCAGGTCATCAGTCCACCTGGCAGGGGGGCGGCGTCCTACACTACGTTTTCCGAGCCGTGGTCTCCATTCGAGAACCCGTCTACGCTCATCGGTTCTACGACAGACATGGCCAGCCCACTGCCACTGACATAAACGGTTTACTATTATTTTATTTTTTGTGAAGAAAAGAAATTAATCCCTAGACAAAGCCTAGACACTTTTGATGAGTGTATAGTTTTAACGTCACCATCAAATTAGGATATAAATCCAATTCTATTCCCCAGTTTCAAACTATTTAGAAATTTTAGTTCTCTTTTATAAATCTGAGAATAGACCATCTATCAAAAGAGAAATCCAAACATGATATTCTTTATCGTTGTTCATATATGAAATAAAATCGAAGCAGTTTCAATCTAAAATAACTTATTGATTTAAACTTTTCAAGCTTCACTTTCAAAGCAGCTTATTTTTCGCGTTTTTTCACTATTTCGCGTTTTCCACCTAGATAAGAGATATAAAAATCGCATAAAAAGTAGTTTATACACTTTCCGTCTTGTGAGAAAAATGTTTGTAACCAATCATAGGTGTGATAAAGAAAAAAAACTTTACAATTCTTTTAAGCTTTCTGTAAAGTAGTCGTATTATCCGGTTGGGAGCATTTGCTTAGGTATTATAGGTATTGGGTTAGTAGCTCAATACATAAATACGCTAAAGAACTTGGCACGTTAAACGCGTTACGTTCACAGCTCAATAGCTTTACTGATCTTGATGAAATTTTGACATATGCTTTATCTGAAAGGGAGGTGCACTACTTTAGAAGCGTGCTAATCTATGAAATTGATGATTAACTAAGAACTTAGCTATTAACTACTGTGCTAACTTTATACCTAAGGGGAACTTGTGTTTTTGAGAGTATCAAAACTTAGTTCATTGCAGTTGTGTAAGAGTTTTATTATCGCTTAAAAACAGTTTACCAGCTTCTGCAGCGGGTTGATTTCAATCTTGTGCCGATTGACTGTGATTATAGGTAGTAGGTGTATGTTGGTTATATTTATTCTTTTTTTCCTACAGCATTTATTTCTTACCTAAACATTAATTAAATTGAAAATTTAACGTCCTATTTTCAAACAGCATGTTTAAGCGAGACAAAATTGGAGAGAGTAATTATTACGTGAATTTGAACTTTTTAATAAAATAATTATATTTATAACGAGTATGTAAAAGTGTTTAGTTTTTAAGTAAAATTATTACTAACAAATGGGCCCCTGTAGTTTGATTTGAAAATAAAATTTATTATGAGGGCCCCCCCTATATAAGTGCAATAGAAGCAAAAAACATTTTTTTTTACCGTCTGTCTGTATGTTTGTACGCGCATCACGCATGAACTATTGCACGAAATTTAATGTGGTTTTATTGGAAGTGTAACTTAAAAACTGGTGCATTTTCATTTAAACCGCGCCGCCAAGATGCGGAGTTATCATTTTTGTGTTAAAAAAGTTTATCTTGGAGATAAAAGTGTGGTCAGGCAAGCAATGTCATCAATAATTCATATACGTCCCCACCATCGAGGGGTTCGAGCCTACTCTAAATTGGAGTGACGTATAGTTTATAGTAAAAATGTGGTCTCAGCCTACGTCTTCTCGTAACTTCTAAGTATTAATGTAGTAACTACCGCAGTCTGGCCCCATTACATCCATAGTACAGGATCCCACCCAACACGATTTCCAACGCTTAAACGAACGCTCTTTGTTTGCTAGTCTCGTAGTTTTCATTAGCAGCGGAGATGTTTCTATTAATTCCGCCGAGAAGTTCGTATAACGATAATTACTGACATGTTTCCATCTAATTGCCCGGCAGATTGACAGCTATGTATATATGTAATGTAATTATTACACTCATATTACTCAGCGACACAGTATATAGCTTGTTATAAAAATACTGCTATAAAATATATTTTATTTTTATTTTGAATGCAGGTATGATTTAAGAGCTTAATTAATTGTTTTTTGTTAGTGTTGTTATATAAAATAGTAGGAAAACTGTCGTAAAACAAAAGATTAAACCTAATTATTATGTTTCTTTGTATGAGCTACGGAAACATAGCAAATGCGTAGCACATAAATGCCTCATTACAATCAGCCCAATGCAATAATAGCAATGATGTTTTGCAAGCGTAATCGACTAGTCAAAGTATTAACGTATGAAAATGGTCAACATCCAGTGCGTAATAAAAGCAAGAGTGTGCCATTGTTTACATTTAGCACTCGGCGGGCACCATTGTATTAGTCGAGTACGGTAGCGTATAGTGATTGGAACGCATCTATTTCGCTATCGATTCGCCGCCGCCTTTGGCGTGAATAATTAAGCGAGCTGGGGGCATGCCGGGCGATACAGGCGACCTCTAATTTCTCAGCCGATTAACTCTGAACCCGTTACTTACGACGTGTGCAAGGCTACCATGAAATTGACCAATGCTCATCAATGCCCGCTCCTTATTCATTTCATTTAACCTACAAGGCTCCATTTGGTACATAAAAGAAAAAATGTGCGAAAATATACAGAATCGGTGATAGACCCTGTAGAAAAATTGGAAGTAGAGAACTAATTAAGTTAGCTAATTAGCGGTTATTACTTGAGTTAAGCAGCCGTACGTAGGTATTATAAGTATATTTTACATGAAATGGTAAAATATAACCCAACCTCATCTTGTTTGTTTATTCAACTCATTTTAGTCTATTCTTCTTGAATAAAAAAGTTGCTTCATAATTTCGTTATTTCAATAAAAGGAACTTCCAAAAAAAAATGACGTAATTTTATAGATCAGAGCACATTGAAAATAGCTGTACTATACTGCGTTGATCGCTTCACTTGGTCTTTAGATTTGTGTAGGTTGAGCTGGCGCTTGGATGAAGCCATTGGAGCGACCCACGTTTATTCAACTACTGATCAATATTAAACACGCGTCACACTCATTACTCTTCACTAAGATGTCCTGTGTCGAGAAATTCGCGAGTACTCAAACCAGTAAAGATCGCCCCGAAAAAGTTTCTTACCTTCGCCCGCCGACGACACTTCGAGTTTCGAAACCGTAATATCACAAAGTAGGTAAAATGGCGCGGGAACCGTTTTTATTTTGTGGTAATATACACTCTTTTCACAATACTACCTACTTTGCTCGTTCAGATTTATGTAGATTTAGCTGATTTAGCCGATTTAGCAGAAACAATATACTCGAAACAATATACTCACGCGTTATTGGTAAATATTGCAATAATACGGTAAAATGCTTCAGCAAATTCCTTAGATAATGGAGTCGTAACGTTTAGCTCGCGTCGTAACAAGTAGAACTTCGATATAACGGACTCGACGCTAGCAGAACTCGATGTAAACGGAATGATTCTATAAAAATATTTGAAATAAAATCTTTACCTATACTATACAAGCTTATACCTATATTGACAGATATATTAAAAATAAAATAATTGGGCTATTCGGCGGAACCAGCTCCCATCAAAGCTAATAAATAACCAATTAATTATTGCGTATTCACTGTATCAGCACTTTGGTAGTTGTAGATGAATATTAAAATATTGCACTTAAAATGCTCATTCAACACTTTACACACTAGTTTTTAAGCAGCGTAGCTAGTACTACGACACGTAGCGGAAGCTGTAGTCGCTTTGCTACGCCGTAGCTGAGGTCGCCGTAGATGAGGTTAGTATGTTCCTTATAAGATGTAAAAGTCCAGTATTATTTTATTTTGAAACGGGGACCAATATATTGTCCCAAAAAGATAAAAACGCGGGCTAAAGTTCACAAAGTTTTACGTTTATTACTCTAATTGGAATTCGTTCTCCTTGTGGAATTTCTCTGAATTCAATAAGCTGCGAACGTAAGGGACTGAAATGTAACAGCTAAGAATTTAAGTTACTGTTATTGTTTCACAAAGTTTCCCTCTTGGGCCATATAACGGTGGCCCAGAAATTTGCTAGGGTAATAATACTCATACAATTGAAGCAAATTTTTCAGAAAAAATAAGTGCAACTAATTTGATTAGGTTGGGATTTAAAAACAAATCATGGTTTTATGTTACAATGCTGGCAATTCTATGATTAAATCACAATATTCTATTTATTTATAAAATGATCAACTTTTGGGCCTTATATTTTATGGCGCGTTGTTGTTATTTGTGCGACCTGCGTTCAGAAGCCACCGAAAGAATTTGCATAATAAATTTCGCTGAAGCCAGTGTAGCGCAAGCTACCCAATGGACCTGCCGCCGTAACGCAATTATTCAATCGGTATATAAATATATTTTATTAAACGAGTACTGCTTATAAATTATCAGTACATATTTGGTACAAGAAAGTAAAAAAATATATTGATTCAGTTAAGTATTTAATGTATTATTGGAAAATTATTCAAATTGTTCTCACCACTTTTAAAAGTAGAAATTAAGCGTTAAAACTCTGCGCACCTTCGGGACTTGCGACGAGTGCTGAATACATAATTTCAATACGCTTATCAATTCTTAAGGCCTTTAACCAAAGTAGGCTGCCATGATACCTGCGCAGTAATATTGCTTATTATAATTCATTTCATGCCCTTCGAAATTCAGGCACCGTTTAGGAAAACGAATTTGCTAAATAGAATGTAGGTAGGTCGAAAACGGTGGAATGCTCCGGCTTCCATACAGCCTCGGGCAGTTTGTTTAGCGTCTTTATTGTTGTTTGCAGTCACCCCGGAGCCAATAATAAGCTCACCTCGACCACTCGGTCAACAACAGTCGCCCTTACCCGGAATAGAGGAGGAGGAGGACGGCTCTGATTGGCACCTAGAGGACGCCACGGACGCTACCGTCACACCCTCCTACAAAAGTACGCGGAGTAGTACTGACACCGCTTACACTTCATCTAGAAGTTCTGGAAAGAAAAGAAGTTTTGGGAGTCCGTCTTCGGTGAAAATATGCATATCGGCTGCGGCGAGGAAGTCAAAGTCACGTTTTAAGCGTGGCGCTTCTAGTGCAGCGAGCGCGTCGCCGTGTGCGCCAGCGCAGGGCGAGGACGCCTCGCTGGCCATCGCGCAGCTCCGCAAGATGCAGGCCGAGCAGGGCACCATCGGGGACCTGCAGAAGTACCACGGCAGATACCTCAAGAGTCGCCGTCACACACTCGCTAATGTTCGGTAAGTCTTATCTAATTATTTATGAAACATACAACTGATAGTTTCAAACATTTTCTGCTGCCACGCGTATGCCACGCCACATACACGTCGGCAGAAGGCAGCAGCCTTTAACTTTGTGTAATAACTTAATTTTTCAGGAATGCACAATTTGTGACAAATAAGATAAACAAACGATTCTTTATATAAAAATTCCTTTGTACGTAATTTTATTCGAATCTTAATGAATGCAAATAACTTACGAGTACGCGCTTAAGAAGCCGTATCAAGTTGTGTCAATCAACATTCGTGTTATTTGATGATAAAAATTGTTTACATGTCTTGCTTACAATAAAACTGTTCCAGATGAAATTAGCACTGATGACGAATAACATCCTTGGGTTTGCTCCAAGAACATTAATAGTAGTCGCCTGTTGCGCTGCTAATTAATATTGACGTATTAAACTATTATCTATCATGTCATGAAGATGTACTAACTGCAAGCTTGTAGCACAACGCGAACCTTGAGCTAATCACTAGAAATCATATCCAATTACTTGGTAGAAAACAAATCATAAAATTATCGTTAAGAAAAAAGAGTCTCACGAGTCTCATTGTGACAGGAGTCAACAAAAGCAGTTATAAAGAAACGTACTTAGCTGTATAAAGGTATAAATTCATTAACGCTGCGCCACTTGCCCCTCGCTATCCGATGTAGAGCTACTTAAGTACCTGTTTTATGTTTTCTTGCAATAATTGAATGAAAACAGAGTCGTCGACCGTAATTACTCTAATTTGTAGCGTCACACGCTTCAGAAGACCATTCATCATCATTTCTGTGTCACCTAATGATAAATGATCTTTCAGAGGCCTTTTTCTTTTGTAAAAGTGAATAGTTTTTCTCTCACGCAAGTAAGTATTCGGCATACGCCCAACTAAACTAAACTAAAATTAGTCCTGTCACTTTCTATCATTTTTAGTTGAAAAAGGACTGAAGATAATCGGTTTTGTGTTTGTTTTTGACTTCACGACCAACTGTCAAATTTAGGCTTGTTTTAGTACCTACCTAAACACCATGACGAATAAAAAGCCACTAAAATATTGTTTGTCAACATAATATTGTGTGTTACAAATACATAGGTATAAAGGGGTGAAAACGGCAAGCAGGTAATGTATTCAAATTACTCCTTGAGCAAGACGAATCATTTGCTTCTCTACCATTTTCCGAGTATTAAACATTACAGAATGAACGAAAGAAACAATAAATAGAACACAGCTCGTTGCTAATTTATTAGTTATTTATTTTAAGTATATCCACAAAAGAGCGCCGGTGGTGTGGCTCTATAGCCACCCAGGCTATCCACTGCCTTCCGTCCAGAAAACGCACATTCGATCCCTACCACGTGGGTACCACTGTTTTTAGAATTTAGAATTCATATGAACGTTTATATACTCTACTACTGTGTGAAAGAAAAAATCGTGAGAAAATCTGCACACCCCTGGGAAGAAATTGAAAGATCATTTGAAAAGTCGACCAGCTCGCACTGGACCAGCGTGGTCGACTAAGTTCGGTCACCCTATTTAAAAAATATATAAAAAAACATGAATTTCTATAAGTAGTATACGTTTAGAAAGAACACAACCAATCTAAATTATCATCTCATCTGGGAGACGCCCACTGCTGAACATATATAGGTCCCCACAGGTTTTGTCACCATTTTTAAATTAAATCGATACAACTATGTATGTATAGGCTTCAGTTCAGTGATAGAGGACGTCGATATTTTTTTAAACTGAGGTGGCGTTATACAACTGCTACAGAGGTGTTATCTATTCACCTCCATGAACCTATTGATCAACGCCATAAATGATGGATTTCAGTGTGTCAACCTTCACTCACACGGTTGGGTACGCGCCACAGACCTGCCCGGCAGTACAATAGCGATACTGTGTTTGCACATTCCCTTGCTCTCCCTTCCCAGAAACATTACGCGATGAAGCGAAAAATTGTTTTATGTTAGCAGCCTCATAAAGAATATAAATCGATCGGCCTTGCGCGTCGTTGTAGGTGTCTTCCAAGCTTAGCAATTGAAGATACAATAGTGATATTGTTCATATCTTTTGCTTTTTAGTATGCTTTGCAAAGACTAAACGTTAAACTCTTAACATTTTTTTCTAATTAATTAGTTATTCATCTGCTCCCGAGAATCAAATATTTATACTTAATTATGGCATCTGAGCTCTTTTGTACATCAATGCATCTGTATGATCATACAAAATTGTTGTATTTAGATGGGCCATTTATCATCATTAGTTTGTAAATTGCAAATTATTTATACGAATAGCGCTCTGGTTTGAATTTGCGGGAAATATGCATAACTAGTGGTCCGCCTGCGGCTATACTTGCGTTGTGTAAGATTTTCCCATAGGAATAAGATATTTTCCCGTTAAAATGCTATCCTATGGTTTCAGTACTTTAGGCATGAAAGCGACACAAACATCCAAATATATTTTCACATTTATAATATTAGTGTGATAGTGTTGTAATGTGATTAGTGTCATGAAGACAACCAATCTACAGGGTCAGCGTCAGCGTGATCAACTAAGCCCTTATTCGGAGTAGGTTCACTCGAGCCCCTTGGTGGAGAGACGTATTTAATATCATGTTACTGGTAACAATAACATTAATACTGCAAATCACGTAGTAGTGAATTAAATTTCTGACTGGCGGTTCTAGCGTGCGGTTTCCTGGCGAGGAGGCCATCAGTGAATGAGTGTTTTCATTTCTATGGGTTCGTGGCAAAGAACTTTAATAAGGAGGGGTATGATCTCTACCTCACCCACTAGAAACACACACAGCACAATTACCGTAATAATGATAACATACAACACTTATTGTCAGTGATCAACTCTCCCGCTCGTGTTTATGAAGCTTGATAAATGGCTCATGAATGAAAGTAAATACTGCCATACATAACCCAAAGAACGGCACCAGTTTTATTTCGCACAGTTATCATGTGGGCAATGTTTCCATGTAATATGTTCGTACAAGCGAATATTTATGTTATCAATTTATTAGGAAAAAAACACGTGAACTTTTTGGCTATTATATTATTATTGGAATTAATAGGGTTTGGGATTTGGTTACATATGAATATGACAAACCATGTCATATTTTTTGCGAAATACACGAAGGTCGAATGTTTTGGTTACGAACACTGTGCCACTTGAGTTGAAGTTTCAAGTAATTCCGGTGATTGAAACTGTTTGAGCACAAATTACGTTTTAGCGATAGCTTCAACTTTAACGTATTGGCAGAAAACGGAATAACTTTATTACTCGTATTTTGTTGACAGAGAAACATTACAAAAATTTGTTTTAACGCAGTTTTTAGATGTCAACATTAGTATTATAGGTATTTAGAATTTATATTTAAAGTAAATATTATAATATGAGGAAGCTTTCTTAGTACTTCGTAGAGTTAGTTTATTGACAGACAGTTCATTTTATATTTAGAATGGAAGCTGAGAACTAAATTACTACTTTGAGCGTTCCTTAAGATGTTGTTTGTTTAAACAAATGTAAGATGGATTATATCGTAATGCTGTTCAATCGCACACATTTAGGACCATAACAGTTGCCATTAGGTTCTAGTTTATATCCCCATTCCAAAAAGCCCTTTGCAGTTTTATTAATTTCAAGAAGAACTTCAAAATACAAGTGTCAGACAAGAGATAGAGGGGATCTTGACAATACAGTTAATACAGCGTTCGTGATGGCATCTTGAGAACAATCCGCTTTAAGCGTCGTCGTTGGATGTACTGAAACACGAAACCTGAAACACGTATTTACTCATTTATTGATAGGAGTACTCCTGTGAAGTTTCGAATAAAATAGTGTAACTAATCTTGTTTCCCCATGCAAACTTTGCACCCCCGTTTCACCCTTGTAGGAAACAAATTTTGAAAAATTCTTTCTTAGTGCACCCCTAGACCCCTTAAGGAACCTACGTGCCAAATTTGGAATTTCTAGACCCATCGGTTTGGGCTGTGCGTTGATATGTCAGTCACTCAGTTAGTCAGTTTTATCTGAGGGGCCGAAACGTCAGAGTCTCGGAGCACTTTGACCCTATGGGATCTTTCAGTCAGTCAGTCAGTGTCTTCTTTTATATATTTAGATAAGTCTCGCAAGCTGCACTGCCAAGCGCGTTCCAATCAGAAAAAAGAAGTAATAAAATATAGAACAAGAAACGTAGTATCTCTACATAGACAAAGAAAATTAGGCTGCTTTTTACAAAAACTTGGTAGAGTTAATTTAAGAAGAAAGTCACCACTAAGTTAATTATATGGACTTACTTTGTGTTTCTTTTGTCTATATCTGTGAACTCTTTTTTATCATGAAACCCCTTTCAGGAAAAATTAATGAGATGCAAGCAATATTAACTTATATTTTCGTACCATTATGTTACTATGCGTTGAAGAAAATCCGTCACACATTTATAGGTATAGGTACTTTATGAAGCTTGTTAATATACAAATTAGTAAAAAAAATACTTGCAAATAATAAAATTAAATAAATGGAAGCCCAGTGCAAATAAGTAAAGAAACAGAAGAAAAATTATACTGCATCATAATACTAAACATAATAAAATATTCTCTTTGACTTACTACTTATGTACGAGTAATATTACGTCGCAATCAACATGCTTAGGTGAGCTTAAGAATGACTTTCCGTCTCTACTCTAGATCAAAGTTAAACGACGACGCAAGTAGTTTCTGCGTCCCGCGGAAGTGGTTTACTATTAAAGTAGGTTAGTTCTTCAGCAAAGACTAGTCGGTCATTCATACAAAATGTACGCGGCTGCTTTGACCTGCCGTCGTCGTCGTCGCCGCGGGCGGAAACCGGTGTGTGCACTTACGAAACTCATTTCACGTCACTTCCAAAGAAAAGTCTAGTCTATTTAGAAAATTGCTTTTGTAAAATTTCTTTTATACTGGTATTGGTGATGGTAGTGAGAGCAAGAAACTTAAACATAATACATTATTATTATAGACTGATTTTCTCCGTTAAAAGAGTTTAAAAAACTGTAAATTAAGTATTTTTAATGAAACCATCAATAATGCAGAGTGGGTAGGTCCCCCACAAGGTGGACCGACGACGATCTGGTGAAGGTCGCAGGAAGCCGCTGGGTCGGGCAGCGCAGGACCGGTCATCGTGGAGATCCTTGGAGGAGGCCTTTGTCTAGCAGTAGACGTTTTTCGGCTGAGATGATGATGAAGCGCACAAATATTTCAACAAATTAATATATATCAAAAATATGATCAATCAGTAATATTTTAATAATAAAAATATAATTATTTTGAGGCTGAATGTCCGCGAGAGCCTTTGCTAATATGTTTAACTAACTAAAAGAAACCTATTATTGTTTTGAGGATGGCGCTTTAATTTTAATTTGTGTGTTTGATTGATTGTTGTTTTATGAATTATGAGTGATCAGGTGTTAATATTTAATGTGAATAGTACAGTAAAGGTTAGTATTTACATGATCAGTTTTACCTGTAGATCGTAACTTTTAATAGAGGTACGTTTATTTTAATTTTTTATTATGAGTTTTCACAAGTGTATTGAAAAACTTCGCACAACACACGGATCTTAGGTTTTATAACAAACTCGTGACATTATAGTAATTTGCCAACTACGATCCTTGTACATTATAGGCATTAGAATGAAAAGCAGTTTCCATTATTGCCTAAATCTGTTTTTAAACGGTACTGACCGGTTTTTTTTTAACTTTTGATGTCGATAACGTGGTCAGTAATTGTAGAAGGAAAACCCTATCCTACCTCAAAAGGCCAAGGCCACTAAGGAGAAGATAAGCTTTTACTTATCGGAAGATTGCCTTGTCTTGTTCAGCAAAGGTATAAATTAAACCTTTACCTTAGTTACTAAATCCAATTCTGCCGTAGATAGTCTTTATCAAGAGGCGAGCGTGACTTTTTTAAAATTCAAAATACAAAACCAGATCTATTTACTTTCTTATTTTTTTTTATAATTTTGGCGTCCTTGGTCATTTTCTATATATAATACCCAGTTTAAAGAAGAAACAACCCAATTTGGATATTATTTAGTACGTACCTATGTGAAGGTACAATCAAACATCAGCACAATCATACAGACACGTAATGTTGAACCATCAGTGCGGTACTCGAAAATCCATCATCGTTATCAATCAATCATAGTATTCGTGACAGACTGTAGTGAGTGACGAAATAGATAACTCAGTAGGTGTTGTGGTAGTACCACACAACTTCCATCACAAATAAACTGCTGTACTGATCTCAATATGAAGGTGATTTGTGGCTCTGATGACATTTTATTATAGTTTATTTTGAATAACAAGAAATATATCATCGGTCGATAAAGAGCGTCGGTGGTCTAGTGGCTAGGGCCGCTGCCTCCCGCCCGGGAGACGCGGGTTCGATCCCCACCACGTGTGTTTTCGAATTTCTAATTCATATGTACGTTTATTCGACGCTCTTACGGTGAAGGAAAACATCGTGATGAAACCTGCACACTCCTGCGAAGAAATTCAAAGGTTGTGTGTCAACCAACCCGCACTGGGCCAGCGTGGTCGACTAAGGCCTAATCACCCTAAATCAGGGTAGGGTCGAGCCTCTCGGTGGGGACGTATAATGGGCTGTTGATGAATATCATTATCCTAATTTCTGTATTGAAATGAATTTTACTGTACTCTAGTCAAACTACTTATACGGAATTACTTTCCATGCTTTTATTGAAACCAAGTACAGAGTTTAAATGCGGTTGTTCAAATAATCATTGGTATTTTGAATTGAAATAAAAATGATTAATTTTGTTGGCCATGACTTAAAACTGCATCTCTTTTAAATTTTTGACTGAATTAAAAATGTAGGATTTATGAAAATATATAAAGCAGGAAATAAAAACATTAACGTTGTTTAATTATTTAGTGACCTAGTAACAACATTTATAATATTTAGTAATTTGTATGTTGGAACGTTAGCTAGCATCGGTTTACTGTTTATTCCCAACCATTCTGCGCTCCATTTTGCAGCGTCGTCTCCTGGGTCTCTCCATCGCCGCCGCTCTCGAGTGAATCTTGGAGTAAATTTTAATGTACTACCTACGCTCGACTCTCATAACCAATTTGCTTCTCCTGTCTCATATTTCAACGCTTAAACTGACGCTGATCTAGTAAATTATGTAAAAATAATTGCTTTTATAACCATCCCGTTCCGTTTGAGCCTACGTTTAGGTATTCAAACCTAAACACGTATCTTATTTATATAATCCTGACTGCATACTCAGGAAGGAATATAGGAACTGTTTTTATTTATTTTTAGGTCCGTTATAGTATGTAATGTAAAGGGCATCACAGACGGAGCTATAATATATATTATAGCACGAGGCAGCCAGCTCTCTCATCACCATCCACTTTGTGTGCAAAGCGGGGGTCAAGCAGAATGACTGCGGCCATTCTGCTTGATTCGCCATTTTGTTTGACCCCCGCTTTGCGTGAAAGTGAATGGCGACGAGAGAGCTGGCTGCCTCGAGCTATAATATATATTATAGCTGCCGTGTGTGATGCCCTTTATGATGCTTTCGTTTTATAAATACGTGCTTCCTTAGATTTTATTACTTAATCATTTTAAAACATTTCTCAATTTTATAATATGAGTATCTGTTAAATTCCCTAGGGATAGAAATTTGCTTAAGTTGGAATTAGATTGTGTTCAACAACCACACCAAGTGGTTTACACGAAGACATCCTGTTCAAAAGGCAGCGAGTAGATCATAGCTATACACTACTCGTGCCAACGAGTTGACCGTTCATCACAGTAAAAAGAATTCTTGTTTCTTTGTTAATATCTATGTTGCTTCAACAACGGTGCTAATTTAGACATTAAGTAACACAAACGTGTTCTTTATTTAGAGAGGGACGCCTTTTGTTCTTAAGTTTTTAAATCCTCGCTTTTTAATGAAACACAAGCGTTGCAGCGGGGGAGATGTCTGTGGCTGCCTTACAAAAGAATGTGGATGTATTAGGTAGGCATCAAAGTTCTATCCAGCGCTTCCAGCACACCAAGCGGCTTTGAGCTCCCGGCGCCATGCACTAAGATCATCAACCCTCATCATGTGCCCAATTTGCAGAGTCGTTCCATTCTTTATTCTTTGACAAACTTCTGACTTGGGTAGCTCGAGCCAACGATGATAGATAACTTTGTAGGAACTTTAGTGCGAAGTTTAAACAAGCTTTGGAGTAGATAAATTGCACGTTTAAATTCAAGATATAACTAACGATCCGATAAATTGTTTTCAGTTTGGGCACGCACAATTTATTTTTTTCATTCATCACAGTGTTGTACATTCTCATCTCACCCTAGCTTTCCCAGTGAGAATCATCTGAGAATCCTGACCTGAATTTAATTCTCGTACTTACTATTACTTATTCTAGACATTTTACCAAAGCAAATACACACACATGACAATAGTAGGTATTATGCGAGGCAGGGAGAGCCGTCCTCACTGAAACTCGCTGAACCCATAGCAATGAAAACACTCATTTACGGCTTCGTAACAAAAACGCTCTGCTTTATGGAATTTTTATAGAACAGATTATTTGGAGATATTACAGGGTCGATGACCGGTCTCTTCGCAGTATTTTTTTTTCTGATACTTATATGACTTTTAAACTGATTACTTGTATAGAGTTATGCAGCAATTACACTTGTCTAGATGTAGTGACTAATTCGAATTATGTTGCGTTTGGGCGCACTGGGACGGTAAATTAATGTACCGCAAGAGAAATGACTGGTAGTTAGCATTCGATATTTAGAAAAGTGTAATCAATACTTTAATGTGTTTTGTTTTTTTTTTTTGAGTGAAGGCGAGTGTATTATGATATGAGCATATGATTGTCAACAAAATTTTAATAAACGCGCATTTATGCATATACATACATACATATTAGTAAAAATGACGTCTCAGTCTTGTGTACAGCGGAAAATCACACTGGACTTGAAAACTTTTCACTTTCGTGGACAAAACGCGCTCTTGTTTGTTAGCGGTAAGCTAAATAATTTATAAACTTTCGAAAGCGTTTGTAAAGTATACGTTTGTGTGTGTTTCATCAGTTGTGTACTTGGAGCTAATGTTTTTATTCATACCATAAGCGAGTTTATAGTGATCGAGAGAATAAACAGTCTGGAGGTCACACAAGTAAAAGAGTTGGCGAATGTGCACGCGCGAGTAGATCAATGATAAATGGAAGTTTGTTTTGGCTAACTATAGTCATATTAGAATAAAGCGTCGTCAAATAAATTGCGTTTTAGTACAAAGAGTTATTGGCTATTTAGGTGGATCGGTCCGGTGCTGGAAAAATTATGGGCTGATCACTAGAAAAGCTCAGACAGACCGATAAAACAAATTGACAATAGTGTGTTTGAATAATGTCATGTAGAATAATTTTGAGAGTAAAAGTATTTCCTTGTATCACAATATTCTGGTAATTGTATTGGCGGCCGGAAGCGTGATTTAGAAATTCAAAAAATTCAGAAAGCTCTTGCTAGACATAAGAAAATAAATCATCACGCTAAAAAGACGAACTTATTGATGAAACTACAAAATATACTTAAGGGGCTTGTCACGAATTTTCCATGTTTTATCTAAGCTATATTTGACGTAAATCGCAATGTCTGTAGCTGAACTATGTATATAGTAATGTTAATGATATTTATAGTCCGTTGGTAAAAATGAAAACACGATGGAAATAATTTCATTCGATAAAATTATATCATAAAGTTCAGTCTTCCAAAATTTTTAAAATGTTTTAAATGATTATTAAAAGCCACGAACCAACTGAAATTTGTCTCTAAATGTTAACCATAATTAACTTCATCCGTTTAGGTAAATTTTCTTGATATTGATCCATTTTTAATTCAAAATTTTAAAAAATTGTTACTTGTCACTTACGCTAATAATTCCGAGCGACTTCAAATCTTGTCTCCCTCACTAATTCGCAGCGCCTGACAGTGACGGCCGAAACGTGATGCTAGGCGGACGTGTGTCGCTCGCATCCTCCACCGACTCGCGCGCAATTCACGACTAATATTTTAAATGATTGGAGATTTGTTCCTATATTCGTGTGTATTTCGTTTTGTGATGTGCTGTATGTTTTTATTTAATATTAAAACAAAGTAAGACTTGTGAATAAACATATAAAATGGGCAACAAAGACAATGCTAAGAAAAAAAAGGGCCAAAAAAATCATGCATTACACATATTGGAAGTGAAAAGGTAAGAAATGGTGTGATTTATTTATTTTTTTATAATTTACGAATGCTAATTGCAATATTTATTGAAAAAGTGCTTATAAATTCATTGATCAACAATAGTTAGTCTATCTTTATTTCGCATGCCTATTCCAAGACACTATGGCGTCTTGGGAAAGTCACAAGAATTTTAAGTAATGATTTCTGTTTTGGTGGTACTTGGTTCGATCCTTACACCTACTATGGATGTTTCATTTTTATTTTTATTTATTTTTTTAAGAAGGTAGGTATGACAGTTTTTTTTAATATTTTTACAGAAAACGGACGTGTGATGTAATTGAAGACCTAAATGCAGAACATAACATTGATAAAGGCAATGGAACAACCACTCCCGTTCATGACATGTGAGTATTTATTTTTAGTGAGACCTACCTATCTATTAGCAAACTATTAGCAATACGACACGATAGGCATCGAAAATATTATTATTGTCTTTGCTTTGGGTAAGTATCCTTATTTCACATAATAAATGTAAGCCGCCGTGGCGTCGTCGTAATCAATCCAGATTATTGGTTTCAGAGTAGAAGTTCAATCCTTGTCGTTCGGTAGTCATTTTTTCTTTTTCTAATAATATTATTTCTTTACAGAAATTCGATTGAAAGAATCGATGGAATAAACGGCGACCATTTACAAAGATGACGAGTTCTGGGAAAAAAACATGAAGAGAAGTTGGTAAAATTTTACATGGATTGTTTATTACCTGAGCTTGTTGACCCGCGTCATCCACGAGGAATGCCAATAAAGGACCCACATTCCATAGAAGAAGCAGCAAAAAAAAGAATGAAAAATTGACGTCCCGAAAGCAATGAGAACATGTTCAATATTCTCAATATTGTGAAAATTATACTTTTGATTACCCATCATAGTTATTTTGTTTCATTCAAAGAAACTAAATATAAACATAAACATCATCAAATAATAATATAAATATCATTAAAATAGAAATATAAATACCACTATTTCTGTCATAACGTAGTATATTATTATGGTTAACTGTCGTCGGTCGTCATCCGGCTTTTCAGAACACCCAAGTCTATAGTTGTCTTACTTGTTTAGATATTATTACTTGTTTATAGTGTAAATACGCACTGAATAATACGTAAAGTAGGTATGTAAAGTAGGTGTTTCACGTTTGTTAGTTAATAAAATTATCACACGTAGGTAAATCAAAAGTTTCGTCAATTGTTATATTTTATTCAATAAAAACAATCTTCTATGCAAATAAAAAAGAGAATAATCAAATTTAAATTACAAAATACAAAAGTATTTTAGTTTGGTTTAGTGATGGGTTGGGATACGAGCAAAGAATGAGAAATTGTTTTAAGAATGGCACAGATGGTGCTGGACGTAAAGGTTCTTTCTGATGTGAATAGATGGCGTCACTTAAAAAGGTTCGTTGAACTCGTATAAACCGTCAGCGCGGGGAACGGTGCGGGATGAAGGGAGGTGCGGAACTGGAACGCTCAAGGCCATTTGCTCACACCAGCCCCTTAAGGATAGAAGTAGTACATAATGTAGTTGAATAAAAAAGAATCGTGGAAGCAAATTGATATTAAAGAGGGCAAGATGGAGACTAATTATTGGTTTTAGGATCACCCTTGTGCAGTTCGTTTGAACATGCTACATAATGCTCTCTACATCATCCACACAATCTCATAATACTTTGATGTAGTTAATAACAAAACAGTCATGACAAAGCGCATATCAGCTATGATTAGACAGAGATTAATTATTCCTCTGACGATATAAAGATCATTGTAGTGTACGCTTCACATGAGTATTCTATGATTAAAACAGTCGTGACATGATCACGACTACTACACATCGCTGAATAACTAATTCCACTACCTACTTGCAACTAAACCGGAATGGTGTTGTGGTTGTAGCTCTGGACTGAAATACCCACTTGAGTTTGAAGTATTATCTTCAGTAGAAGGATTGCTCGTGGATGTGTTACTTCGGCGTAAGGATTGCCCTTTTTTAGTTAAACTTAGATTATACAGACTAAGTATTTGTAATGATAGTATAAATCAGTTAAAATAAACAGTTCATACGTAAATATGAAAATTTACTTCGATTTCGATAGCTTATATAATTAAATTATGTCTATTATAAGAGGACTAATATTAGTCATTAGTCATTTTATTGTATCTACTTCTACTTTAATATGTACTAATTTTGAAATTCAGGCTGGAGGGTGAGTGAATAGGTGCTTCTACGTATCTCATATTAAATTTGCCAAATTAAGTGTGAATTACGACACCCTTGCTGCTGAGCATCGATTGTTAGCAGAATTTTCTAATTTACATAATCAAATAAGTAGAGTTCCTTAAATAAAAATGTAAGTATTTGCTTACATATTCTATCAAATTTATATTAGTTTATGTGGGTAACTAGTCAATTTGTATCGAATTTTTAGACTTGCGATGAGCTATGGTAAGTAAGTACAAAAATATGAACAAGTTAGTTTTTTTATCAAATGTGTCTATCTGCAATCCATTTAATTTTATTCAAAATATCGGAAAAAGTACATAGGCCTTTGCACTAAAACTAAAAAAGCGTACAACAAGAGCAAGGACTTCATTGTGTATAATATAAAATGAAATTGAGCGAACATTTTGAATATTAAAATGTTCCACATTTAAGGGGCTAGTCCGGGAATTTTCAAGATTTTTGTTGAATCAGATCTCATTATCTACGTCAGTAAATGTATTGATTTTCTAAAATATATTATTGGACTCTATTATCTACGCTTACACTAAGGCCAATACATGTTTGGTAAAAATCTTCTCGATACAAATGTTATCCAAAGCAGCATCTTCGATTCTCGTTATTTGAATCTGAGAGGTAAATGGTAATTTATTGGTCGCCGAAATTTAGTTACAAGATAGGTCTCCGACTGCTTTATGTTTTTCCTAAGCAATTTACAAATCAGATTAGCACTTTTTATATAAACTGAGAAAGTAAATTTGGCACTTACGCCATTTACTTGGAGCGCGCGACCATTATTTCTTTCTCTGTTAAACACGTGCGGAGAAGCTTAACGTCATCACTTTCCTTTCTTGAGCTCAGTCGCCCATGATCTTTGCCGACGACGGATGTGCGCTCGGTGGCGCTCCAAGCCACCCGGCTCACGAAATAATTTTATTTGGAGAAGACGTACTATGAGTAGGTCCGTCACATCCGTCCGTCCGATCCGTTACATTGACAATATTTCTAAATCGATTTTTAATTAAATAAATATAGGTTGGGTCCATACCTGCTGCTTGTATACTTAGTAAGGTTTAGTCAAGTTTGTGATACTATCACTTTCAAGGTCGACACTAATAATACGAGTACACTACGCAAAGGGTATATGTGTATGTACAGTGGACGGCACATCAAGGTATACTTTTTTTTTTTCAAATTAGATGTTATTATTATACTACCTACAGATGTCGATCATTTTATTTTTCTAGTACAACACAGGCAGGCGCGAGAGGAATAGTTAGGTAGTTGTATTCTTCAACCAAATGCGGTTTTTTAGAATTATTTTTATTGTATTAGGTAGGTAAGATATAATTTATTTATTGATTCAAAAGTAAAGTTTGCATACTCGTTACGTAATTTTATAGCCTAGCTTACAAAAAAACAGCCAAGTGTGTGCGGGGCCAAGTCTTATTTCCAGTCAAACTCACGGGGGAACAACTAAGGATTTTTCCCGCTGTCCCCCAGTATGTTCACTCGAAAAAAAAACACAGGGGACAGTGGGAATAAATATTTCCGTTCTCCCACGTTACAAATTATAATTATAAAATGAATGACTGATTTACGAGTATTTTTATTCAAATGATATTTTGGATGAGTAATAATTATTATAAAAAAAAAAACTAAATTACTTAAGTTAGTTAGTTATTATTACTTAAGTTTACATTAACAAGTTATAATTGGGGCCTCCCAGTAAGTAATTGTAGAATACTTGTAGTGGGAGTGCTCCGCTCTTCCACATGAATGTAACAGGATTATAAACTTTAATTAACAGCAGTAGGTAAAAATATATCTTAAATCTAAGAAGTACCCAAAATTGTGTGAGTGTGTAGTGTGTATAAGTGATGTTTGAGTGTGTGTGTGTGTGTGAGTGCGTGATGTTGCGAGAGTGAGAGAGATGCGTGTGTGTGTAAAGATAGGTTAGCTTGAGAAGTTGTACCTAGGTTCATACGGAAATCGTCTAAGACCAACCATTGTGTTTGGAAACAACACATACGTACATGCAAGCAGCTACCCAGTGCCCTACGGAAGGAGTGCTTCCTTGGGATCGGAAATAAGATGACCACACATGGGTAACTACAAGTATTTTGTACCTACATACCCTACGGTTACATTTATAACCTTGGGTTCGGGATAATCCCACATGCAGGGTTATTTACTTACTCTAACCAGTATCGAGTTAATTTGTATGAAAGTTTAAAAACAATTTTTGACAGTACTTAGGTGTCACGTGGGATCGATCTCTGACATAAAGAGAGAACTGCCGCAAGCTTAAGAGTAAAGTTGGTGCCCGGAACAACATCCTGAGACGCCTTACCACTACCCGCTTTTAGCATACTTTTTTTAAAACATTTAGCATACTTTTTTAAAAACTTTGCATACCCAATTTTATTGACAAAACAGAAACTTTTGATCTTGATTTGAACCAAATATTTGATATAAGATTTCTTTGGTACCAATTACTCATCATAATGACAGTGAAAGAAAATAATAATTGATGTGTTAAAGTGACGTGTGTGTGATAAAAATATTATAAAGACATTTATAGTGATCATCCTGTTTAATCAAAGAAAAAAATAGACACAATGAAAACATTATGTATTTCCGGAAACATTCACAATATTGATCGTATCAGAAATAAGTAGATACGTATCGATCGTATTGTAAATCGTAAATAAACATCACATTTTTCTTTTTTTGCATCCAATTAATAAATTGACTTCAGTTTGGAAACAATGTAATAAAAATACTCGAAAATCTGTAGTATTTTATAAATAAATTAAAGTGGTGACAACGGGAATTATTTTCCCCTTGTCCCCTATATAATTTTGAAGTGAAGATACTGGAAGACAACAACTACTGAACGGATTGGTATGAAAGAAATTTGGAATAAAGTTAGTTTATACCCTGGAACACATAGGACACTTACATAGGATACTTTTTACGGGAAAAGGCTTATTCCCACGGGAAAATCTTACATAACGCGAGCGTAGCCGCGGGCGGACCGTATTATAGTAATTCAAATTATACTTACTATTACAATGTCAAAATGTCTGGAATCTTGAAATACTAAATCTTTTATTTTTAGGTAAAATTATAATCATTACTACCCTACACTCCACTATACTAAAGACCAATTAAAATAAAATAAAAAATATATACTCAAAGAGCGAATCATACATAGCAATATACTTTGCACGATTACATCAAATTAAACAAATATAATATTTTATCATTGTCGCAGAGGTCATAGACCCGCCTCGATGTTTTAGAGCGGGGTCTGTGCGGGGCGGCGCGGGGAGCGGCTGGACGACGCGGGGCGCTGCCCGCGCCGTCTACCTTAGACACACCTCTTGCACAACAATTTTTTTTCGGCGTAGCGCCTTAAGTTCATCATAAAATATCAAAATATTGTTCAAATATTATTGTAAGTAATTAATATTTTGGCTATAAATCATCAAGGCTTCTCTTCTTCTTATAATGCCTAGTTTTTCATATCATAATAAAAGTAATCATGCGCAACGAACGCTATTACTGCCCTTGTGACGCTGTAACATCAAACACAAACAGACAATCAAGTTGTTTACCGTACGTCTGGGCGAGACTAATGGAGACGACGAAGTTGCGTCACATCACAAGCTTAAGCCTTTTATTGGCGTACATATTAACACGGGTGTGGCGGGCAAAAGCTCGTGAAATAGGACACTTGCTGCGGTTGAGTGTGTCGTAAATCTGTCGAACCAGGGATACGGGGAGCGGCCATTAGCTTCAAAAGTCGTCCTCTAAACGATTGGTTACACCAGGCACATATGATCTTACTGTAGTGTGGTCCATATAAGTAATATAATATAGTTACTAAGTAATATAACCACGGAATATACAATACTAACGTAGCGTAGCATATATATAACTACCTATAGGTAGTTACAATATATATATATATATAATTATTATTTTTTCGTCAAAGGAATTTATTCGAATATTTCCATCTCTAGTGTATAGTATTTGTACACCATTTGTGCCTACATTTCTAAAAGAGATAGATGTACTTAAATCAATTTATGTTAGATTTTTTTTTGCTTTAATTACCTTGTTTACGCATTTACAAACATGAATATTATTTTGAAATATTTAGTTCAACGTTTCATTAATTTATTATTTCATAACAATTTTTTAACAAATCTTTTTTTTTGTTTTTTTTTGTTTTTTTTTTCATTTCGAAAATTAAATGTCCCAATGTGAATGTTACGGTACAAGTGGTAGGTAAGTAAGCATTTTTAGCCGTAGCGGTAAAAATGGTCGTATTGACCTAAAATTACATATCTGGTCCGAATATTCTTTGACACAGCTGATCTCTAGAGATGGGAATATTTAATTAAATGCCTTTGGTAAAAAATATTCGTCAAAATATAGTCGATGGTCGCCCCGAAGACGTGCAGTGAGAGCGTGGTGGCGCTGTTTTTCAAGAAAGGAGATAAAACTCTCCTGAAAAACTTCAGACCCATCGCGCTCTTAAGCCACGTCTATAAGCTGTTTTCGAGAGTCCGCTGGGTTTCGAAAAGGTTTCAGTACCGTAGACCACATCCACACAGTGAGACAGGTTATACAGAAGTCGCAAGAGTATAATCAGCCGCTGTGTCTAGGATTTGTGGACTACGAGAAAGCCTTCGACTCCATCGAGACCTGGGCTGTTCTGGAATCTTTGCAGCGATGCCAAGTCGATTGGCGGTACGTGGAGGTACTGAGAAGCCTGTACAGTATGGCGTCGATGTCTGTCCAAGTACAGAATCATAAGACAAAACCCATCCAGTTGCTCAGATGAGTGAGACAGGGGGATGTCATCTCTCTGAAACTGTTCTCCAACGCACTGGAGGATGTCTTCAAAACCCTAGACTGGAACGGATTGGGCATCAACATTAATGGCGAAAATCTCAGCCACCTCCGCTTTGCCGACGACATAGTCATAATGGCTGAATCGTTGCAGGATCTGCAAAAAATGCTGCACAGTCTCAATGCTGCGTCTCACTCTCAGTCGGTCTCCGGATGAACTTGGACAAGACTAAGGTCATGTTCAACGAACTAATCACTCCGGAACCGATCTCGATCAATGGCGAAGTGCTCGAAGTTGTCCAAGAATATGTCTACCTCGGGCAGACATTGCAGTTGGGTAGAGACAACTTTGAGCGTGAAATCGCAAGAAGAGTACAGTTGGGCTGGGCCGCATTCGGAAAACTGCGTCATATCTTCTCGTCGCCGCTACCGCAATGCCTGAAAAGCAGGGTTTATAACCAGTGTGTTCTACCCGTTTTGGCATACGGAGCCGAGACGTGGAACATGACGGTGAAGCTGGCCCACTGGCTACATGTCACTCAGCGAGCTATGGAAAGATCTATGCTTGGTATTTCGCTACGGGATAAAATCCGACACGAAATCATCCGGCAGAGGACAAAGGTGGTAGATATTGTCCAGAAATGTAGCAAGCTGAAGTGGCAGTGGGCTGGCCACGTCTGTCGCAGAACCGTTGAGCGTTGGAGCAGACGGGTTCTCGAATGGAGAACGCGTCTCGGGAAACGTAGTGTGGGACGCCCCCCTGCCAGGTGGACTGATGACCTGAAGAAGGTCGCTGGTGGTGGCTGGATGAGGAAAGTGGGTGATCGTGCGTTTTGGCGTACCCTTGGGGAGGCCTACGTCCAGCAGTGGACTGCAATAGGCTGATTGATTGATTGATTGAAAAAATATTCTTTTTTTTTATTTTATTTTTTAACACTTTGTATTGAACAACATTTTTAGTTAAGTACATTATTTATAAAAAGTGTTGGATTGTTGAAAATAGTTGTACAATTAATAATGAGAGTTTAAGATTACTTTTATAACAGTTTTTCCCTATGCTGTCATTAACATCGTTTCGCTTAGATACAACAAGGTAAAAATTAAATTTTAAATTTACACGTTCCCATGGTAAAAACCCTCCACTTGAGTGGAGGAGGCTCATAGTCCAGCAGTGGACTGTAACGGGCCGTTGATGTTGATGTTGATGGTATAAATTCACGTTTCAGGGTTGAAGTTAATATGATAACATAACGTGCATAAAATATAATTGAATAAGTCTCGGCTACGCGCTTTCAATTTAGGGGCAAGTAATAAAACTTGCACGACGCCGACGACGTGTGAGTGTGACGCTTCCAATCCAGCTTACTTCAGTTTATTGCGCATGTATATATTTTTTTATCTAATCTGGTACAAATCGCATAGGCACTCAAGTTTTTCGAGCACATCACAAGGCAATCAAAGATTCCATTGACCTTCTTGTCGCTCGGGGCAAAATGCACTAGTACTTGGCCACGTGACAGGTCCCATGCGGTAGACCGGTCAGATAAAACGACTCTTGGCGGAGCCTTGCATTAGTTCACAAGAATGACCACCAATCGGGAGAAATGGCGAGATGCCTGAAGTCGACCACGACCGTTCTGCAAGGATGTTACGACTGAGAAGAAATATATATTTATTTATTTCTTTACGCCTTGGTAGACTTATAGACTAGATACTAACAATGCACTAAGCACTGCGTACAGTCATGTTAGTAGTCTTATTTTCGGCACGGCTAAATTAGAACACGGTTCACGACCATTCTTAACGCTACAACACGCGCAATATATTTCAGCTTGTTTATTTATAAATCACGATCGGTGGCAAGTCGTTGCCTCATCAAGTGTTTCCTTTCAGCGCTGCACACAAGGAACAAAATGCAAACATTGTTTCATTGGTTATAAGAAAGTTGGTAAAATTATTTATCGTTACGTTCTTTTCATTAATTTATAGTTTTTACTATAGGTGTTTTTTTTTTGCCAACTTATAATTACAAGGTCTGCTGTAAGACATTTCTTTAGAAATAAGCAGTGCCTGTTGTGTCGTTTTTCTATGTGATCATTTTCTGTTAACTTTATTGTGTACAATAATCAATAAAAAAAAAATATATATATAATTTAATTTCATCTGCGCCCAGCCAGCCCCGGCTTAATAGGCGCACAACAATTAAACAAGTGACCCGTGAAGTTAAAAAGTTTTACAGATAATCGATTCACAAAAAGTTTATTCGCTGGTTTCCTTTCCCTCCTTATCTGTGTCACTGAACGCGGTCATTTGCTTTATGTTTCCGCAAAAAGGTTTACAACTTCCTTCACTTAACCTGTTTTATTTCTTTCTAAGGCTAATTCAGTCAGTGAACATATGTCTTGGGCGGGAATGTGGCAGGCAACGAAAGAATGGCAACATGTTAATGAAGATTTATTAGGTTAGTTCGAAATAATAATTATTAATGTGGGTTATAAATTCTTTGAGCACGTGAAGTCTTCAAGAATACGACTATCTTTTAAGAAATTATATTGTGATAATATTATATCAGTCTTTCGTCAAAAAAAAAAAGTTAAAAACATACGATCCATCTTAAATAAACAAACGTATCTATTCGTAAATAAAATAAAATATCGGGTTTTATACTGGGTTAAGCAGTTTGTTAATAAAAGAACTATAAAAGTACACCGGCTTTTCACATGGAAAACGCCTTTGAAAGTATGAAACCATCTCTGGATTTGATACACTAAGCCCTCTTTTTACCCAGCCAACTTCAGCTACAGCCTGCCATGGTGACTAGCGAGTGCTATTTTGAAGCCCTTTGTGTTATAATTTTACTATTCCAGTTTTTTGTGTAGTTAGTGCTTTAATTTAAACATTATAATCATGTACTATAGTAACTGTAGTGAATATCATCCATTGCACGCACGTTTGGAGGATCTTGAGAAAATTATACTGACATCTTTTAACATGTGTGCAACGAATTATCTATAGTCGCTATTAAATGTTAATCAATACCTACAATTTAAAGATTTTGTGGTAACGTTTCATTTTACATTTTCAGAAGTAGTGTAGTAGTATTCTTGAAAGTGATCAGATTCTAGGCAGGTACGAGCCTGCTCATTCTGAAAATTGATGCTGTTGAGATATCTACGTCGCTATTAAATAATTGAGCACGCACGGGTCTTGTCCTTAAGAAGGTGTCCTATCACAATAGATGCCATTATGCCTCCGAAAAGGTTCAAAGTACTTACCTATAAATCGTCAGGTAAATACTTATCCATACAATATAGTGCTTTAGTTTAGTGTTTTAATAATATAAAAGAACTTGAACTTAACTCGTTATCGTATCCAAAAATACTTTAAATCCGAAATGAAATTGCAGTTTTCAAGTGCTCGCAAAGACTTACTAAACTTAGGCACTAAAAGAATGAGATGAATATTTCAGCATGAATATCTAGATTCATTCTATTTTAATTTCTCCACTAGGCGGGAAAAAATAAAATTCAATGCTTGCTGTAATTAATTAGCACAATAAGCCCTTTTCCGAGCTGGAATAAATTTATGAGCTTACATAGAGCTACAGATATAATCTTCTGAAGCAAGATATAATCGCAGAGCTCTGCGTCGCTCTATTGAGCACCAAACCTTGTTACATAGTGTTGAGCACATGCGTGCGTTGACCTTTGAAACCCAGCGCGGTGGAAACACACGGATTATACCAATTATACTCAATGGGAACCAGCGAGCTCTAATTTGCATTCGATACTTTCATTTCCATTAAATCGACTATCGATTTCTAGAAATGCTGGCCTTTTAAATGAAGTAGAGAGTTTGTTTGCAACCACCGTATAACCTTTGAATGAGCAATAAAAAAAGAAATCTGACGTGTTTGTTTTTTTAGGTAGCTATAGTGGAAATAAGTTCAGATAGCTACCTACTAAAACATGGATGAAGCTTTGCATGATAAATCATTACCTATTTATGTAAACGTTTTATTGTACCCAATAAAACAAACAAAGCTTTTGCAAACGGTGTGTTTTCTTAGGTGCCATTTGGATTTAATTGATAAAGAAAGAAAAAAAGAAGAAAAACATTTTAAGCAGATCAGTACACTTTGAAACTACATGACAAAAAATATAATATACTCACAGGAAATAAATAAATAATCCGCCATTTAATGAACATGCTTGGTCGGGTACGTACGTAATAATGTAGAGGTTCTTCAGTGAGCTCTTCTTCACAGAGTCCGCTTTTGTGTTAGTGAACTCACTCAAAGAAATGTAATGACGATGTAGACGTCGACCCTCTATGAAAAATAAATCTTTCTTTTTTATATAAACTGAGCAGAAATAACAGTTTTGCAGTGACGACATAGGTACAATGTGAAGAACGGCGCAGGCAACACAATGGCACTCTTGTGCAGCAAACAGAGGAATATTTAACGAGACGTACAATACCATTATACAGAATTATTTTATAAATAAATCATTTCAAGATGTTAGATAAAGTTGATTGTATAGTGTCTGTAGTGGCGGTGGGTAGAGCACGTAGCACTCAGAAACAATTAACGTTTGGAAAAAAGGTTGTTCTTTCTTTTCTAGTTTACTCTCCAGACAATAAAACCACAGAGTTACAGTATGAAACAGCTGTTTGCTAGCAGTAGACATGTGTAGAGTAGAAGCTTGGTTTTTGGGGAAATTGGGCAGACAGTAATAATCCACTTGTTTGTTACATCTACTGAGCTATAAAAGTTTTGTCATTATGTTACGCTGATTTATGTTAATCTAGAATATAGAGGTTATTATTTATATTTCACGAAAAAATAGTTCGCCCTTCCTGAGAAAGCAAAATAAACTTGAATTCAGTTTTTCTAATTCCAAAAAATAATGAATGTATTGTTTGATTTAAATTTTCTTTCTTCAATATTTAAGTTGATTTTCCTTAAGTGCAGTTAGTTCGATCTTTCAGCCCTAGGTATAATGTTTTTACTGCGCAGAAAATATCACACGTCAAGTATAGGAACAAAATAATTGGATTTCATTAATTTTGCGAAATGTATATTTGTAGCTGGGTGAGGAAATTAAATCGTTCGTCGGAGGGGCAGGTGCAGAGTGCAGAGCGGCGCAGAGCGCGGTTGTCAACACCTCGCGGCTCGTGCGGCAACCACTGTAGCACTCGACAAGGCAACGACACTTCGTAGCCGCCATTTTTCAATTATACAGGATGTCCCATTTAGATGGGTTAATATGGGTAACTCCTAGTCTATAAGACAAAGAGAGATCTGTTCTAAGGAACTACATTCATAGATTAAAAAATCTCATATTTAGTTCAGGAATCGAACCCGGTCGTAATGAAAAAAAAAAAACAAAATAAAAAGAAAAGTGAAATACAAATATTAATAATTTTACGCATCATATTTCATAGTAACATTTACTGCCCTAGACAATCGATATCAACATAGAAATAATGTTAGTTTTTTTTTAAATCTATAGTTCTACTTGCCACTTAAATCGATAACATGGTTCTTAGAATAGATCTTTCTGTGTCCTATAATTTAATAGTTACCCATATTGGCTCATCTAAATGGGCCACCCCCTGGACGAAGGGGATGCGCTCGCTTTAAATGGGCGCAGTCTCGCACTAAAGTACCTTAGATGATGTAATGTTTCTGTTTTCTAAAGTATTAAAAGTATAATAATCTAAGAAATAACAAAAGTGCTTACGTATGTTACCTACCATCTTAGTTCACTGTTCGCATTTTAAACATATCCCCTCCACTTCATCCAACGTTCTTTTTACGTGACGGGAACCGTATCGACTAAAATGTGTAAGTGATAAATTGTGAGGAGCGACTCTATGTTAATGAGAGTGATTTGGCCATACCAAAAATAAACTGTTGCTGCATAGTTGGTACGAAGTGCAACATTGTATATGTTCTCGTGTGATCTATTTTAGAGTGAATGCAAACGACGTGTCTCTATTCATAAAACCTACCACGACGTCTCTATATTAATTATTAGTGTTCTATTTTAGCCATACTAAAGGCAGGCATACACACAGTGCCGGGGCGGCAGTGCTGCCGGGCCTTGCCACCGGGCAAGCTGCCGGCCAAGCCGCAGTGGGCCCGGCGGCGGCTTACAAAGCTATAACTATATGGCGGCACGTGTCGTTCGGCATGTATGTAGTAGCCTTAAGCCTAACCTTTATTGTGGTACGACTAGTATTGTTAGCTAGAAGGTGTGGAAGATGGATGTGCTCACTATAAATCGAAGTGTACTGGATCGGAAGCGTCGCAGCGCAGGTCGCCGCCGCCGGTGCGGTGTAGTGAGCAATGTGTTTTGTTACTCTTGCCACTGTACGAATAACCACCAAAGCAAAAGTTAAATAGAAGTAAAAACATGTACTTACAGAAAATATTTTTGTGTGTTTTTACATATTACTTACGTTTTCCATTAAAGGGTAAACTTAATTTGCCAATTCCTCGTAAGTGGGTACTAATGGTAAATTTCGAAGCACAAATTTCCTCAAATCGGAAAAGTATCTGATTGCCTGCTATCGGACATACCCACATTTTCTCTCCCACAATAATTCTTTTCGCAGCCCTAATCGATTCCAATAAAAGTATCAGCTTTCAGTTCGGTCGGCGGTTCGCCGCAGAGTTGATAAATAAACTTACTTTGTAAGTAAGAGTATATCGGTATAATGCTTGCCGTTTTATTTGTTTACGCTGTCAGATACGAATTCATCGCCCGTACGGATTCGAGCTCGCGTCCCGAATGTAAAATTAAACAGAAATCATAATTTTGCGAGCACAGTTGGCTCAGTTTTATTGAATCTCGAATCTTTTTAAAATATGTTTTCAAATGAATAAAATGCAAGAATATTTATATCTTACATCATCATCGATGTTTTCTAAACTCACGTATTTGTATAAAAAAAACTGTCATACCTACAAGCTAGAAAATAAATCAAAAGATCACATATAAGATTTGTATTAAGAAACTATGGTTGAACTTGTTTCTAACAGTAGTTGATTTGCAGATGAGATCAACGACCCGCTTATATGACTCATACGAAATTTACAGTCTTATTGATTTCAATACTTTTAATCATTCCATCATTACTGTCTTCCTCATAAAATCAGAACTGAACTTTGCTTGTAATTCTTATAATTTCATTAAATGTACTTAGAATGATCTTATTCACAGTTTTTTTTGTTAGCTAGCGCTAATGCTAACAACGCGGTATTGACTAGAGCTTTTTAATGCTTGAAGATTATCATCTTCTTCTTCTTCTTCAGCCTTTTTCTAATAATTTGGCGTGGCCTATGCTATGTCCTTCAACTGCACCCCTTCATCACGGCATTGCACCACTTGCATCCAGTTTGAGCCAGCAGCCTTCTTCACGTCGTCTTTGTTGTCCTTCCAGCGCATTTGTGGTCTATCTTGAGGTCTTTTTCCCTCCCATGGCTTCCATTCTAATAAGCGTTTACACCACGATTCCTCATTCTGAGCCGCCTACTTTATCATAATGATTATCATAGGAGATTATCATAGGTGGTAGTAAAGCCAAGGGAAAAGCAATATGAGATTTTAAAACTAGACAATAAAATGTAGTTGTGCAGTTTTATTTGATCAGCGGGTATGACCCACCAGTTGAGCCATTGGTATTATCCACTGCTCAACTTTATGGAGTTGAGTAATCTAGTTGAGCAGTGGAGCAGAAGTGGAAAAAGAAGAAATATCTTTGTTAAACTTTGGGCGGACAAAATCTCAGCTGATATTTAAGCTAGGTACTACGTAGAATTAAATAACAATCAACGAAATACAAGACACAATAATATTTTGATTAATTTATTTGGGTTATAAATATAAGGTCTTCATCAGATGTCGAAAAAAAAAATCACACTATCACACTAATATTATATCTATAAATGTGAAAAAAAGGGATGTTTAGGTGTTTGAATGTTTGTTCCGCCTTCACGCTTAAAGTACTCAGCGGATATGGATGACATTTGAAATGCAGATATGTAGTTTGTAACCTGGATTAACACATAGGATACTTTTTACGGGGAAAAGTCTTATTCCCACGAGAAAATCTTCACAACGCGAGCGTAGCCGTGGGCAGACCGCTAGTGTTTTATATTTTGAACCAAAAAAATATAAAATAATAGTAGTATGTTTGGTGTAGTTTGAAAGTGGATATATCTTTAATTTTACAATTTAAGACTTGTTTCCGTACTTGCATTCACATTTTTATCCAGTAGGTATTATTAGATATCCTGTTTTCCAGTGGTGGTATCAACAAAAAAAAACAGAGTCTGGTTACTGAGCTTTTGAAACTGCATTAGAGTCGAGTCGAGTGCGCTGTAGTAATTCAAAGTGTAAAAATCTTGTGTGAAAATTTAAAATAGTTTCGAAAAGCTATGTTTTTTCTTATATCCCAAAAAACTTTTGTATTTACCAGCGATTTAAAAAATCCAGTCAAAATAGTCTCTTCCATTTTCTACAAATGTTATTCAATCAGCGTAGATACTTTTTCCGTGTTGGAGACGAGTGGCTAGCTACTCTCGAATGATCGCATCAAGATAGGCTTGGCCACCGTCGTCGCCGCGCCTATCTTCAGACACACTGCTCGCTCAATGTGGTCGTGGTTCGTGCGTCGTCATTTTTTGTAAAAAATAAAGTTTGTAGCGTTTCGTGCGATTTCAAAATTGCAATAAAAAATGCCATCACCGTATGGGAGCGGTTCCGGCGTCTAAATATTTGTATTTATTTCAGAATTAACGTTTCGTGCGTCTACAATATAGCAGCAAAGTAAAACTGACAAATTGGTCGGATAGTTTTTATTCAATGTTTCAACGGTAAATAGAAGATATGTACACAAATTATAATGAGACAAGATATTTTACAATATTCAGGCTGGTTAGTTAAAAAGTGATCAGTTAATTAATAATTCCGTATGGTTTGTCCTCTGAACTCTGCTAATAATTGCATTTAAATAATGCAATGTAATGCAAATAGTAAATTAAATCCCAATAGATGAAAAACATATTATCTTTATGAATCCACGATAAGACGAAATCTGGAATTCTGTAGAAATGAAATAGATATTAATCTGACAAAAGCATCCACGTGTTACAACATAGCGAATGTTATTATTAGAATGTTTCTAAAACCCGATTTTTGTAAACAAATCACTAGGCATCCATCGTTAATAGATTAGTTTCCTGTCTGAGGTTATTAGGTGTAAATATGATCGGTCGACAGAAATAAATGAGGCCACTAACAAGGTATTTATAGTTATCTTACAACATTATGACGTGGAGTTTTAAATTAAAACAATATCATCAACAGCTTATATATCCCCACCGAGGGGCTCGAGCCTACCCTGAACTAGAACGATAAGGCGATGGCCCAGTGCGGGTTGGTCGACTTCACACACAACCTTTGATTTTCTTCGCACGTGTGTGCAAGATTTCATCACGATGTTTCAAACGTACATATGAATTCGAAATTCGAAAACACATTGATGGTACGTGATGGAGATTGAACCCGCGTCTCCCGGACGAGAGGCAGCGGTCCTAACCACTAGACCACCGACGCTCTCTTAAACGATATATTTTTTTTTTAAAAGAACATTGTTTTGTATAGTCATAAAATAATAATTTAATCTGTAGGTATAATATATAACTTAGTAATATTTTAAATTTAGCCTTGCGTTAAAGCTATTTGAGCCAAAAATATATTTATGTCTATCGTTTAAGTTGAAATACATTACAAAGGAAATTTTCAATAATTGTATGGAAGGTGGTTTTTTAATATTTGATATTTTTAGAAGCCAACTGAAGAATACAGGTTGAAAGTGTGTATTATTAACTGAATTAAAAATGTTTTTATTTACCTTCATTATTTTTCAATAATTATTTTAATATTTTGGTAGTAAGAAACAAAAAAAAAAGTATCTGGCAGCACCGTTGAAGCGAAAAATATGATTGGCTAAAAGAAGGAGTATTGGCACCGCAAAGGCCAAGACGACCAAAGGACAATACCTCCTTTTTCTGTAAGCGTTTCGTCGTATATTATATTTATTCTTTTTATGTATACAAAATAGGGTAGGCTTGAGCTCCTCGGTGGGGACGCAAATTAGTTGTTGATGATGATGTATATATACAAAAAAATACAGCAGCCTAGGCCAGCAAAGTAACTTTCGTCTAGAAATTTCAATGTTTTGAGTCTTTTTACAGCATACTCTTATGTTCTAAATTAAAATTTTACATGAATCGGTTCTATTTCCTCCGAGATCGTACACGAATCGTAGTGATTGGAGTTGGCTGTATGCGGAAAAGGAAAAGCGCGTAATATCAACATCATCAACGGCCCGTTACAGTCCACTGCTGGACTATGAGCCTCCTCCACTTAAGTGGAGGGTTTTTCCATAATCTCCACGCTTGGCAGGTGGGTTGGAGATCGCAGATTAAAAGGGGACTATACGAGTATCAGAGAGCGCTGCTGCCCGTTCCCTGTTCAATGTGTAGTCCCTAATGCAGTAATGTACTATTGTTTTCTGGAAGTTATGATTTTTCATTGAAGTGGCGCTAGCGTTCAAGGTCATTGGCGTGGGGGAGCCCCTTTAAAAGAAAGGTACCCTAAAAAACTACGATACTAAATGTTACGACTGTTTATGTGAAAGTTGTAAAAACTAACCTTTATTATAACGCGCGCAGTTTTAGTTACTGTATTCACATTCATCATTGAATATTAACACTTGATCACTATTGAAACAACAATCAATGTAACATTTAACTTAAGTAGCGCCAACCTCAAAACAATAATAGATTTCTTTTTTATAAGCTTAATTATTGAGAAAAGGCTCTCGCGAACATTCAGCCTCCACAAATCGATTCCTTAAAATCAAGGAATTGTATATTTATTATTAAAATACTGACTGATAAATTGTTTTGATACAATATGTTGACATAAAAAAATATAAAATACATTTCTCTGTGTAAGAATCGATTCAGTTATTTTTTATTATGAAAATTATCTTGGCTTAGCTTATATTTATGGACACCATAGAAATATATTTTTTTTTAATGAAAATCGCACTAGTGTGGTAAAAGGCATTTACCGCACAGATTAATACTGCTTTCGTAGCACAACATGTAGTGCCAACCCTACATACCGCGAAAAAGGGGCAAGCACAAAACTGGAATTTCATATTTGTTGAAATTAGAAAAGTTACCTCAAAAAGGTATCCAAAGTTATATTTTGTTATGATATCCGGCAGTCACTACGTTATTCGATGCTGGTGTGTTAACATTTTCTGAGAGAATAGGGTCTGGCGAGATCCCTTGCCAATATAATGGCGATAGGGAGGACTATAGCAGATCTTGGCAAAACGACCATTCTTTTAATGAACAAACTTGGATACAATTAGAACTCTGCCGACTTTATTGCCTCAAATTACTAAGAAAGTAATCCTTGTGTTGAGGTACCCAATTCAGATTTTGAATAGGTGAGAGAAACATTTTCTTTTTCGCTTGAATGACTGTTTTTTCCGTGTGTGTATGTGTCGTGGTCATATCGTAGAATTGACCACATCATGAAATTTTCGATCATTTCATGAAATGGTCGCATTTCATGATGTGGGCAACTAAATTTGACCAGATCGTTAAATCGTGAGCATTTCACGATTTTGTCGTCCACGATTGGCCATATCGTGAAAATAGGGCGTACATGAAATATTTAATAGGAATCTAAATTATGTTTGGTACTTATTGTTCTCTAAGTCCGACAGACATTTTCAGAGTACTTTTTCATCATAACTCTTTTTTTCTTCTTCATTTTAATAACGAACTATTCACTTTTTCACTGCGAGAAATAACACGGCCGCCATGTTGGTACATAAACAAAGTGCTTCCAGCGCCTCTATCGGCAATAAATGTAATAATTTTACGATATAATAATACGATAATCTTGACCATTTCATGAAGTAGCTGCGTTTTAGTTGAACATATCGACAAACGATTTCTTATCATTGATCTGGCCAAGGCACATCATGATGTGGCCAATGGACAGTGAAAATTTCATGATATGTGACCATTTCATGAAATGATCGAAAATTTCATGATGTGGTCAATTCTACGATATGGCCACGACATATGCATGGTGCTAATTGCAACAGGGTTCAAACACGAGAAGTGAATAAATTTAAAGTTTTTTTTTAATGGAGAATTAATATTTTGAAATAGAATATATTTTAGAGGCGTGGTAAATAAATTACTGCACTAACTGTAAGTAAAATAAAAAGTAAGTATAACTATACATGTAAACCACTACCACCTACCCACCTATTTGTTTCATAAATAACTAAAGTTTTTTTATTTTTCTGATGCATTAATAATAAATTATATTAATAATGAATTATTTTTGGTTCGCAAGTTAATTACTCATTCATTATAATTATTCCAGTGACGATATGTAAAATTACCAAAAGGGCAAACACTGCTTTTCTTTGCTCTTTGTTGAATAGATGGATCGTGTAACGAAAGTGTTTGCCTACTCAACTAACTAGAAAAGGCTTCTCTGTTATATTATACGGCCTATTCCTTCGATAAATGAAGAGCTATCTAGTTACTTTACTTCATTATTGCTTGTATTTATCAGTTCTTGTATCAGAGACCATAGCAGCTATGATACTGGCCTCGATTCGGGATGTCATGCTCTAATTCTAATTTTAAAATCCAGCTATCCTTTTCGTTTTTATGACCAATGAAAGAGAGGTGATGAACGAATGATACTAATTTGAACGAATCATCAACAGCCCGTTACAGTCCACTGCTAGACTATGAGCCTCCTCTACTTAAGTGGAGAGTTTTGCCATAATCTCCACGCTTGGCAGGCGGGTTGGAGATCGCAGTTTAAAAGGTTACTGTATCAGAGAGCTCTGCTGTCCGTTCCCTGTTCAATGTGTAGTCCCTAAGTCGCCTCTTACGACACCCACGGGAAGAGTAGGGGTTGGTGACAAATGTATTCTACTCTGCCGTCACCACACGGCTAATTTGAACGAATGATAACCTAAAATAAGGGCATGGCTGTCAGTTTAAGAGATTTTAAGTCGCATGTTTTAAGTGCTCTTTAAAATTGTGCAATCGACACGGCCATAAGGTTCAAATTCGATGTTCGACAGCTCTAATATTAGGATGGCTTTCTCCTGTCCCTATTCAATCTTTAAAAGGTGAAAAAGATGGACTAACTTAAATTAAGGATTAGAGCGTGACAGTGTGAATCGGGGCCACTGTATTTATTACTCATCTTCTCTCTCTCTACTGTATTTTTTAATCTACATCCTACGCGTTTCCTGTTTGTATGTTCATTACACCCTGCGCTCAAACATAAATAAAATAGTTAGTATTCTCAAAACTAAATATAAATCAGATCCGTTATTTAGTACGTATAAATACACGTATTTTGCAAAAAAAATCTGTACTATGCAGTGTGTAGGCATGACGTCATAGTTGTCAAAATGCTAAGTTGATACAGAAATATGCTTCGCAAGATCGTAGTACTAGGTTAAATACTAGGTAGGTAATCTGAATTCGGATGTATTTATTTTTTAAATAAAGCAGAACAAATAAAAACAAAACAAATGATCTATATGTTGTATATTTCATTATGATCCATAAATTTTGACTAAGTGTGTGTTCCCTGTGTCCTAAATATGGTTCTGTTACTCTTTTTGGAGACAAGAGCGTATGCAATATGTTTTTAATTTTCGTTCTTATAGATAGTAAAAAACTTTAAACAGAATTGAACATAAGTATCGAAGAAATTTTAATTCATCTCGAGCATTTGTGATCACCATTTAACGCATTTAGCTTTTTATTTTTATTTTCATTTTTCTGTTTTGTTATGCATTTATATTTCTTGGTTTATCTTATCAGCCCAGTAAATAGCGTTACTGGCGTACTAACTTGAGCTGCAGGAATAACGTGAGCCGCCCATGATTGAAATTTATTCGTTTAGTAAGTGATTTAAACATAGCTTCTTGCGCGTGTTACGACCGGGGAGCTTTACTTTCTACGTGAGCAATAAAGTATAACCTACTGTTTATGTGAAACCTTTTAAGGGCACTACGTAGTCGTAACAAAGTCATAAAATGTATTTTAAAATACTTGTGTCATTTTATTTTGAGTGCCGTACTACGATATTGTTGAGAAGCAGTTCGCGCATTTTCTGACACCGAAGCGCCGCAGTGTTATGAATTTATAACGGTAAGCGTTTCTGGTAAATCAGTTTTAATGGCTTTTAATCAAAGCAAGCTGCCGCTTTTTTGCTTATTATTTTGTATTCCGCCTGAATGCTGTGTAGAAATGTAATATTGATCTGCGCATTTTGAAAGCAGTAAGAATAATTAGGGAAGTTTGAAGACTCGAAAACTATTTTGATCATTTTAGAAAAGTCAACTTTATCAGCAATTAACATGTAGATTAGTCGAAGATTAGCAGTAAAATAAATTATCTTTTCACCTCTCCACCTCGGAAAGATGGCTTTTCCTGCCCGAAAACAGGGCCGAATATCGCATATTCATTTCTAGATATGCAAATCGTTTTCCTGTCTAAAGAGAAAAATTCGTTTGAATTTCCAACATTATATTTTTTACAGGAAAAAGGTTTTCGTATTTTCGCGCGAAAAATAAGTGACGTGTGCCATAAAAATTAAAATTAAAAAACAAAAAATTACTCATTTGTCTCATTTGATTGATGCTTTCTGAAACTAATTTCATGGAGTTTTTTTCAATACCAATATTTTTAATATAAAGTTATTAATAACAAACAATAAATTTTCTAACGTTATACTGAACAAAATCAACGTTTTATGTCTTTCACATTTTAAAGTAACGCTTAAAATACTATAATTTTCTGATTTTCATTTTCAATACAGTTTTGGAACGCATTCTAATAACATAAAAATTTGTGTCTTGGTTGTTTGTTTTTGTGTATGTAACTATAAAAGTAAAAAGGTATTATGATAAAAATACAATGACAAAGTCATAATTTATAAAAGTATCGAAAGTAAGTCCCCTTGCACGTTTTGGAATTATATTTACGTAAGTAAGTACTTAATGGTTTCCTTGGCGGAACAGGTGAAAAATCGTGTGCCGGGTTTGAGAGGATATCTTATTCTCACCTCGAACCTTAGAATCCCTCGCGAGTCTCAGGAGTTTATTTAAGAAACTCTCGTTTCGCTCGTGCTTCTATTATAAAGTCCTTCGAATGCTCTGGATTCAATATCAATTCTCTGAGAAAAAATCGATATTCCTTTCTTACGCAACAAATAACAATTTTTCTTAAATGTAAATTGTGTAGAAGTTTATAAAAATAGCGCTAATTTCGTCAATGCGTTTTAAAAAAGCAATGTAAAATATGAGTGCTTCAGTTCTCAGCTGAAACAGTGTTGTCTATAGAAAGCACTCATCACGACCACGGACGATATTTAAATTCCACTTTTATAGTAGGTAAATATTTTGTTTTATTGGTACGATTTTTTTTTTCGTTGGTCATGCGAATGAGACATTCTTAAGAACTTTATCTTTGAAAGGCAACTTTAGAGCGGACAATTAGCTGGACAAAACAAAAGACGGAACAATCCACACCGATTTTATCGCATCAACTGTTGACGTGTTCAGGCGATTAGACGACTCCCAAGGCGAGCACTTACGCACCCGCTGAATTTGCTAGAGTAATTGTTTGGTTAAACATGAATGATTAACCTTGTTGTATTTGCAGACACTAGTGAACGCCGTCGAGTTCACGCTGTGTTTACGGATTATGAAACCTAACCGACCCGAAGAGCCAAAGCAATTAGAGGCGCGGCGCAAGCTCGAAAACGCCATTATTTGTTTTCAATCAGTTATGTTTGACACTATTAGTTCTGTTATTTCAGGAATTTAGAAGAATTAATTGTTGCATGGGACTACTTTAGATTGTTTTGTTGTTTTGAGCCCAAAGCTTAGTGGAGCGTTGAAAATGTCCACAGCAAACAGATATGGTTAATTAATAAAAGTATCACGATGGACTCGAAGTCACACCAAAGTATATATTCGTAAAAAAATATCTTAACGTCAAAGATCTACGTAATAAGACTATGATAAGTGCGGTTTCTAAGTCAATCAATTTGTCTTCTGGCAATCTGAGTCCAACCAGTAACCAGTTCGATTGTAGTATAACACGTAGATTCCATAAATATTTCAAACGAAAAATATAGCATCAAATTAGCTCAGCAACTGAATCAAACTACAATCGAACTATAGAATGTTCTCGTACCTCAAATTTAAAGGCTCGCGTCGTATGTACCAATTACGCCACCGTCGACGACGCTATAGTTGAGCTGCATGGAGTGTGAGAAAATTATAATCTCGCACTAATTGCTCTGCTCATTATGTTTCATGGTGTGCGCCCGAGTGCAAGTCGGCTTCCTTCAACACCGAATCTCACGATACAAACGCTTGGATATACATACATGCATGTAAACCAATACTTTCTGTGAACATTTCAATAGGACTTATTGTAAATTTTTTAGCAAAAAAGACAATGATTTTATTTAATTGTATTTATTCGGAAAAAACACAGATATTAGCGTATACAGTAGTACATAAAAAACTTAGGGTATCAACAATGCTTAACACTAACTTACATAAACATTTCTCGCTAAGATTTAAAGACGAAGAAAAATTTACGAGGACTATAAAGGATGACACTGTTTGAGGTTATGTTATGATGTAAAATTAAAATTTAAGAACTGGCAACCAGATTTCCAGAAAAAGAAAAGAACATAATATGATTGTACACAGATTGGGGAAATTATAGTTTCTCAGAAGTCTTGTGATTTAGTATTTAGTAAATTTATAAATATGTTATCATTGATAAGTATTTTGCTTACGTAATAAATAAGATTGCATACTCTACCTTTTTTTTTGTTATTATTATTTCTCATGAAAACTGCAGAATTATTTGGAAAAATGAGCGTCGTGACTTTTCAGGACATTTTATGAGCACGAAAAAGATTAAGTTCTTCATGAGGAACTCGGAAAATCTATCAAATATTTTATCAGGCGGTAAAGCAGGAACTTTTCACTCACGTTATGTTCCGAAAGAGAATACAAACCCAAAGACGTTCGCAAAACTTCTTGCTACGAGTGCCAACTTTCGAATGTATTTGATTAAGAAATTCATTAAAATTCCAGGAGAGTAATTAAATTCCCCACATACATTATACGATTACAAATAATCTCTTATAAACTTGTTAAACAGGTTTGAATTATTTTCATAACATTTCTGTTATTAGTGGGGCTTGAAGAACTTATTTTAATTTTGTGAATAATTAGTTATAAACTTTATTTACAATTAAGCTACCTACTTATTAAAGTGAAGGTGTGCAAGTCTCAACTGTTCTGAAGAACTGTTCCTTAGACCGAAGGTCTATTCTTGCTGCGTGCGATCATTTCAGCATTTTAATTTATTCAATGCTTGTTGTCTGTATTAGAAGCGCAAGCAACTATATAGCTTATGCGTATACTTTACTATTATGCTTATACGTACGTCTATGCGTTTTACTCTGAGATAATACGCAACGAAGAATCGATTGGCCAAATGACACATGGTGTAATTTTTAACCCAGTCCAATTTTTAAAATGCTTTATAAAGTTTACCTCATTCTTGGCCCTAACTAACATGACACTTAAACTATAAAAATGTTGGTAACATGAAAGCGTGTTAAATTAAATATTACACTTTAGCTTTCTATCCCCCCGTGGCCTGGCCTTATAGCAATACAAATTGTATTATTTAACGACGTCCATCAGGAGTAATGAGTGTTAATTCCTTTTCATGTTGCTTTTAGTTCAATAATAAAGATAACGCGGTTACGACTGAAAAAAGTAATTAGGACCACAAAGAAAATTACTATACCTTATTTTGCTCTCCGACAAGTGCCAAAAATATTGCTGTTTTAATTACATATCAAACGTCCCTACTAAAAGTAACGCTTTTATTATAAAAAGGTGAGCAGAACACACGCAAATTGTACTTTTAATTAATAAGTACGCTATAATTAATTCACAATAAAAATGAATTAGGTATTCAGTAACACTGAGGTAGTCCAATGAAATTCCTAATAACACGCTGTAATGTTTCTGGGTAAGGCCGTAGATTTTGGCACTTTGTCACAGAATGTAACGTACAATAATCTACGTTATGGTTACACGAAAGTAACGCGAAAGTAACGATCCTGTCTGTATTGTTAAGTTAATTTCACACTGATGCGAAAGTTAGTTTGAAATAATACATTATTAATTGTTTCGTAATACTGTTTATTTTTTTATTTTCATTATTACAGACCCTACTCCCCTACCCCTCGGTGGGGACGTATATGAGCTATTGATGTTGACAGAACTTTTTCTTAATCATTAATTGTAACAAAAATAGTAATTTAATATAGATTATTAAAGTTTTAATTTTTTGCTTTATAATTAATTAATTTAATATAATCAGTCTTAATAATAAAACAATTTAAAGTGAGATCCATAATCAACTTTCAAACTTAGGAGGTTATTCTAAATTAATATTTACTATCTTCAGTTTATTTTCTAAGCTATGCATTTAGGTAGGTTTTCCTAAAAAAAATTGTTACTGAGAAAGTAAAGTAAGTAAAGTACAAGTATTACGAAAAAACTAATGAAATATTTTATAATACGTTATACAAAACAAATGAAAGACTTAAACCACCCATGTAATAATTTTTATTGAGATCTATACTAAGTTTATTTTTTCACTGGTTCGTCAACCAAACAAAATAAAAATATGTACTTCCCTTTACAATACCACTTCGTTACGTAACATATAATGTTCGTTAAGAGTAACGTACAAGTAATGCTAAACTAACGAATCGGCTCGACCTTTTCAACTAAAATAGGTTATAACTCTGGATCTATCATGCACTTTACAAACTGTCACTCATAATTTATCATAAACAATAGTAAAAAGACACTATGTATGTATACCTTTAAATTCGGTTTTTTTTTTTCCTCGAAAAAACACTTCACCACAAACAAAATGCACCGCCAAAATTATTTATCTTTATTGCACTCAAACACAAACAATGCCATTTTACCTTTTGGTGTTTTCAGCCTCTTTCCGAAATTCTACCATAGACTGCATTTGGTTGTGTCTGTATTAAAATATCAGTAACGAACAAAAAAGTACCGTACAAGTAAAAAAATGGAGACACGATTTCAAAAGTAAATATTGATAATATTATCAGTTATCAGCCTTTGAAATCCAGAATCTTGTAGCCTAAGAATCTGATATTTTGTAAAAATAAAAATTAGCTGTGAACATTCTTTAGGTAAGCAAAAAACCTTGTTCATGTGTTCGCAGAAGTCGAAAAAAAGTCCCATTTTTAGCCAAAGTTAGGTATCCTAGAAAATATTAAAAGTAATAGTTATTTGTTAGGTAAGAGAGGAATGTTGATTTTTCCTCAGAGAACTGATATTGAATCCAGAGCATGCGAAGGAGTCTGTAATAGAAGCACTAAAACTAGACTCCTGAAGCTCGCGAGGGATTCTAAGGTTCGAGGTGAGAATAAGATTCCTCTCAAACCCAACACATTATTTTTCACCTGTTCCGGCAAGGAAATCATTTAACTATTTACTTACCTACGTAAATATTGGTACTTAAAAATGTACAAGAGTTCTTTTATTTTAGATATAATTCTATAAGATGTGATTAAATTATTGTATTTTATAATAATTCTTTTAAATTTTTAAACCAAAACAATAAACAATCTTTTAGGTTATGTTTTTTTAGGGTGCGTTCCAAAATTGTATGAAAACCTATCCCTGCGTTCCGAGACGCGCGAAATAGATTTTAACGCACTCAAAGGCAGGTGAAACCCATACAATCTTTTGGTTTTCTGATCGCTGCTGACGGCGCTGAAAGTTTGATTCGGAACACACCCAATAAAAAAATTACGTCAATTATTTTATGCGCGGATATATGAAAACTTTTTTCCTGTGTAAGATAATGTTCGAAATTCAAACTAATTCTCCTCTCTCTCTAGACATGAGAATGGTTTGCATGTCTAGAAATGAATAAGCTATTTTCGACCCTGTTTTCGGGCATTAAAAGCCAACTTTCCGAGGTGGAGAGGTGAAAAATATTTTTCTTGTTTGTTAACTAAATTTTCATTAAAAAACAACATGCTAATAAATGCCGTAACGCACTTTTGAAACATGCATTACAGTTTGAGTTTTTTTTCTATTTTTCATTAAATTTTGAACATTGGAGACAAGAAATTTTTTCAAAAAGTTACCCTTCTACCAGGTTATCTAGACGAAGTTATCAGGGGCTTAGGAAAACCAAATAGTAATAACAACTAAACGATAAAAATTAAATCACGAAAATAAAATAACAATCGATGATATTAACAACCGCGAAAGCCTTAATATGTTTATTCTTTTATAGTTCTTTCTTTGACTTCGATATTTGGACTGGTCCATTTTTAGGGTTTTGCACCAATATCGTTTTAAGACCGGGAATTCTGCGGAGAATAAGCGCAGCGATGAAAAACCTACCTGCATACCAACCAATAAACTTCGATAGACAAAGGTTTAAAAATATATTCAATATAGAAAATATTGCGATAAAATTCTTAGTTCTCGTTTAGTTGGAAAGTTCGCTCGACCTAGCTGCATTATTATCTAAGTTTAAAGGAATTCCTATGAAATATCTGCTAAGAAGTTTGATAATTTCAGCCCGTTATTTAGTTTAGACTGGGCGGTATAAAGTGATAATATTCATTTCTAAAATTTTGGACTCAATAAATATACTGTTGTTTAATTTTGTATTTTGGTGGGATGTATAGATAAGGTGGTGACAACAACAACAATACTCGTATAATGCCTTTTTCGATCATTTGAGATATCCCTATATTTTCATGTCATAATTGATGCTACAAAAAATATACGTAGCTCAAGGTCTGGTACTGTTCTTAGAATTTGTGGAACATCAACATGAAGTGAGGCAATTATATTTTAAATGGAATTAAGTAAGTGCAGAATATTTTTATGTAGTGTCTTATTCATTCAAATTAGTGTTCTCAACTCATGAATGCCATTCTAATATCGCCACTCGGAAACAGGACGCACTTCGCATATTTAACAACTACATTTGATTGCGTTTCACTTGGTTATGATATAAGCTGATTATGAGTAAAGCGAGGGTAGTAGTATATTGCCAATCCATTTGCTTAATTGAATACTAATTTGTTTATTACATAGTACTGTCGGCGACGGTGTGTATTCATCATCATCATCAACGGCCCGTTACATTCCACTGCGGTGTGTATTATGTTAGTTATAATAGTAATAATAGTAATACGGCTTGAAATGTGTAGACCTGTAGGGAAATGTTTATATAAGTAATTCTGTCAATTAAGCAAATGGATTGGCAACTATTACCAAAGTAAACACATGTAAATGTTTGTTTAAGCAGATTGTAGAAACAAATTGGTCACTAACTTTGGTCCAGAGGTACCTTAACATTGAAATTAAAATTACAAAATTGGACTATTTGTGTAAAAGAAAGTGGGCGCCGGACCAGTTGTACTATTGGTACCATTAATGGTACAACTGGGACTAAAGTGTTATTCAGATGTTAAACATTTTAATAACGAACAAAAGTCCTATTAAGTAAAAATACTCTTATTTTCACTAGTTCCAAGAAAACACAAGACGAAGCATATTGTATTCTTATTGTACTATCTTTAGAGAATAAAGTTATAAGTTATGGAACTTTTTTAGTAGTTTAATAATTAGACAGCGGTTTTATAGGTTATATACTGTAACTCGACGGCTCCGTAGCCTAGTTGGTAATACGCCTGCCTTCGAAGCACAGGGTCGCGGGTTCGAATCCCGCCCAGGGCAAACATTCGCGTGATGAGCGCTTGTGTTTGCCTTGTGTCTGGATGTTGTTTATCTATATAAGTATTTATTTATCTATTTATGTAATGTATATCAGCTGTCTGATACCCATAGTACAAGCTCTGCTTAGTTTGGGATCAGATGGCCGTGTGTGAAGATGTCCCTACATATTTATTATTTATTTATTTAATATTTATAAATACGAACCTAATTCTTATGACACACAATTTTTTTATATTATCAAAATCTATAACTTGTTGTCTCTTTAACCATATCACACGAATTACTGAATTGTTATTAGATTTAAATACCGTGGGGATACTCTGCCCAACAGCCTTATAATTGCCAAATTGTTGATTTCCCTTGACAATTACGCAGTCTATCGACATATTATATTACCTGTATAGGTATTCATTTCATTCAATAATTTTTATTTTGTTTTTTGCCGCTTTTTGACACAAATGACGTAATTTTTTTCAGTTTATAATAAATACGAGTTTGTGTATAATATAATTATTACAATCCACTTTAGGTATAAATATTGGTCATAAAAATAAATAAAAGAACGATTTGACGAAAGCAAAACAATCGCATGTGTTGTGCTCCGACCACAAACGTTATTTTGAAGATGAATTTTAATTTTCAAAAAGTGTACTTGAAATACGACATACTCGTACATGATGATTTTCTGTTAAATGTGATATAGAACAGCCAGCATAGAGCACACCGCGACGTGAAGTACGTTTAAAAAATAAAATATGATAAAGTAGTGTAGAAAATTATGTAATTTTTATTCTATCAATCTGTCATATATGACAGATGCATGCAGAGAGATGAATAAATTAGTACTATAGTACTCGTTACGGTAAATTTGTTCCCTAAAATTTATTCATCTCTCATGCTTAGAACCTATGAGATACCTACAAATTATTATACAAATATACCTACGAATTTACATTTATTAATTCACAAGGTCAGGTTTCAATGTATCCTACAACTTTTATTTGGAATATATCTAATTCTATTTGTATCCCCTCAAAGAGTGTGCTACCAAATTAAAATGAAATATTTAATGTGGGTGGACAACGCCAAGGAAATTCCTTCTCAAAAGTAGGCAAAATTCGTTAGTCCGGACTAGGCTCACAGAAATCTAACGGATGTAGTAGGTATTTGAAGAGACGACTTATTCAGTTTACCTGGAAAATTGAAAAAGTCGCTTCCTTCCTTCACGGAATTTGAAATCTTCCTATCCGTGGCCAGGCTCTTCAAGTTAGTACTTTCAGAAAATACAGATATTTTTAACATTGGCTATTTAGATAGTTGCGTTATCTTGTTGTTAGCTAAGGTTACTTAAATTACTATGGTATTACCTACATTAATATTTTATGTCATATCTAAAGTTCTTCTTATTTTTGTTTGTTATTGTGTAGGTGACAAAAGAAAATAGTCTTTCTTTTTCTTTCCAAGGGCAACAGAGCAACAAAGTTCTGACATTTACCTAATGATACTTCGAATACGAAATGTATCTTTCCATACAACTTGAATGTCGTTTTCTCGTTTTTAAAAGAAGGCTAGTTTCCTGGAAAATAGAACAACATTCAGGTTATTAAAAATAGAAATAAAAAAAACGTAAGTATTTTACTTACCTAATTTTTAAGATTAGACAAAGCAGTAAAATAAAATTGGTTGATTTGACTGGAGAATTTTATAATTATCGTAGTTGTCAGTGGTTTTGAAAGAAAATAATGCGATAATCCATTTTTGCGAATGCCACGTGTACCTGTAAAAACCTTTTTGTTTTTACTAGACAATTCCCATTACGGTCGTCGGCGTAATTAGGTTGTCCGTTGTAAGTGAACAAGGGCCAGTTTCCATCAACAGACTGTAATCCAGTTAATAAGCCGTCACTAATATTCTCTTACACTTGACCGCACTTAGTCAGTGCAAGGTTTAACAAGTTTATTAGTTAAACAATGAGCTGCTACGACGTAGAAAGTGTAGCAGTGTATTATCAGTAAGCGCTACGAGCAGCTACGAGATTATAGTTGTACTTATAGTATTGCATTACTTGCATTATGAGGAAGGGTGGAGATGACTATATTATATGAAAAATCAACAACAATGGAAAAATCTATACTGGTTAGATTTGCAATTGAAATGTCCGTCTGTTTCTTCAAGTGATACTCTTCAAAAATGCAACAGAATATATTCTGATGATAGGATTAATTATATGGTACGAATAGTTTGGGGACGTATATGAGCTGTTGATGATGATGATGAAGAATAGTTTTTAGAACTTAAATCTATAACAACAAAACAAATATTTAATTTTGATACTTAATGCATTTTTTTCTCATATCGTACTTTCTTTTTGTTGCAGGTACGTAAGCACGCTACCACTATTCTCTCGCAATCGAGTTCCAACAATAAGTATTTTCATTAAAGGAAAGTGCAAAGACTTACAAATGGTTTGTGCAGGAAATTGCAGTAGATTGATAAATGTAGTAGCGGGACTGATTCCCAGTGTGCACACCAGTCAAAAAAACTGAGTGAACATCTGGGAAACTGAGTTTCCTCGTGGTCTCATTGTTCTCTGTGGTTGAAAACAGACACATTATCTTTCGTGTATGTGATGGTATCGACAAATACAAACTTTTGATTATCCTTATATTTGAAAAACAAAGCGCAAAGAAATTGTAAAAATCTTTGGGGAAGTCTCCAGAGTTCCCCAGAGCTCGCATTGACGTTCCGTTATCTGCCAGTTTAGCTAGACAGTCAGATTTAAAGAGATCAAACGTGACGTATCATTCAAAATATTTATTAGTAAACCACTTTGTCTCGTCAGTATATAACTCTGTGTCAGAACATATAATTAGCGCCTACTTTAAAAATATAGAATAGAATATACTTTAATGCGAACACGAAAAAAAAAAACATAAAAACAAAACATTTCAAACTACAAACAATAGGATAATAATCAAAATCTATAATAGGTAATTTAAACAAAGCCCGAAATAATATTCCAGAAGGTGATAGAGTTTTATATTTTAAGTGTAGGGCGTCTTAACTATTTACTACCTTTTAATATTTAAGTTAAAAAAAAAAATAAGACTCATCATCCTTCATAACAGCTCATATGTAGTCATATTGTCCGCACCCTTTAGCTCGAGCTTACCCTAAATAAGAGCGATATAAGCTTATCATATGATAAAAGAGTGAAAGAAAGAAGTTACATAAATCTTATTTGTAGTGACTTTAGTCTGAGTACTTGCACCATATACCAAATTACAGATAATCCTCCTAAACGAGGTAGTCAGGTCACGTAGAGAATCCGACCTAACACAGTTTGCATCCTGATTCACGTCTAGTGAAAGATCGGATCAGGTTACCCAATCTGTGGTGTTACAGCGCAATTGATTGGTTGCTTCCAGGGCAGGAGATAGGTTGGCTTGTGTTATAAAGTTGAAATACTCCATGTATTTTAGATAGCTAGCAGATAATGTAGTCTTACAAAACAGTGAAAACATATCGATAGTTATATGGTTAACTCTAATGAGTGTCAGTAGTTTTATGATAATGAATAAATAGATAATACAATGGATAAATATACGTAAAATATTTCACTTTCCAATCTAATTTAACATTAGCTGAACAGCGTAGCGAATTCTTCTTTTGCACCTGTTCATACCCTTGGGAAGTCCTTGGATATTGCTGTAATCCCAGAAAAGGTGCTAAAATTCTACTCAATTGAATTTCGATTGAAATTCCCCAGTAACGACCAAATTTGGGTTCATGTCTGACCCTTTAGGATATTTTTAAATGCGCTTATAACAGTGAGAATTCGATTGTAATTTTGTTCATATTTCGACAGCTTTTCCAATCGGCTATTGTGATCGAATTTCGGGACAAATGTTAGATTGTTACTATCTCATCTACCGCACAGCTACAGTAAAGTTATAGGTATAAAGCGTATTCAAGTGTACTCTGTTACCAAAAAATATTTATTGACATTTTCCTGGATGCACTAATCATATAATTCGAAAAGGATTTACTTGGAAAGTTTTGAAATGGTATCTCTTTAAATCTCTGTTTAAATTTTACTACAAAACTTAAACACAAACACAGCCCCACTATTTATTTATATTCGTAGCTGATCCTGAATTGCAATCTGTTAACCAAAGGTTAAGTAGGTACTAACCCATGATAAGTTGTACCTTAATATGAAGCTCTAGCATCTGCGGTGTGGAAGTTTCAAACTTTAACCTAATCTTTATGTAAAAGGGACTCCAAACTACATCCTGGGATACGAAAATGAGTTTGAGAGGAAACTTTTGATGGAAAACGAATGTTTCAACTTTGGACCGGTTAAGATCCAACCAATATAACATGTGTCTACGCATATACGTAGGTTGAGCGTGCATGGAGTAACAAGTTCGGTTCAAAGATATTTATTTAATAAAAAATAATAGGCATAAATGCCACATACACGAGAAAAGAAGAAATACGATAACACGAGTTGATATTGTTCATAACGGAAAATTTATATTATGTAGTGAAAATATTATGCAGCTCAATTACATGAGCTTTCTGTTTAATTTTAGGGTAGAGCATAGCTTTCAGATACCGGCTTTGAAGTCCTCTCTGTAATTAAAGTCAAAGCGTATCTCAATTTTCAACACATTCCAACAACGCTTTTTAACAGCATTACCGTATTAATTTGTTGATTAACGTATTGACCATTATTGAAGATTAAATGAAGGAATAGGAATACGCAGGTGCTTAAGGTAAGTAGGTCATAGAAGATGGACATAGAAATAGGTTATTTTGATTTAAGCACCGGTTTGCAATACGAGTAAAATATGTAAGTATATTATTTTGTTCAGGTTGTTTTTTGTGTTTTCTAAATAAAATATAGGTAATTCAGCCTAAATGTGACGGACGATATTGAGATCTGTCTCTTTTACGACGCAATAAGTATACTCGTAAACCTGTGATTGAAAGTGGCACTTCGCGAAATGAAGCCCGAATTCCAGACGCCAAGTAAATGAAAAGGGATGCGCTCTTAATCGCTCAATAATTTCTCTAATACTGCTTTGTTTTTTTTATTAAAAATACATTTTTAGCCAATGAATAAAACATCAGGATATTCTGTATATTTGTTTTCGAATATACAATAAAGTACATTCATTCGTTTATTCATAACGACATATTATTCGTAAAACTTTTTTAAAAACACAAAATGTTTCAACCAGAACATCTGAAGTTAGTGAGCAATTTTATTGACAATGTTTTTTTATAGTATGTATTTTTACCCAAGCTTATTATGCAAATAAATTGAGAGCTTCAAGGCGATTTTTTTATTTTTTCCCTTCATCTTAAACATAATACAGCAGCGTCTGCTTTCAATAGCAGTATTTTTCTTACTTTGAAATGGTAAGCCTCAATCGATCAGAAGTTTTTGTATATAAGCATTTAGTAAAATCTGTGCAAACGTGTATACCCTTTAAAATCTACAACTCCAATAATTCAATTTAATTTATGGATAATGTATTTTGTTCATATTGTAAGGCCTATAAAAATTGGCTATTAGCAGTTTGAGTTACTGCAATGACTCGTATTAATAAACATCCTCTCCTTTTGTTTTTTTTGAATAAAGTTTTAACGTAGGAAATTTCAAAATTAATTAAAAGGAAGCAGCTCCGTTTAAGAATATAATTCTTCATAACTATGGACCATTAGGTTCACTTATAAGATCCGGGTTGTCTAATTACAAATTTTTGTTAAATATATTATACATTTATACTTTCTACGACTAAGTATGACTAATATAAACTAATATGTGTGTGTGTGTTGTGTTATGTTATCTGCCGAGTTTCTTTTTATTTGGTTATTAGCTTGAAATGGGTCGACAGAGGACTCAGCAAGGGAACAGCGTTCCTTCAGAGGTCATGGCTTTTTGGGGAATCGGGAGTTGGTAGTAGATTTCAATTTTGTTTGCCGTTGTATTAGTTAGACACAGTTGGACATAAAGTGTAAGTGTGTTGGAGTTGGATATAAAGTGTCGTGATAATTGCAACAAATTATTATTATTTAGCACAAGTCATTAAGAGCACAATTTATTAAGAAAATAAAATCTATAAACAATTCATACATTCTGCCAAAGTACAAGCAGTTTGTTAACAAATTTTATCGCTTTGATAACAAACAAATTGTTACATCTATTTGCTATAAATATAACTAGACATTGTTTCTATGACTAAGGAGACGATAAATTACCTACAAAAGTAAGTAAATAAAGTGTGAATACGTAGTTAATAATAACAGACGTATAACAGTTATTATTTACTCAGTGATAATTATTTTTTATTTCAAGTGGGGCTTCAAACGCCCTTCACTTCGCCGATTTTTTATTTAGGACGTCTCTACTATATTTGCTTATAGAAATAAAATATTAAATCTCCTCGCTGACGCACTCGCAGTCACTAAGGCGCTCCATCGAATTCTTTTGGCCAAAATTAATTCTCTCACATGCCGTTATAAATGTTGTAAATATAAAAATTTGTCTGGCAATCGTCGCAGTCGTGACCGTTATGTAGTCGTATATTACGGCGGATGGTTTGTGGTGATGTTCACAACAAAATTTATTCCTGCGTTTTATGCGCCTCTTCAGCGACAAAACACGTGAAATATTCAAAACCAACGATCCGAAACTAATGTTCGTACATTTTAAGAGTTTTTAAAAATATAACATTTATTTTTTAAAAAAGACTGGCATACTATGAATGATATAAAATGAAACATGCTATTTTTGTATGGTAAAATCATTAAATGTTTTAAGCATTAAAAAGATTTTAAGTATCTTAAATAATGTCGTCTGAATGCATTTAATTACTTAGTTGCAAAATTTAAAAGTAGGTTATACTACCAAAGGACCAACGAGATTATTTTATTGCACGGTGAAGTTTTAATAGTGAAGTTTATGAACTTCTTTATTCGTTTAGTGATATTTTTAAATGATGTCTTATTGCACCGGTACAGAAACTGAAATATCGTACTTCTACGTAATATGTTTAACCGTCCTGAAAATGCTCTACAATTGGGATAACAACGTCGCGCACCCTCGTAACTTACTCGTTTTATCATGTTCTGGAGGCCGATTGACCTAAATTTTAATATTTATTAGTAGGCCAAAGTATTTTAATACTCAGCTTTTGCCTAGGACTTTTGTAATCATCTATCTATAGTTACATATGAAATAAATAATATTTTTTGTCAGCTTATATACGTCCCCACTCACTGAGGGGCTTGAGCCCACCCTGAATTAGGGTGATTAGGCCTTATTTGACCACGTTGGCTTAGTTCGTGTAGAAGACTTCACACACAACAAATTTCTTTACAGGCGATTAAACAGATTTTCTTGTGATGTTTTCCTTCACCGTAAAAGCATAAAATTAACATCACAAAATCGCGCCTACTTTGTGTTTACATGCATATGTTTTGAAATTCGTAAATAGATTGTACGTCATGTGAATCGAAACTATGCCTCCTGGACCTGAAGCAACTGCCCTCCCTAGCAACTCCAACATCGACATCACTTCTCTTACGAATTTATAAATAATCTCAGCAAAATAACAAAATTAAATGTTTTCTACGTCGCGTCGATGGTGATTGACAAGCCAAAATACTATTACTTTTTGCAGCGGAAATGCTTTCCCTTATTTCAAACACTGCATTCAGTTTCAACTCAGGTCAGATATATATATTTTTTTCCTTTTTCCCTTACAACATGCAACTCATGGACTTAAAAACTTAGACTGTTTGAAAAATGAATTTTTACTCTATTCATAATTAAGTAGCACTCTAACAATACCCTGTGCAGTGTGCACTTTAGTCTGTAAACTCGGGGCAGTAAATATAAATAGCTTTTTTCATAACTAAAAATATCTTGAAAGGGCACTTGTGTTGCCCTTATTTTATTTAAATAGTATGTAGTACAGTTTTTAGTTTTTTGTACGTTCAAATACCTATATAAGTACATATAAATACGGTCTACGGTATACGGTCTTTATTTTTTATTCCAATTATTTTATTTGGCACAGGCAATACATTTTTGAAACACATCACTCAAAAGAAATGTTGAGCGCCATCTCTTGAAATTTCCCTGTACTATTAAATAGACTACGCTGTAAATTTTCCTTCAGTTTACCACAGACTCGCTACAGCAGAGCTATGAAGGCTACACCGAGTTCCTTGAGGCTGCCGTTAGAGGTCTCTACATTTCTAATGTACGGAACCTATTTTTGTATTGCAGTTATCTTTTTTTATATCATTTTTATTTTAGTATTAGAATTAAAATAAGTAGTTTTTTTTGGATTTGGGTAGATATTAATTGTATTTTTCCATAATTGCTCTAGCATATCCTGCACATAGAATTCTACAAGTAGCTTACTAAAAAAATGTAAAAATAAGTAAATTAATTTAATCTATACTATTGTTAATTGTAATACAATACAATACAAATATACTTTATTGACACCAAAAACATAAAACATACAGAACAAGATAATTGAATTTATTTACAGAACATTTCTTTCTATAGTTACAAAAATAAAAAATAAACATTTGGAGATTTGGTCTTCCTAAATACAATACCTATATTTTTTTCAGAATAAATAATCCACTAAAATAAGTAACTAAAAGAAGGCGTAATGCATTTGCTGTCTGAAACTCACCTTTACATACTTAACACTTTTTTAGGGTTCCGTAATCAAAAAGAAATACCCTTATAGTTTCGCCATGTTCGTCTGTCTGTCCGTCGGCGGCTTAGCTCATAAAGTCTTTCTACTAGAAGGCTGTAATTTGGCATGGAAATACAAATCATGCCTTCAATTAGGGTTCCTCTGGTACACGTGAAGTGGGGGTTATTTTTTTATTCACGACTACATTTTCGTGTAAGGTATAGTAGGATAGGTTCTTTAAAAATAATGGGGTTTGCTGCAACCATTTTTATATGCTAGTGTACGTTTCAGAAAAAAAATCGTTTTTATGTGCTTATTTTTGGTAGAGTCAAGAGTCCCCGCCGCCCTACCAGCGAAACCGGTGTATTTGGAAATGAGAAAAAAGTCTCGAAGAAAAAATCACGATAGTAGTGTATATTATGATGAATTTAAAAGAAAACTATCAACATCAAGAATGCTTTACAGGTTATCGAATAATGGACCAACTTATAAATGTACTTTTTTTTTATTTGTACTTTAAATATCATTGAAAAATATTTTGACGAATGTTCAAAATTAAAAAAATATTTATTTCCATAGCATGTTATTACATCACTTAGATCCTACTTAGAACCTGTTAATTGTCTTAAATAGGTATCTAAGTAGTATTGGACATTGACGGAACCTTACACTTTGCGTGGCCTGAAACATGCTTGGCCGATTTTTTTAACTTATTAATTGTTCAATGTTCATGAGCATTAATTATAGTGTACTTACTTCGTTTCAGAATGAGCATGTTTTTAAAACTAAAATTTATTTGCTTAGACTTGAAATTAATGAAAGTAAAAAAAACACGTGTAGTGTGTTTTTAGGTCTAACTGACTGTACTTCATTAATTGTTTGACAAGTAGACCGTCTGAGAATTAGGCTACTTGATAAAAGGATGAATGAGAAATAGGACGTTTGCTAAGTGGGCTGTTTGCTAATAGTCACTTTGAGAAGTAGTCGGAATGAGAAATCGGCTATTTGCTAAGTAGACCCCTGGCGCGGAAAGGTATTTTTCATATCATCATCATCATCATTTCAGCCTGTTAAAGTCTTCGATCACAGAAGGGACTCTGTGATCGAATGTTAAAGTCCACTTCATATAAAAAAAAATACTGTTAAAAAAATGAAATATTGCTGGCTTAAAATAAGGAAGAATTAGTACCTAATCTTTCAACACCAACGCATCGTCTGCTATAGAGCAATTATAGAACTGCGTGGAACTGTTGCCATAGAACTAATAGTAGTTACGTGTCTTTATTGTTTGCCTACGTAAATAATTGTGAGAATATCGAGTTAGTTTATTGAATTGACTAGATTAAACAATAGCAAGACACTGATACTACCTACAGCTACGCTATTACACCGAGATCGAGAGATGAACAATACAAATATGTAGCAAAACATACGAAGACTCACGGTGTATTAAATTATATGCGCAATATTAAGACGGTATAAAGCAAATGTTTTGACCCCGTGGCTACAGATAATCTCAGTTTCAAAGGTCCAATTCACCGTTTCTATAAAATGTATGTAGTGTGTAGCTTGAAAATTACTAAATCCTGTGAAGCTATATACCAAATTGCATGGTTTAAACCTCAAAGACCACTCACAAACCCTTAATACCCTATATCTGTATGAGTTATAATATATATTTGTTATGATATGTTATTGTGCCGCCAAAAGCCAGTATTCGCTAGCAGGTTACGAATTAGCCGCTTGAACTTACGATGTTTTTTAAAGCGTCTGTAACCTGTTTACCATGTCTTCTAAAAAGCGTTACATATTTTTTTACACACCTATAATTTAAAAAAAAAAAGAACACGCTGGAGACGTAAGTTTTTTTTTCAAAGTTGGTACCAAGCGTTTTTAGAACCCGAAAGGCGGTCTTAAACGGGATGTGTAATGGGTTTTGCTTATCCAAAAATCTTCTCTACCAATTTATTTTATTCCTCAACACTTTTTAGTACTATTGAGTATCTACTGACTTGGCGCTATGGTCACCACCGAAATGGATACGAATGTAATGGCTTAATAACTACATAAATTTCTACAGTATTTCACACGTAAGCGCTTCGTTAGTTATTTACGTGATGAATTAAATGTTTTAGGATTCAAACAAAGTCCTTTGAGACCTATTAAATAATGTACCTTACAAGAAACATAATTAAACTAGACCCAATCGAATAGGGTAAACACAATGCGAGGCTTTTGCTAAGTTTTTGCAGTAGCGGGGCATGCATAGAATTATATATCCCGCAGTCGTGTTGTGGATTCGCGCACGTAGCTAAGGTACCGACATAATTTTGTTACCCGCTCTCCAATTAGATTCACCCTTGTTCTATTCCAGTTTTTTAAAATAACAAACTATTTATTTTTGGAATGTTTGAAATACTTGGGTTTTTGTTTTTAAAAGTGAGGGATAACATCGGGCTAAGTGATTGATCAGAATAAAAAAAAATACTTTCGGATACTAACACACTTCGTGAAGTTATAATATACTTAAAATTGTTTGCTAAGTTCACTAACACAATGGACGTTTCTCTGTAGAGAGGAATTCGCTTAAGAAATTCCAGAGACATTTTTATTTTTGAAATCTCAATATGCGAATATCACATTTCGAAGGATCTTGTTAAAATTACGTCACTAACATAGTACGTAGGCTTTTTGAACAATGCTGAAAGAAATCAGAACCTAGGTAATTATTTGCTCAAAGAAAGCAGAAGCTACAATTAGCCCTGGCGATAAACAGAGAATCCAATTACAAACACTGGTTTTTGCTAAGGGTTTCAATTTCTTACACACAGGAGACTGGACACTTTTTTTGCTTAAACGCACTGGTATCGCAAAACTTCTTCAGTCCGTGAAAGTGGACCACTTTTGTTCTAGAACTTTTCCATAATCTCGGAAATCATTTTTGACTTTTCCTACAAACTGATCAGCAGCGGACTGAGTCGTTTGCAGAATTTCGTAAAGTTGTAGAACTTACGTTGTTCGGTTTCACGAGATGAACAACCACCTGATTTTTTTTTATTGGTGCCTATCTTATTAATTATAATGATGATGAAATTGATGATGACGATGATTTTGATATCGATATTGGATTTGAATAATTTAGGGAAAGATTTGGGGTCTAACTTAACAATTGCGGCTATTCACTTAATCTGCAAGTTTCCGATAGCAATCTTCAAGCAGGTTATTTTGCAGGGGTAAAACCACTGCGCGCGCCACTCCGACTTAATACGAGCAATATTTACTGTTTACTACTAATTACTATTATTACTTACTTTTTATACGAGCAACACTTTGAGTATTTATTTGGTCTAAGAAGCAACGACATACAAGTTTTAAATCAAAGATCACTTTAAAAAATATATTAAAAATGAAAATAAAACCAACAGATTTTGAGTTTATTTCGACCACATCTTTTATTTTCTTGACTATGTTGCTTTCACCGAGGCTACCTAATACGTACAATTCTATGTAAGGTAACCTTAACTTGTTATCCAAATTAGACGAGCTTACCTGCCAGTGCCGATATGCTCGTAAACAGTGACCCAGCCTTCAGCTTAGTAAGGTCATGGCTGATGGCAATAAAGTGCAAATGGGACTTTGTTAGGGGTAGAGAGACTTTCCTTAAATGTCTTCCATAGAATAATGCTAACGTATATTATGTTATTGTTGTTTTTGTATACTTTTTTCTATAAATATAACCGTATCTTTATTGCTATTTAATAAAGTACAACATTGACCTTGCGTTTGAGTTTTACGAAATAATTGAAAACTAAATATTATAACCTGTAAGAAAGCCAAAGTTGTGTTTTCATTTCACTTTTTTATTTTATACTAAATCTATATAATAGTTGTTTATTTATTTTCTTCAAAGTTGTGTATAGAAGGCAGGAATAAGGGTTGAGTACTCCTGGAATACCATAGTGAATAAGGCCGTGCGCTTTTGGAAAATGAGAACACAAGTGTTTGGACGTTAGCACAACAAAGTACGACGCGTGATGTGATGTGTGAACTTATCAAAGCTAACAATATAATATCACACATAACCATTAGATTTAGTTTAAATAAAGAAGGTATATAAGCCTCTCAAGATATTTACCTCTATGGCAAAGTAAAGTGACCTCTACGGCGTAGTAAAGGGACCTCTACGGCGCAGTTAGGGACCTCTACGGCGTAGTAAAGGGGCCTCTACGGCATAGTAATGTGTCGTCTACGGCGTAGCAAAGGGACCTTAACGGCGGCGTAGTAATGTGACCTCTACGGCGTAGTAAAGTGAAGTAGTGAGTTATCCTATTATACCTATTATATTAGGTATTGCCTACTATTATATTTCAGAGATTGGTGGCTGTGCCAAGATGAGCCTCATACTCGCACTGCTACTAGATTTAAAAGACCAGTACATACGAGTAATTTGCGACTTTTGTTTTATACTTATAGTTAGAAACACATATTTCCAAAAGCCACTCGTCAAGGTGTTGTACTGGGTGACTGACTATTGCAAATCATAAGATATTTTATGAATCTGAGTTATACCTACTGTGAAATTTTGTAAAGAATCACACAAAAGATTGAAAAGGACACTAGGACAAAACGGGTTTAGAGGAAATTCCTATTTTGTCTTCAAAACGTCCTTAACCTGAGCCCTTGAAGTATTTAAACAGGCAAAAGGTAAAGTCAGCGAAGACCCTTTCATTTTAAAGACATTGCCGTAGTCTTGTCATAAAAAATGGGAGGTTGACTTAATACATTCCTCTTTTTTATAGCTTGGGATTGTAGAATTAGATGTGAAATGGCATGAAAATGATTTATCTAGTAAAACGATCCTAACTTCTAGTGACAGCTGTCCGTCTTTCTCCTTGGGTGAGTTGGGTTTTGTATTTATTTATCTTATAGTGTAGACTTGACAACTAAGTAACAAACCTTTGACAAGCCTTGCAAGCACAGGAAATCCTAGTATGGAAGCTATAGGCACATATTTGTATTATCATACAAACATGTTTTTCTAATAAAGTTTTTTTTAATCATTTTGTGAGTCTTTTACCAGTTTGGTGAGGACATTGCAGGCTGAATCACCTGATATTCCGAAAAGACAATGATTCCGAAGAAGATGGAGCGACTGCTGCTCGCGTGCACGTACCCAGTCTTTCCATCAAAGTAAGAACGGCTCTAATGCGACTTAAACCTAAAAGTCAGTTGGCCCAGATGGAATTCCACCTTTCCTGATAAAAGATTGCTCCATGATATTTGTAGAGCCGCTTCATTATATTTATAATCTTTGCTTAAGCATGGGTATATATCCGGAAGTATGGAAAGTTTCAAGAGTAATTCCGATACATAAAGGAGGATCTGGTTCGGAGATATCGGGATTCAGACCCGTGGCAATACCATCAACTTTCGCTAAGGTTTTTGAGGCTGTTCTCTACGAAATTATATATTCTCAAGTGAATATCAGTCTATCAGACAGTCAACATGGTTTCCGGCCTGGTCGAGGAACACATTCAAATCATATGTGTTTTATGCAGCATGCAACCACCGCTCTTGATACTGCGGTTGGGGGACAGGTAGATACTGCTTATTTTGATTTTAAAAAAGCCTTTGACTCAGTGAATAATGACATTTTATTAGAAAAGTTAGCAAAAGTAGGATTCACGCCATTTCTCTTACATTTTTTCAGTAATTACCTGTCGAATCGTAAGCAATACGTAGATTATGAAGGAACTATTTCAAATACTTACGAGACTCTATCGGGAGTAAGCCAGGGTAGTAATTTAGGGCCTCTTGAATTTTTTATTATGATAAATGATTTGCCAGCGGTAGTACAACACGCTGAGTGTCTGATTTTTGCAGATGATTTAAAGCTAATCAAGACAGTTACCAACATAGAAGATTGTGAACGACTGCAGAGAGACATAGACCGAGTTATTAAATGGAGCAATGACAACAAGTTGTATTTTAATATAGATAAATGTACTATATTGTCATATACTCGGGCACGATGTCCTCTGCAGTTTGATTAGAGGGAGAAGTTCTATCGAGAACTACCAGGACTCGCGATCTGGGGCTTTACTTTGCTCAAGACTTGGCTTTCAAGGAACACATCACAACTATGTGTAAGAAAGCTTTTAGAAATCTTGGTTTTGTTCTCCGCCACACCAACGATTTTAATAATTTAGCAACAATAAAGTCTTTATATAATGCATTGGTTAGGATTCAGTTAGAATTTAGCTCCATTGTCTGGTCCCCCTACGAAGAAAAGCATAAATAAGGAGGTGATTGAAAAACTGCAAAATAAGTTCTTGAGGCACATATATAACAAGCAGTACGGCGTGTATCCTTTTTATCCTCTGATGTACCCTACACTATTTGTTTTAGGAATGGTGGGGTACAATAGATTGGAAGTTAGAAGGAAATTAGCACTTGCGATGTATGTATACAAAATACTAATAGGTAAGATAAATAATCCACAAGTTTTAGGGTCAATAGGAATAGTAGTTCCAAATAAGCGATTGAGGCAACGTAGTGATATTTTTGCACTGCCGAGGTGTAGGACAAACTTATTAAAGCACGCACCGCTCACTACAGCACTAAGGATATTGAACGGTGTTTTTAAAGATTTGGATCTATTTCATTGTTCGATGCCGAGGTTCGCGGAAGCCACAATAAAATATTTGAGTTATGACAAATTAACTTAGACCTATATTAATTTAATATTATATTTAGTTTAAGATAATTCTATAACTATTTAAATTTGATTGTAATCTTAAATTATTTTGACATGTATGTATTTTGTTATTAATCTGTTTTGTAATAATTATTGATATTTAATGTTTGCATTATCGATTTGGGTGCATGCCTGTAATGATAATGTCTAATTGTGTGTTTTAAATGAATAAATGAATGAATGAATGATTCCGTGCTTCGGAAGGCACGTTAAGCCGTGGGTCCCGGCTACTATCTAGTCGTTACAGGAAAAATGTCAGTAGCCTAAAACTGACACTAGGGTTTGTGAGGTCGGTTGTCCACCTTACAACCCACACGATGAAAAAGAACCTAGCTGTTACACTACGGCTATTCACTATATTATTCATTATATTACGATAAAAGAAAAGCCAACGTAAAAAAAACAATAATACTTTCTTATAAATAAACAAAGCCGGTGCCTTTAAAGTACACCTTGCTAGAAAATTTAATTTACGGAGAAATTAAACTGTGCGTTAAATGCTTTTTACGATCGCATTAGTGCGATTTTCATTACAATTCAGCCAGGATCATTTTAATAATAAAAAAATATTGAATCGATTCTCACTAGGGGACAGTATTTTTATTTCAACAAACAATAAATCGATTCGTAGAGGCTGTATGTTCCCGAGAACATTTTCTCCATAATTATGCTTATATATAAAAAAGAAACCTATTATTGTTTTGAAATTGGCGCTTATTTTGAAAAAAAAAATCATTTAATTGTGTTACATTGATTGTTGTTTTATGTAATGAGTGATTAAGTGTTTATATTTAATGACAAAATTTTAATAGAACTGCAACTAAAACTGCGCGCAAAATAAAGGTAAGTTTTTACAAGTTTTACATGAACCTTAGCTTTTGTAGGGGACCTTTCTTAAACATTTTATTTTAATAATTTAGTACATATCTTTTTTTTTCACAACTGTATTGAAAAATGTCGTACAACACACGGATCTTTTAGATTATAACAAACTCGTGACTGACATTATAAAATTACAAAAGTCATCTCGTTTGTAACTTGCCACCTACGATCCTCGTATCTCACATTATAAAATTACAAAAGTCATCTCGTTTGTAACTTGCCACCTACGATCCTCGTATCTCACATTATAAACTTACAAAAGTCATCTCGTTTGTAATTTGCCACCTACGATCCTTGTATCTCACATTATAAACTTACAAAAGTCATCTCGTTTGTAATTTGTAACCTACGATCCTTGGATCTCACATTAAAAAATTACAAAAGTCATCTCGTTTGTAATTTGCCACTTACGATCCTCGTATCTCACATTATAAAGTTAAAAAAGGCATCTCGTTTGTAATTTGCCACCTACGATCCTCGTATCTCACATTATAAACTTACAAAAGTCATCTCATTTGTAATTTGCCACCTACGATCCTCGTATCTCACATTATAAACTTACAAAAGTCATCTCGTTTGTAATTTGCCACCTACGATCCTCGTATCTCACATTATAATTTTAAAAAAGTCATCTCGTTTGTAATTTGCCACCTATGATCCTCGTATCTCACATTATAATTTTACAAAAGTCATCTCGTTTGTAATTTGCCACCTACGATCCTCGTATCTCACATTATCAACTTACAAAAGTCATCTTGTTTGTAATTTGCCACCTACGATCCTCGTATCTTACATTATAAACTTACAAAAGTCATCTCGTTTGTAATTTGCCACCTACGATCCTCGTATCTCACATTATAATTTTAAAAAAGTCATCTCGTTTGTAATTTGCCACCTACGATCCACGTATCTCACATTATAAACTTACAAAAGTCATCTCGTTTTCAATTTGCCACCTACGATCCTCGTATCTTACATTATAAACTTACAAAAGTCATCTCGTTTGTAATTTGCCACCTACGACCCTCGTATCTCACATTATAAACTTACAAAAGTCATCTCGTTTGTAATTTGCCACCTACGATCCTCGTATCTCACATTATAAACTTACAAAAGTCATCTCGTTTGTAATTTGTCACCTACGATTCTCGTATCTCACATTATGAACTTACAAAAGTCATATCGTTTGTAATTTTCCACCAACGATCCTCGTATCTCACATTATAATTTTACATAAGTCATCTCGTTTGTAATTTGCCACCTACGATCCTCGTATCTCACATTATAAACTTACAAAAGTCATCTCGTTTGTAATTTGCCACCTACGATCCTCGTATCTCACATTATAAACTTACAAAAGTCATCTCGTTTGTAATTTGTCACCTACGATTCTCGTATCTCACATTATGAACTTACAAAAGTCATCTCGTTTGTAATTTGCCACCTGCGATCCTCGTATCTCACATTATAATTTTACAAAAGTCATCTCGTTTGTAATTTGCCACCTACGATCCTCGTATCTCACATTATAAACTTACAAAAGTCATCTCGTTTGTAATTTGCCACCTGCGATCCTCGTATCTCACATTATAATTTTACAAAAGTCATCTCGTTTGTAATTTGCCATCTACGATCCTCGTATCTCACATTATAAACTTACAAAAGTCATCTCGTTTGTAATTTGCCACCTACGATCCTCGTATCTCACATTATAAAGTTAAAAAAGTCATCTCGTTTGTAATTTGCCACCTACGATCCACGTATCTCACATTATAAACTTACAAAAGTCATCTCGTTTTCAATTTGCCACCTACGATCCTCGTATCTTACATTATAAACTTACAAAAGTCATCTCGTTTGTAATTTGCCACCTACGACCCTCGTATCTCACATTATAAACTTACAAAAGTCATCTCGTTTGTAATTTGCCACCTACGATCCTCGTATCTCACATTATAAACTTACAAAAGTCATCTCGTTTGTAATTTGCCACCTACGATCCTCGTATCTCACATTATAAACTTACAAAAGTCATCTCGTTTGTAATTTGCCACCTGCGATCCTCGTATCTCACATTATAATTTTACAAAAGTCATTTCGTTTGTAATTTGCCACCTACGATCCTCGTATCTCACATTATAAACTTACAAAAGTCATCTCGTTTGTAATTTGCCACCTGCGATCCTCGTATCTCACATTATAATTTTACAAAAGTCATCTCGTTTGTAATTTGCCACCTACGATCCTCGTATCTCACATTATAATTTTACATAAGTCATCTCGTTTGTAATTTGCCACCTACGATCCTCGTATCTCACATTATAAACTTATAAAAGTAATCTCTTTTGTAATTTGCCACCTACGATCCTCGTATCGTAATGTACTATTATAGTGCTACATACTAAAATCCAATTACATTTTTATTGTCATTCCTACTGTACTTCTCCGATTCACCAAAAATGATCTATTGAAAAAGAAGGAACCGGTAGATAATTGAATTCTCGTTAACGATTCCTCGAAAAAATCTCACTTCGTCTAATCCTAATATTATTCAGGAAGGTTGACACTTTTTAAAATTTCAAATTGAAGTAAAGCGGAATAAGGTGAAATTGTTTTTGCTCGAGGCAAGATCGCCATCGCTGTTATTTTAAAACTTTTAACAAAAGCTGGTGGCGATGAATCTGAAACAAATATTGCGAATGCTTTTTGTGGATCGATTATGCTCTTAAGTTGGTTATATGGAAATCATTTCAGTGAAGACTATTTGATTATGGTACTGAAATTGACAATATCAAGTTGTTGAAATATTATAGTGGAAAGGTAGATGAAAATTTATTTATTGATTTACTCTAGCGGTCCGCCCGCCGCCGCTACGCTCGCATTTTCTCGTAGGAATAAGACTTTTTCCCGTAAAAATTATTCTATGTGTTAATCCAGGTTACAAATTATCTCCATTCCAAATTTCATCTAAATCCGTTGAATACTTTAAGCGTGAAGGTGGAACAAACATTCAAACATCGAAATATACTATTTTCACATTTATAATATTAGTGTGATGTGATGTGAAGTGTGATTAAAATACGAGCAACAAAACGCCAGTTGGATCTTTTCTAAAAAGATAAATAAACAAACTAGGCAAAAAGTAGCTATATTGTAAGCTAAGTTATGTATTTGTTTCAGCGAGAAAGTTTATGAAGTGGAAAGACCCCTGAAAGCCCCTATAAGAGGAGATTGTCCCTGAAACGGCGCTTCCAGTCGTGACTTTTTGTTACATTTTATAGTTAAATGTGGATTAAAACTGGATCAACCCAATCTACTTATAAAAATTAATGTGTATACAGAAGAATAAACAAAACATGCCATTATTATTCAAGATGCGAAAAGTTTAAGACGAATAAAAGATAAACATAGTTGTATCAAAAAGTTATCAAAAGTGGCAGGAGTATTTGCGCGGCGGGTAGACCCAGACACCCGGGGCGGGCCGGGCGTATCGACCGACCGCGTGACGTAACGCCTGGAACCACCGAGTGATTCCAGCAGCCTGCCAGGGGTGTCGCCAAGGCCGGCACACCCGCGTATCATTAACCGAATAGTCACGACAGGGCCACGAGACAGAACCATGAAATCAGTTTCTCCTAAACACAAAATGTTAGAAGCGCTTGCATATTTGTAATGGAACTGCCATTACAATTAATTCGGTTTTTGTTGTTTTGATCCGTAAATAATTACTAAATGGATAAAAAAAATGGAATATTTACTGAAAGCGCCTATTGTTCAAAAGTATCCAAGCGGTTTATAATTCGTAGCCATCTTATAAATGCGAATTTAAACCCTTCACGATCATAAAGGATACTGGTATATTGTGTAGGTTTTTTATAGCTATTAAAAAACCTTATACATGAAATCCAATAATTAAATTTTTTGGATATTTTATAATTTTTGTTGCATTGCCTTCGTCATTTTTATTTGTGAATGAAACGAGCAAAAAATAATTAAGTTTAAAAAAATGCCTTAAATTTGTCATGATTGGTCCTGAAAAGCGAAAATAACGAATTCGTTGAAACATAAATCCTGTTTCTTGGTAATGCTATAAATGAGAAAAATAAATCACCCCCTATAAAAATAATAGTATCTCCACGATCCTAAGTTGACATTACCTACATCATCCTTGTAAGGGCACACGCAATACGTTCAGGGCAAAAGGTAAAGTAACTAAGGCATTTTCTATAAATTATAAATATTTTATAGATAATTTTGGATTTAGTGCCAGATAGGCGATATGCTGGCAACCTGATGCACTACGAAATGCGAAGATGTACCTTCCGTCTAGGTGCAAACAGGCCAATTCTTGGCTCAAAAATGTTGCCAAACTTGGCTTTAGTGTGTTTGGGAGCCCACTAAAGCTCTGCTTACCCCTTCGGGGATAAGAGCGTGATCATGTGTGTGTGTGTCCATGTTGCAAAGCTTAGCTTTAATAAAATGTTTTCTTTTTCTTTTCTTTCTTTCCTTATTCAAAAATTTAAATTTCATGTTTTGCAAGAAAATTAAATACCAAAGTGGAATCTTGTCAATCGTAATATTTATCTTAACTTTTATACAAACAATAACAGTTTTACAACATAATACACAGCTATTTATTCTTCTTCATCGTATGCCGAAATACATTCTATTTTAGTTCTATTCTATTATAGTTCAACAAGCTTCTATAAACAGACCTATATATCCCGAATCTTGAGACTTGAGAGATTAAGTGCTCCTTACCGCAGCTGCTTGAAATATACTCTATGGGAAATCCAGCATCCGTCGACAGGAATAATGAAGAAATTATATTCGGGACCAACTTAACATATCTTACTCGGAGAACGCGCGTTTTCAGTTGGCAGTGGTTTCGTAAAAGTGCAAGTAACGGTAACAATTTGGGTTTCCCAAAGTGAGTGAAGTCAGGAGCTTGCATTATTGTCTACTTGGCACAACTACTTTTTTATCTACAATAAACATAAAATTTACGAATTGTATTTTTCTGTTGATTATCTTTAAGACCTTACCTTCCCCGCCTTCTCTGGTTCCAATCGGAGCGTTATTGAATCGTTGTTCCGCAGGGAATTTAAAATTGTCTGTATTGTCATTATCATCATGCACAAGATTGTGGATTTTGGTTGGTGGTTGATTGTGGAACGTGGTTGGTGGTTGGTTGTGGTTTGTGTGAGCATCATCATTCCTGTCCTGTCATCATGCTCTTGTATATTAAATTAAGGTTCTTCTATTAAACGATCGTCTACCTTAAAGCTATTTTTATTTTTAATCAAACCGTTAATTGTTTCAATGAAATCTCTGTCTCTCGTCAACGTTAAAATGTTTAGATCGTTCAATAAAATTAATATATTTTTGTTTTTGCAAAACCCCTAAAAAATTACTTATTAGTTACTTAGGTGACTTTTATTTCTATGACGTGTGCAAACCAGCAACAAACGAAGCTTATTTGACTAAATTATTTCTGTGTTTCTCTGACTCACCCCCATCTAAGTAAATTCTACTCCTTTTATAAATGTTTTTTATATCTATGCTAGCTCTGCTTAGTTTGGGATCAGATGGCCGTGTGTGAAGATGTCCCCACATATTTATTTATTTATATATCTATCACCTTACAAAATATTGAAATTTTAAAGTACCTACTGAGTATCTCAGTCTTTTATTATTATTTGTAGCCAATAGTTATTGTGAGAACTTCCAACACCGGATATTATCTATTTCTCCGAGTTCCTCTTCACTTCGTTTATGAATGGACTGCACACAACGGTTCCCCGCAATCTTACAAGTCCACATTATTACCCCAGACCAGTCTGTGCAAGGGTTTTAAACCCATCCATAGACGAATAGGGTTCTTACTATCTACGTTTGGAAACATTCATAGTCTGAAAAATGTTTAAAAAAATGAATCTGATTACTTTGTATTAAGAATTTTTATTTTTAAGTTTTAAATGTAAAAATATTGATAGGTTTGTTTTGTACCATAATTGTACTGTTACCAAGCCTGTTGATGTTTAATTTTGGGTTACGTTTAGTATCATATTTTTTTTTATTTGTTTATTTACACACCTACTTATATATTAATTATGTGCACATTTACATTCATCTTATTATGTTTTGCAAGTATATTAAATTAAATTATATTTAATTTAATTAAAAAAGCGTTATGGATGTCACATAAAGTGCCCTCCATAGCACCATGCTGGGACCTCTAACAAATATAATATCGCAGTTTTATTTTTGTTTTCTTTAATATCGTCCAAGATTTCTGACGCGCGTCGCCTCGATGCGATCGTCTTTTGTTCCTCTGAGAATATTGTTAGCAAATAATTCAGAGGAACAAAAAACGATCGCTTCACCGAGGCAACGCGCGTCGGAAATCTTTGGCAAATAAACGTTTTTTCTTTCTTTCTTTCTTCTTTCTATCAATTAATCTATTGCGGGGCCCAGATTGAGGCCAGTGACAGCACAGATAGAGGTCATAGTGTTCATCGATATAAAAATATGTATTTTATGATGTTTTGATTACAATAAGTTTATAGTTAAGTGAAATAAAATTAAATACAGAATAAGAATATATCATTAAAGCGTGCTCGCTAACAAATTGTCATTGCTAGCTGTTTGGCGGGGATAATAAAATTGTAATAGTGTAATATTTTTTAATAATATGAATAAATAAAAAACATGGAAGACCTATCAGCAAGTTGTTATTGGCTCACATACATCAAACCACCACTCCACCACCACCACCACTCTGGACGTGCTGGCTGAAGTATCACTATGGTATCTCTTTTACTATAATAAATATATTCCCCAAAAACCCTTTACTCGCTCGCGTTCACAAGATAATTATGCCAAAATATCTGCATTCCAGGCTTGAAAAAGGTTTCATTCAGTGGTGGGTGGCTTCCTTATTCGTAGGTGGCTATCGACCAAGGTTACGTAACAGCAATCATGAGCGGACTTTGCTCTCCCGCTTGCGCATTTGCAATGCAGCCCAACCCCGTCTGATGCCGCTGCTGGGAAAAAACTGAAAACCATCTATTATCAGCCTCAACTTTAACTCCAACACTTCAAACACCAAGCTATTAGTTCTCAAAGAGCGTCCTTATATTATGTAAAAAAGTAATTTCAAAGATTAAGTTCTTTAAGTTTATGAAAGACTTCAATAAAGCTTCAATGCTGAAATTAATATTTTTCACATTCAATGATATTATTCCAGAATCCGTGTCACTAAATCATGCTGTACTCATAAATATAAAAGACCGTCGTAACATTTGTCTTAAAATATACAAATGGCCGAGATTATTTACGCGCATAAACTGTAACCGCGGGGAAACGGACGTAAGCCCGCAATCAATGTTACTGTGTGGAGTAAATACGGTTTATGACAAGACATGATGGCAGTGAAACTGTTTCCCGGGACAAGGCCGCTGTGCACCGCATCGCGTCGGTTGTATGGACGTGGACAAATAGACTATACAACAGTTAAAATGAGGGATACACATGTGACAAATTTTTCTGGCCTAGTTTCAACGTCGTAATCATTATTACGGGTATGAACCTTCTGTTTCAATCGGTCGCTGTTAATTCATCGATTTTGTGACACAAGCAGATAATTTAAAAAGAAAAAGAGGAAATAAAGCTTTACATTATGTAATTTTACTTTTCAATTGAAACAGATTTCAAACTCTTATTGCCAGTGGGCTTGTTCAAGGGGTACTTTTCTAATTATTTTGTGTGAATATAGCACAACTGGTAAAAAATATATTTTTTACATTCGGAAATAGATAACATGCATATCAAACAAACAACTGCGTAAGTCAAAGCTCAAATGTAACTGAGGTTGACTGGTTCCAGTCTCGAACTAAAAATATCAAAAATAAAAAATCTGTAAATAGTTATTCCCAACCCAATTGATTAACCTTGAAGATCCAAAGTTATTTTTATTTTATTTCGACTTGATAACAAGTAATAAAAGTCTGCATGTACAAAAATAAAGAAATTTATAAATGGATGACGGACGGCTACATATTTTTATATTTAAACACTTATATTTTACCTAACTATCAACGTGACATGGAATATGAGTGTAGTGTAATGTGAATTTCACAAAAATTTTAAGAAATGGACGTAAACTCATCATTTGAGGCATGTTTTTGGAATTTTGTAGAATATAAAGAGTAAAATGATTCGTTGCGATATAAAAAGTAAAATTGTCGCTCCAAATCTGTGAGATCTGTGTCGGGAATGTTTATGTTTGGATATTAATCAACGCTACCGCTCGTCGCCGACGAACAAAATATTATTACGAGAACTGAGAAGATTTAATTTTTACTTTGTTATTTGAGTATAATAAGAGATTTATATATTTGTTGGTATCTGAGTGTTTTATCTGAAAATAATTTAATTGATTATGTAGTACCTAATTTGTCGAATCAACGGTTGCAAAAAGTATATACCTAACAAATATTTTTGTTCTTATTAAAGAAGTTAATACCTAATACTCATACCAACATAGGTTGCCTGGAAGAAATTGCTACGAAGCAATAAGGCCGCCTAACTGTACATGACTACCTGTTCTTACTTCCACTCTGTCATTTATTATTTCTGTGTGTGCAATAAAGTATATTCATTCATTCATTCATTCATTCAACATAGCAACAATTTATGTAATTATAAAAACAAGTCTTTATTATTGAACTTCGAATCTTTTGACCATCATTAGATGGTCAGAGGATAGAACTCTGGCTAAAGAAATTTATTTCTCATAAGAATTTTAAAAGAATTTGCATTTGATTTTATATTTCCTTAGACACGTTGTAGATTTGCATATTTAACGTAACTTCATTTACTGCAATATAATTCTGCACTTGTGGAAATGGCACGGTGTGAGGAAAATTTTATTTGGAGAAGAACGAATTAAAAATAAGTTTCTTTCGTAGTCGTGGCATTTCATATTCGCACGAGAAAAGGATTTTGAGTTGCGATTCACAAAGAGTGACAGAAGGTTGGAAAAATTTGGTTAATCGAAATTTCATTGCAGAATATCCAAATTTAGAAGAAAACGGAAATATTCTTTATCTATTGATTCATAAATAGCGCTAAAATAGATAAAACCTTTATTGACTGACACATACAAACAGATGCACACCAGAAATAACAAAATAAATAAAATATATACAGCTCAGGAACAAACACTACTGCTATAGAAAATACGGCTATCCTATGTGTTTACATTGATATAATTTTCGCTATTAAAATTGTATTTAATCGAAATCAATGTAGTCAGTGTTCGACGAAGCGGGCTGTTTTAATATTCCACATATTCATTAATAACATTACATATGGGGATTTAGATTTACATATTAAATAATATTGTTTTTGTTTGAACTTTCACGCCCTAACGCCTTAACGATTTCATCGAAACAACTGCGATGGTCTTTCGCGGCTGATACGGTAAGGTTTTATGGCAACATAAAAAGTATTTACAGCTAAGAGTAGATTTTACAATATGTCGTTTGAGAAAACTAAAGTGACGTTTATTACCTTGCTACTCTTATACCATTTTCAGTTTGTTCAAAATGAAGATAAAAGAGGGAGAGGTGAAGGTCGTACAACTGTTGCTCCATATCTTCCAATTTGAACTGGCTGGCATCTACAGTGGACCGTTAAATGTTTCGTTCACTTGTTATTTATCAATTAATATCTATCTATCTAGACATATAATGTAATTGGCTGATATTAGAGAAAAAAAAGATATCAGGAGTCTATATAAGAGCAATAGAAGGCGTCATAATTATTTTTAGATTTTGCTCACAATTCATACAGTCACGCTCTAATCCTTATTTAAGTTTATCAGTCCTTTTCATCATTTAAAGATTAAAAAGGGACAGGCGATGGCCATCCTAATATTAGAGCTGTCAAATATCGAATTTGAACCTTATAGACGCGTTGATTGCCCAAGTTTAGAGAGCACGTAAAACAACTGCCTTAAAAATCTCTTAATCTGACAGCTATACCCTTATTTTAGGTTATCATTCATTCAAAATAATATCATTCGTTCATCTGAATTCATCACCTCTCTTTCATTGGTCATAAAAACGAAAAGGATAGCTGGATTTTAAAATTAGAATTAGAAGGTGACTTCCTGAATCGAGGCCTTTTTGTCCATCTGTATGTATGTGTGTTCGCGTATTACGCAAACACTACTGCACGGATTTGAATGAGGTTCTCGTATTGCTAGACGTCTAACTTAAAAACTAGTGCATGTTTTATATTGATGCGCCGCCTAGGAGCAGATTTTAATTTTTATTTAATTACTTTTTTTGTGTTAAAAAATATCATTTTGGAGATCAAACTTTGGCAGAGCCAAAGTTACTGAACAATGATGCGGTTTTAGTTCTTTTTTCGTATTATTTCCAAATTAACATAATTTGGAAATTGATGGCAGACTAGAATATGAAGGAATGTCAATGAACATAAATTGCCAACGATAAAAAACTATTTAGTCTGATAAAAGACAGGAATAAGTAAGCATAGCTAAAAAAATATTCTAAAGGAATTTTAAAAACAATTCTTCTTAGTGCTAGCCAAGTTTATAACCCAGGGTGGGTTCAAATATCATGTTTTTAGTTCCAGCAGTTTCAGCTCTACGTTGATCTGTCAGTCAGTCGGTCAGTTTGTTCTATATTCATACAGAAAGAAGATAGTTTATCTAATCACACATGGTTGAAACAACTCGAAAGGGTCAAACAAGAATCTTTACTATACTAACTTAGGTAAAATAATTAAAAAAAACTCCCTCTTGAAGAAAAAATTGCAACTAGAAAGCGTAAAACATCCTTTGAGCAAGTAGCTAGAACTTCACGCCACCTAGAGGACTGGGTTGTAAGGGCTAGGGTTACCACCTGACCGGATCCGTCCAGCCCCTGATACGTCTGAAATTCGGGCTACATTCGTCCAAACTTTGGAAAAAATCTTAAAATAATTAGTTAGAAATTTCATTTATGCATGCGAACCATGATGCTCACGCTAGTAAAAGGCACGTGGGATTTTTTATTTAATTCTGTTACTGAAATTTCCAACTCTTTAGAGATATCCGGTCTTTTGTTATTCTTTAAAAATTTCGAAATGGTAACCCTAGTAAGGGCATGCATTGCATTGCGAAGCGGGAAGCGCGAAGCGGTAAGAGAGGAAACTACGTTTGCTGTTATGTAAGAACGGTCGATACGATAGAGCCACTGAAATGAATCTACTATAAAGCTGCAAATATACACTGCTTTGTAGAATAGCAGCAATGAATAACGAAAAAACGTTACCATCACCTGGATCCAGCGCATATCATTATAAACAAAAATACTCTATTTACTATGATTTTATTATGATGTGAAAGGCAAGAAAAGACAGTTAAATACGTAGTAGGAAATACGAGGAGTGTAATATGTTCAAGTTTTGTGTATAGGTATAAAGTATGTATGTATGTGAACAGATTTGGATGTATCGGGTATTGTTAGTGTCTTACATCAGCCCGAGTGACGCTGGCTATAAATTTTTTGGCGGCGCAGTCGTGTTTTGAATTTTTAGAGGCCTAATCCAGTTATATATTAAGTATTAAAATAATTTAACTGCTATCTTAAATTCTAAATTTTACTCAATACTCATATCAAGTATGATGCAAGCATTCTCCTTGCGGCATAACTTAAGACCTTCCAGTCAGATTATAAAGCGTATCATTTAGACTCAGTATCTATTTCTATCCATGTTTCTAGTATTTTCAGTCTCTACTAAGATTGTGAGGCATACGGAATATTTCAATGTTATTTCAACGGTGTCCGCTCATAGTTTTTCTTAGTGTCTCCAGTAGTTTTGTGGCCGTGTCGTGGACGAGCGGCCAAGCAATTAAGCGCGCGCCCCGCGGGACCTGACTCCGCTCTTCGCAAGGCCCAAATTGTTCCCGTTACTTGCACTTTTTCGACACCACTGCCAACTACCCAACACTTCCTAGATATGTTAAGTCGGAGAATTTCTCCTTTATTCGTCTTTATACATGTGGAATTTCTTTGGGCAATGCCAAGAAATTGCGGTTGCGTCACGTAATTTCTGAGATTTGGTGATGTGGGTGGATAGACTGAAATGTTACGTTTCCTTACGTGCACGTACTAGCTTGTTTTCAGAAGAAAACTTGAATAGATTAATATAAAACATTATTTCCATATAACGCAGAATTTTTTTGCAGTTAACACGCCTTCAATTCTTTAAACATATCATTAAGAATTTGACAGCCATCACTTTTCTTTTTCCATAGAAATAGAATCTTTTGAGGACTTGTTCGTTACACTTTTCAAATTAGTCTAAAAGAGAACTGAAATTATCACTACAACATTGACAGTCATGGTTTTTCTAATTTTAACGATCAATGGAAAACCTACTTGTTCTGAATAAATTTAAATATTCCGCGGGATGGTGGTCTCGAAAACAATAGTAAGTGGTGAACGGTCCTTAATTTAAAACATTATGTGTGTTTGGAGTTAGTCAGGCGTAATCATTGACGGCATGGTTCATTTGCTTTGTATTTTGACTTGTCTCAAAGATTATGCAAAATGTAGCGTTTGTCTGAACAAAAAGCCACGTACAAGTAATTAGGGTCTGCACTTTCAAGAAGGTCAAACAAGCCATTTTTGACGACCTATTTCTTCGTCAACAATTATTAGAAATACTCGATGAGTAGTTCATGCTAGTGTTACCTATAATATAACATTTTAACGAAACTACTATTTACATATTTGAGTGCTGTACAATACAATACCTTGACGAAAAGGGTTGCGTGATTTACTTCAATAAAGAGGAAATAATGGCAAGGGCTCGTGAAAAGACAAAACTGTCCAAATTTACTGATTCAAATAGGTTGGCGATTTATTCTGAATGCTTATCTATATTTCATTTCACTGTTTCTGAAATCCATACGCCGAATTACCAATATTATTCTGAAATTACGGACAGGAATGTACAGCGATTTGTGTGGGAATCTTATAGCTTTACGCTTCGCTGCTTTATTTACGCCTCTCAATGCGTGGATTATGGGAACGGCCGTTTTATACGAATGGGAAGAAGATACGATAATATATACAGGACGCGAGGTTAGGTCCCCGAAATGGAATAGCATTATTTATCCGGGGACAGTGTATAAAAATAACTTGCTTAATTGTCTCCTATAAGTGCAGATACTTTATTTTCGGCTGATGTGAAATTGAGGTAGAAAACCAAATAGCCTTATTTTTACTTTTTCGATTAGAGGCTTCTGTGTTTGTTTACACATTAAGATAAACCTTTTACGTGTTAGAAACCTCTTAGATAGTAGTTCCGCCCATGAAACTGAAAATTTCTGTTCCACAAGCTTTATAGAATTTAATTTTTATACAAACTGACTCAGTCAGGTTAATCAGCTTGTATGAAACACATTTTATTTAATAAGGGTTTAGCGACATCAGCGGGTATGATCGCGAACGCTCAAATCTCGAGAGTTTAATTTATTATTATATGAAAGTGGGAACTTTTTTTTGTTATAATTATAAGGGAACAAAAGTTGTCGGCTGAGCTACCACTTGAAAGATTTTTAATTATTTTGCTAACACTTTGCTATTTACGAACCTCTTTAAAAAGTTTTGTTCTCCACTCCGATTTTATTACCATCGAGGCAATCTGTGTGAAGACGTTTTTTAAAGTTAGCTTTTTAATTCTTTACTTTACCTTAAAGTTGATGACTTGAAGCTTTTTGTCTATTATTAATCCCATTGTACTTTTTAACAGTCATTAGTCACTGTCTTCTGATGATGGTTGCGAATTAAAAAGTTATTCGTTACAGGCTCGACCGATCACTTTATTTAAAATTTACCAGTGAAATACGGGCAAAGTGGGTGGGTTGATTTATTAGCATTAAGGCCGATTTATACTTGGACAAGTAGCAAGTGCCAGTTGCAAGTCAACTTAATCGGTCAACTTGCAACTAAAAATAGAAGTCCGGTCTATTTTTTGCAAGTGCAAGCGTTTCCTTGGCAACAGGAAATAATATTATGCTTTTTGACACCAGGAAGATATGAAACTTTTGTTTTGACAACTGTACTTGCAACTAGCACTTGCAACTCGCACTTGCAACTTGCACTTGCAGCTCGCACTTGTACTTGTCAAAGTATAAACTGGCCCTTATTTATACTATAGGTACGGAACCTATCTATATTTGGTCACGGGTTTTCTGGTCAGCAAGTAACCAAAAGAATATATTACTGAGGTCCCTTTCATTGACTTTGAAATAGTTTTCCGATCTCATTCTTAACCATCCATTTGTAGATTTCCAATACATATTGTTTATTTGCACTTAAATTCAAGTGCGATATATATTTTATGGTGTATGGTATTATAAATGTTTCGTAAATAGGACATCTTTTTGGAGATTTTAAAATGTAAATTGAAGCTGAGTTTATTTACTATTATATTTGTTTTGAGAGCGTGGTGTAGCCGCTGGGTATTCTGGCTCCCGTCCAGGAGGCACCGGTTCACACCCAACCCCATACTAAGGCTCCAAGCTCCAAGGGTAGGCTCGAGCCCCTCAGTGTAACTTGAGCTATGAGCTTATAATAGCTATATTTCTACTTGATACTTCATACTATCAATGATTCAACGTATCGTAAAACTTTCTTTAGAAGCCGTCAAGCCCTCGAAGCACGAGTGGTTTCATTTCACATGCCAGAAATTGCTCTATACTCGTAAGTCGAAACATTTGTACCTTTCACGGAGAAATCCGCGTCGTCACTGACTGGGTGGAGCTTTTAACAGAATTTGAATCCATTGTAGCACACACGTCTCAGAATCGTATATTTGTTATTGAATTTGATGTATAATGCATATATGATTATTTCTGAATTAGAGTCAGTCAGGGTAAAAAAGGATAAAATACTGCTCTCGCATTTTGGTTGAGACTTGTGTAGTATACTTAGAGAACGATCTTATCCTTTTTCGGTTAAATCACGATGGAGAACGCGGGAGCAGTTTTCAGCCTCTTTTGAATTGACCAAGGCACTAGGTTTCCTAGTTCACACATACCTACTTGTGTTGAATTGACACATACTTGTAAAGATACATACTTATATCAATCGGTGCGGCGAGACTTTCAAGATCAAATGTCACGTTTAGTTCGGATTACACTTAGGTACCTATATTTCCTTCTTTCTCTCGTTGTGTCCCTCCACCTGTAGTAAGGAAGAACTAAATTTAGCATCGCCCAGCGCCGTAGCTGTGGCAAAGTACTGGGCCGAGAAAATATGAGTTTTTGTCATTAGTACGAAGAAGAAGAAGACTTAGGTACACTGAATTTAATGTATGCATTTTTTTCTTTACAGGTAAGTCTTTTCTTCGCCACCTCGCTCCTCAGTCCTCATGTAAAAGGTAGGTACGTAACGTGACAAGTGGACTTAACTCGTGGGGTTGCAAAGGCAGCGAACGTAATAGACACGTCAGGGAGTGAAGTACGATCCACAATTCGACAGTTGCTATGCCAACTGGGCTGGGCTTGATAATATTTTGTTTGAATCTGCAGAAGTGACGTCTGTCTGTTAGATGATGTCAATGGTAGATAATGGTAGATGTACGTATTTATACAGCATCTGTCTATCTACCAAAGTTATTAATTACAGTGATTATTTTGAACTGCATGGTTAACCATTAATTAGATTTAAATTGTTGCTGATTTATTTTTTCTATACTGAAAGCATTCTAATAGTAATAAGTATATTTTTTATTTCTTATACTTCGAGAACGATCTTTTCCTTTTTCAGTTCGCCTAACGCCCTAATTCAGGGTAGGCTCGAGCCCCTCGGTGGGGACATGTATTATGAGCTGTTGATGATGATGATACTTTTTTCCGGATAAAATAATCGAGTACAGTATAAAAATGTCTTTGTTATTTTATATTTAATTAAATCACCCACAGTTACAATTCAATTTGAAACAGTTTATTATTGTTATAAAAAAATATAAAGCAACCAAAAAAGTACAGATGATAATATAAGAAAAACCGCGCCGGACCCACCGTACAACATTAACAGATCTTTTATTACACGACCCGGAAATTTTTATTATTCTTGCGATTTCATTTTTCCAAAGAAACGATCGCATATTTATGGTAATTTATAACAGTCATAATCTTTTGGAAAGTGTCGCCCATTGCTCATATACTGCTTATAGAGCTATCATTAACAAGTGCTTGCTCCTTGCACATTCTGTGTCGCTTCAAATCTGCGTGATCTGTGGACGCGGAGTTTTTACGTCCGGATATTAATCAACGCTACCACTCACGAGCGAAGCGACGTATATTAAATTATGCAAGATTTATGATTAACGTACTTATGTAATAAATTATGAAATAGTTCAGACGTTTCGCATGTACTTACGAAAATAGACGAACTACTTTTCATAGATTAAATGCAAGATTTATAAAATAATAGTGTCTTACTTCGCGTTGGTAACTCTTTATTTCTTAACTGCTTGTGTTTTTTGCATTCATACGAGTGCTGTACGTACGGAAATAGGCAGGTTTTCAGTTGGTGCAGCTAGTTTCGTCATCTTTATGAACCCTTTTATAGATCTTGGATATAGTGTCAAGTCAAGGTCCTTTAAAAAATAAAAACTAAGATTTACTTAATTATCTTTTGAATCATCATCTTACTTACTTAGATCTTTATTACTTGTGGTTTTCCAGTACAATAAAGTTTTCTATTGTATAGGTATTGTTTTTTGTTAAATATCTTTTCATAATGTCATTCTAGTTTCTGTATGTGTTGTAAATAGTTGTAATGTAAACAAGAATTATTACTTCGATGACTTACTTCCTGAGATTATATACTCGTATATAATATAAAAAAGAAATGATACAAATAATCTTCAATATTTTCTTAGTCGTTGCTAGAAAGAGTAATGAGCTGTATTAAAACTGTTGTTGTTGTAAGTAAATATGTATGCAATAACTACATAGAAGTTGCTGTATTCTCTTCAAAGCTTAAAATTTAAGCTTCGTTAACGACAATACTGAGCTATTGAGTTCTCAAAGGATAAATTAAATGTTTTACAAAATGATGGTGGGTAACTTCTATAATCGTCTAACTTGGCAAAGTACGAATAGCATAAAAAATCTGCTTCAAATTACGTCATAAATCAAAGTACAATATTATATTCTGCTTGCTAGCTCGTTGCCCACTTGATTCTATAGTAATCAACATTTATTTTTAGCATAAGCATACGTTTTATTTCTACGGTTAGAAACGTTACGGTTATATATATTTAACTACCTATGTCCACAGATTTTTTTTTAATGATCTTCAAGACAATTGTGCGTTGGTTGGTTAAAATTGTGGTGGGAATCTGAAGCCTGATCACTGCCAGGGTTTGTGCGGTCACTCATTGTCTTTACGACCCACACATACGAGTATAAAGATGCCACTTCAAACTCTATTCACCCCGTAAGAAATGACCCCGTAACTATGATTGAAATTACAATTTATTTGGGAGAAATTACAAAGTTGTCATCTGAAATCAAAGACTCGAACATACGATATTCAGAATGAATGAATGAATGAATGAATGAAACATACTTTAGATAGCTATTAGGTATATAGATTGTATCTATTGTTTGCTCCAATGTTGATGTGATGAGTCCATGTGAGAGAGTATCACTCATTGCTTGCTTAGTGCTTGCCAAATATACTTTGCCTCATTCAATTTTTTTCTGACTTTTTCCGTCGAAAGAAATGGAAGTTCATTACTATTTTGCGTTTATCAAACAATGAAGCGATAGCGGAAATTCGGTAATAGGTACCTAATATGTTACTACATTAGTGATTGTATGACCTTTGTCTTCTTTGTGATAAAAGAAATGTCAGAAAATATGTCTGCGAACGGGGATTGGCTTTGAGTCACAAATGGAACCTATCCGTCTTTGAGTTATAAACCTGGAAGCTGTTTTTCTTACTACTTTATATACCTAAACTAAAAAAAGGATAGGCAGGGCTTAACTCATTAACTGCTTATTTTCTAAAGAAGTTCTACTGCACATAGGTTTCATGTTATTACTTACTAACTACCCATAAAAAATACTAGAGACAACGGCTGCATGGTGCACGCCTTTGCCTGTTCATGTAAAGGACAGACGAAAAAAGAAAGGAACGCACACACACTTTTTTATAGATATTATCAGTTTTTGATGTGTATAGGCGAATAGGAACAACGATTTTGATTAAATAAAATCATTTGTTTGAAAGTAGTCATCTTTCTCATAATTTCAATACAAAAACCTTGCAAATTAACCCAAATGACCCGTGTCTTCCTACCATAACAAAAAGTTTATGGTAATTTAATTACACGATTAACATGATTCACACCCCGAGTTCATTCAAAAATGAAGGTCGGGTTGATAAACACAGATATTCATAGATTTTACACAGCTTCACGAAGAACATACTGAAATCAAACAAGTTAAGTTATTTAATGTTGTCAATAGACTGATTGAAACCTAAACGGACTTAAGCTACTTATTTCAGGAACCTTTTCTATGTTGTTCAACCAGACGGACGGACAAAAAGGAACTGATTGAAAAAAAAAGTAAAATAAATAATAATAATAAACCACACTCGTTCTTCTTCAAAAGGCGGTAATACTCAATACACATGCAGGATAGTTAGAAAGTTTCTGTCGACAGACTTACACCAGCACTTGGCTTAGGCCCGTGCAATATTTTTACCTCTTCGGAGAGATTAAAACTTTAATAACAAGAATAATAATAATAATAATAATATGTGGGGACATCTTACACACGGCCATCTGACTCCAAACTCAGAGCTTAAACAAAGATAATTAATACGGTTCTTGTAAGGTTTTTAAAAGGGTATATCAATACCTATATATAAGAAAACCCAATCGAAAATACAGAAAGGGACGGTACCCTCTCTATGGGAGTTCAGCTCGCACTTGGCCCATTTTTTTACATTGACTATCACCACCGTCACTTTCTTTCAGTATTAAATGTAATATATCGCTTGCTTATATATTATGTATATTACGGCTCCGTAGCCTAGTTGGTAGTACGCCTGCCTTCGAAGCACAGGGTCGCGGGTTCGAATCCGCCCAGGGCAAAACATTCGCGTGATGAGTGCTTGTGTTTGCCTTGTGTCTGGATGTTGTTTATCTATTTATGTATTATATATCAGCTGTCTGATACCCATAGCATAAGCTCTGCTTAGTTTGGGATCAGATGGCCGTGTGTGAAAATGTCCAAAGTCAAAGTCAAAGACAAAATTATTTATTTCCATAGGATGTTATTACATCACTTAGGTCCCCCACTTATTTATAATTATACATAATATACCGGAAGCACTGCTTCGAGCCGTCGACCCACGAGCTATAGTTCTGTTTTATCTGCGCGCTGACCACTGCAATCACTATCATTCAATCTGACGTATCGAATATCAACGCCGGCTGATAGATAATAAATTACTGGCAATGACATTTATTAGATACTCATTTCTGCATGACCACGTTACGCCAAAATCAAAATGAGCATTATAGCTGCATTGGATTTCAAACGAATGTCAACGATTAAAAATCGCGCGGTCAGTAATGTTTTGTAAACTTGGTAACATTATGTTGATTTGTATTGTTAGCGATCATTTAGTATTAGTTAACATTCTTCCATGTCATCTTCCGCTGTGACGTCGCTCTAGGGTCCATTGTTGTTTTTATACCTTTGTTTTTCTTCTTACTGATGGAGGTGAATTCTGACCAGATAAAGATGGACTGCACTAGCTGATCGTGTAATCTACGTCTCCGTTTCAAACAGAGACCGGACTACCCGTTGTAAAACCCCTTCAGTAGTTAGGGTTGTATCTACAAAATGATTATTAAAATTAATATATGTTTATCAGATTCCTTGATAGGGTTACCCTGTTGAATTTGCAAACGTTACAATTATAGCATAATAAGAGTACGAGATATCGTTGATCAAAACCGTAAGGGTTCCGGTCCCTTGTTTCAAATTAATCTTTAGTAATACCGATAGCACTAAAATATGTTCCAGCCATTAAAGGTTTGTTATCAGACCAAAACTGCTACTGAACCATTCTTTGCTGACGTACCGTAACGTGTTGTAATACCAGATTATGACGCGTTTACGTATCACATTTACAAGTTTGAATGTTAAAGTAAGAAACCCAAAATTAATTACGATTCAATGTATGACGCGCGGCATATCTGTTCCTATCGCAATTAAAGTTTATTTCTTGAAATTATGAGTATGATATTCTAATTATAATGAAATTAAAGGCTTTATGGGGTGTTAAACTATCCTATAATAGTTTGGCTTCGTGAGCACTCCGAGGTTATTACCAAGTCATTATAAATAGTTTAATACCATTTTGTATATAAGGCTTCCCATCACTCGTTCATTTTTTATCGTCAATTTAAAATATAACTGTTCGTTCATTATAATCTCAGACTAGTTTACGTCACAACATCAAATCGTAATTTTATTACAAACGACGGAAAAATAGTTACTTGGTTGGTGAGAAATGTTAGCCATGTGATATGAGGGTGGATGATCCAGGTCGGTGAGCTCCCTCGCCACCAGCCAAGCGGAGCGGAGCGCGAGTTGCGTGTCGTGTGCTCGTGTGTCGTGTAGCAGCCTCGCTCGGCTGAGCAGTGGCCGCGCCCGCTTGCCGCTCCGCTCGTGGCAGCAGCGGCGGCGGCGGCGAGTCGGCCCAACGCACGCACAGTCCTCTCCAAACCGCGAGTGAGCGCGCTGCCTCCGCGGCGCGCCCTCCGCAAACCGTAGCAGGCACATGCCTACGAAATGACACCTATCTTAGTTTTTCCGATAACGACGATCAGAAATCATAATACATAGTACCGCCAAATTTTACGCTCAGTACCCGACGACGACGACGTGTCGTATGGTTTTAACAGTTCGAAAACGAGTTAAGTTTTTATCAGTGAAGTTTTCAAGTAAGATTAAGTGTTTTTTTTCGCAGTATATGGAATGTGTTGTTAAAATGCATAACCTTGGCTGTACAGTGGACCCTTTTTTGTGCACATGTATGTTTGAGTATTGCCGGTGTATGTGACGCGATTTGTGTACTTATATTGTGGCTGCGTGTGTCTGCTTCTTGAGCAACCGAAGCAGGAAGCGCGGCTAATGCATCGCTGCAACGCTAACTGATCCAAACAATTCGTACGTCAGTAAATATTCATTGTTACTCAATTTGAATATGCGTTCTTCAATCCGGTTTTTGTTTACGGATTCAAGTTGGTATTGACCTTGACGCCGAGACGTAACACATTATAGAAAATCATATGTTTATAAGTTCAACAGACTAATTAAAATACCTACCAAAAGCGCAACATTGTGGTAAATTGGTGACGCATTTAAAAAAGTGCTACACGTTTATCAATATTTATAATTCTCTCGAAAATGTCTAATAAACAAATTAAACACTGGGAATATTCTGTCTGATTCGATCGATCACTTTGCTGACCTCACTATTTTTAAGAATTTCGTTAATAGTTCATTTATTTTTGTTCTGCTGTTTTCTAAATTAGTGATGGACATAATAACATTCAACATACAAGTAAAACGACAACAAAATTTACCAAGTTACACTGCAAATAATAATAAGATTGGTAGCTTAAGCTTGGAAAGCATTTTCCACAAAATCGATTTTGTGAACACAAGAGGTTAGGCATGTGGCCTGGGTGGGTTAACCAACTGAACTGCAATTGAGTGGTTTTGTTATCAGATGATCTGGTAATTCCGTGTTATACCGAACTAGCAATCACTCTGGGAACAGAATATGCTCAGTAGACACACCGTTATTTGTTTAAAAATGCGATTAGTAAAATCGATGCATTAAGGTTAAACAATTTAAAATAAATATTTTACTTAGTTTTACTTACATATCTTATTGATTATACCTAATAAAAAAGAGTTTATTTAAGTAACCATAACTGATACATTTAGATAAATAAGTAGTAAGTAATACGAGCTAAACCATTATAACTTCAACATTTGTTTTACTAGTTTTTCTTTTATTCCAGTAAAAACCATACGAAAACCATTTTGATTATAAATTACGAGACGATCTATCAAACTACTTCTAGAACTAGTTTTTCGAACATCTTTATTTACTCTAATCAGCCTAAAGTATACTTAGATCTACTCCAGCGATGCTGGTGGGCATCTGATTCTCATCATTTTGATAGGTTAATCAATCACATCAATCTTTATCGTGGCCTAACAAATAACGTATAAAATTTTTAACAAACTCTAAACCAATTCTTGGTTAGGTTAAGATCAAATACTTTAAAACATTATTTTGTTATTGTATTTAATGCACTAACCAAAGCCGATTAATCGGCATTTATAATTTGTAAATTTTCCTGTAGTAGGTATGCATAGAATAGTTTATAAAAATAACACCCATAAAACTAAATATATAAGGAAAACGAAAACATAATTAGGTGTGATTGTAACCTGTTGTGCCTGGAACGTCCAACCGACTATTTGTTTATTCTTGATAATATAACCCTAGTGTGAAAATTACCAAGACTAGATTTTTATTTTTTTCATTACTCATACTCTGAAAGTAATTCGGAAGTTGCCTAAGGAGCGGATTGAAGGTAATACTTTTCAGCCCGGAGGGAGAATCACTTTCAACTGACAGCTGTCAAATTATAAAATAAAAAACTGGTGCCAATTTCACATTTCTATCGAACTATGTTCCATCTTTCTATACAGCCACTCAATTACGAGTACAGCGCAATGTTAAATTGAAGTAACATAAAGTTAAGTATTAATCAAAGAATATATATTTTTAAATGACTTTATTATAATTAACTTTCAACTATTTCTTTAAAATAAGCTAGATTTGGGCAAAATATTAAAAATTTTTCAATGATGGAAATTAAAAATAATGGCTCAAAAGCTGGCCGGCATGGCCACAGCAAAAAAAATATTAATAGGCGGGAAAGCAACAATCCGATTATCATTTGTTTCTCAAGTTGTAGGGTTTTGTTTACAATGAGTTCATCCGATTCAGATATGAAAGTCACTCATTTTTTCTTTAGCTAATTCGTGTTTTTATTTTTACTTTCCTTGTATTCGTAATGAAAAGCACAGTGTTCACCTCCGGTTAAAGATTTAATTAGTGCCTCGAACTATTAGGGCCCTCGCTAGGCTCAGGCCCCAAACCCCTTCTCGGCGCTAATTAAGTTACTTTCACCCTTCGTATAACCATGTACTATTACGCTGTGTTTTTAAACATTATGTGAGATGAGCTGCAAACAACATCAGCATAGATTTTATTTTTTCTTTGTGACTGCGATATCACGTAACTACTGCAGCTAGAACCTATTTTAGTGCCGCCATTCTCACATCGTTGTTTTTGTATTAAATTAGAATTATCTTACTAGTCAGCACCTTTTTGTATGCTATCTCTTTATATAGGTATAGCATAAGTAGGTAATGACTTTTTATTTAAAACGCCTAATCTAACCGAAGCAATTTAATTACTTACTTTATAGGTAACGTAAAATGTACATTTTATGTACCATCTATTTTAATTAAATTTATTTTATTTACGTGCTTATCGTAAACTCAAGGTTGCCTTGATGGAACCTTAATTCGGAGATTTATAAATATGCAAATGAGTATGATTTAATTTCCTGAAATTTAAATATTTTTGTAGCTATTTATATTCATCCATCATCCTAATATTATTATGTTTGCTTTTTATTTTGTTTTCAAATTGACTAAAATGTTGTACTTTTTTAGTTTTTTGTCACGTCCAAGATTAAATTTTTTAACATTTCTGCACCATTTTTCCATTCTTGTTCCTTACAAAATAAAATAAATTATATGAATTGATAAAAGCAAGTACGTAACGTACTTATGATTATTGTTAAATAAACACTTCATACTTAGTTTCCATAGTTTAAATGTTAGACACATACTCAGAATAACTTAGTAGATTTTAATTACTCTTTCCAAACTAGCTAGCCAAACTTACAAGCTGGACTCAAGCAAAACAATCTCAATCTTGCTCAAGTAAAAGTTTTGAAGCTGCACGAGTTGAAAGAGTTTTACTGAGAACGTCGCTTGAAGGCACCTGCAGGGGGCGAATTTGTTATAATGTTATAGTTTGTCTGTACTCTCCGGGAATGCCAACAACTGCAGCCCGATAGTAGCTGACTGAGAGTTCCGGACTAGATGGAATGTCTATTTTGTTATATGAGTAGTTTCTCACAATGAAATGCCAGACCTAATTTAGTACTTGATTAGTAACAGCGATTTTCTTACATGCACACATTTTATGTGATTATGTACTGTACAAAAATGTAACCTCGGTTTTAATTTGAATTTAGATATTCCAGATTTACTCACGCCTACTTGAACAAAATGAGTTGAATTTAATGTTAAATCTTGAAAATATGCCATGAAAAAAGGTTAGTAGGTACATGTCTATAATAATTATCACGCACACGCTGCGCACGTATGCGGGCCCAGGTAAACTAAAAGTCCACAAAGGTTGAGGTGGAGAAATACAATGGCTGGCAATTTATCCTTTACCCCATGTGTGTTTTATAAAAAGTAGTTCGAAACGCTACTCGGCATTTTTCCTTCTAGGAAGACATTAATTTTGGGTTTCCCCAAACAAAGTATTATATCGTTTTTGTGACTATTCTACTTAACATTAGTTAACAAGCCAAGTTGTTGTGACAGGCAATCAGCACTAAAGTATGCAGTTTCACATTACGTACCCACACAATCCCATTTGGTCAAATAAGCTGAATTAAAGTTGAACAACCGCCACATCAACAGCTAGCCTATGACTGAAGTGGACCATTGACCCAAAGACGACGCAACTCAAACCTAGTGGAAAACAAACTCATGCTAGATCTCATACTTGTCTTGTTATAAGACGGATTTTTTAAAAGTTAACACGAAATAAAGTAATGATTATGAAATTATTTTGCTTCTGAATATGTAATTAATTTGATTTTTAAGTCGTTCAAGTCTCTCTCGAACTTTGACACTGAAGTTAATTTATGCGAGTTCTTTTGATGAGGACAGTTTTATTATTGCGCCTTTTTCCGATAACGTAAAATTTTATACTTCCTATATATATTGATAAGTCTATAACATACTAAACAGATAGATACACACTCATTTCTATATTTAATTAATAGTTTACACGTACAAAAACTGTTGTGCATTGTCAACATGCGTGATCATTAAGTAACTGAGATGGTAATACATCTTCTCATATAAAACCAGATACATTCGTTTGATGTTTGGATATTAAAGCGAATCCTCGCACATAATCATGTTATTAACACATACCTGCATAAATTAATTCCAACATGAAGAGGACTTCAACACCAATCTGCGTAACTCTCGGGGCGAGGAAACAGTCGTAGCGTTTGTAGAAATATGCGAGTCGTTATGTCTCTGGAAATATTCGCTAACAAACACGTGAGGGCGTAAAACATGAGGGAATTCAGCCCGAACCATGTCGTAAACTCGCAGAGATACTTTGATGGTGTCGAATACGATAACAGTTACATACATTTTACGTTTTGCGTCCGTTTATACAACTTTTCTTTAGATGTTTAAGGTCCTCAGTTGCCCTTCCATTTTAATCTCGTCACTGCTCTGCTCCATAAAACTTCTAACTGAAGTTACCGCAACACTCTAAACGACGCACTTGGTCCGTAATTCGTAAAAGAAATTCTGAAGTTTAAACGTAATTTACATATTTATCTGTCATACTGATGTCGTTAAGCATTATTATGTAAAGATGTTATTGCTGCTGTGTTATTTTATTATTGAACGATACGTGATTTAAACCGTGCGGGCGGTGGTTAGTGACCCGCCGACCTCCCTGAAGAAGATCCTCGTACAGGATCGAAATGTTGGAAGACAAAATTTCCATTTTTACGAGAGTGTTTCCGTTTTTAAATAAATAAATAGATGCTTGTGTGTTGAGACGCAAGTTACTCGCAACTGTTATAAAGCACGTTTTTTAGATTTGTTGCGAGCTTTGCCTATATTTATGGGGTTGCATTAAGTCGGATTTATTTGGTTGGATTAATCAGCGCAAAGCCACAGGTCGACCGAGAATCTGCTGATCTGAAGGGACTCACAGTCCATAAATTTGAATCAAACACTCGCTTTTTGAGGGGAAATGTCTATGCCTCCGGTCGAGTGACCCTACTCAAAGTCACGTAAACTGTGCTGAATTTAACATTATGTAGCTCCTTACACTAGACGCACGTCGCACTCCCACACTCATCTTTAGTTTATATAAATTTGAATAACAAACACAGATAATATTAAACACAGGTTGTTTGGATTGAAATTTTACTTCTTTTTACTCTAGCGCGTGTACCAACCAAGTAGAATAATATATTCATGAACTGCGTAGATCCCTAGAGGACTTTGGTATACTGATTTGCTGATGTTTATAATTTTCTTCTTCAGTTATTTCTGGAATGCAAACTCCAATAAAATTCGTACGGCTCTAAGAAACAGATGAATTCTATGTTTTTTATGAAGTTCGGGCAGACGATAGCTCGGCGTTAATCCCAGTGCGGAATTCGATTGACGTGTGCGTAATGGCCGGTAGGTAGGTCTCGAGCGGCCGCGATCAACGGCGAGTGTCTTCAGACTTCAGTCGAGTCGAGTAATCCCCGGGGCGAGCCCTGAGATACTACCACGATAATCTCCACTCAGGCACGTAGCCAGGACCGCGGATGTGATCTCATTCAATCCTAATTTGGTTATCAACCAGCCTGTTCAATATAACACGCGAACCTGTAAAAAATAAAATAGACTTACCTTTACTTAATTCAGATATATTGTTTTCTTTTTACATGGGATTTTTTTTGTATAAAGATATAAAAAAATAAAAATGCTTCTTAAATTTTGCTTTCATTAAGCATACCGATTTGTAAAAAAACTATGCTCGTAATCCTGTATGACCAAGACCTACAACGAAATTGGTTAGCATTTGCAATGCGATACGACGCATCTGTCCAGCTAGCGTTTTGTCACGGGGATAAGCCGAAAAGCTGTCTGAAGGCTAAGCTCAGCTTTAAACGTATGGCGTTCATGTGGCTTCATAATACCCTTTAAGGTAACAAAAAAGCTTAATTGGCTCGAAATCAGACTGCTAAGTATTTATTTTGGTTCCAGTTTCGAAAGGACTGGTTTTAAATTGTGCAAATTTAACGGTTTTACGTTTCATGTTTGCTCCTGATAACGACGGGCTTACTGTTCGTATTCAACCGTAATTTCGCTGATAGTGGTGACGGCGATGGGTGATCGAGTTGCTGGCTTCCATTTGCTCCCACTTTACATATCGCACCCATCGCATGAAAAAGTAATTGAGGTCAAACTCTCAGGTAGGGCTACCTGTTTTACTCGTTTACCCTTAAAAGGAACACAAAAGTCAAAGCGGAAGTTTAGCAAAAACTCGCTTATTGAATTAAACACTCAAACATAAAACTCGAAACTTCCCCGAAACAACTTAACTTTGACTGTCACATTTAACCCAAAATAGGCCTGTTTGGATAGCACGTAAACAAGCTTCGACAAACCAAAGACAATCGTCGAACAGACAGAATCCACATCAAAACAAACCTTTGAACAAATCTTTTTGATGTGAATATTTTCATTAATAAATTATTTATATTATGTTTTGTTTGTCGTAGTGCCGATTACGAAATTTCATAAAATTAATAAATGTTTAGCAGCAGTTAAATTGTGTAACTTAATTTGCAAAGTATAAAACTATAAAAAATTAACTTGATCATCTGAAGTATATAAGAGAAAAAGATTACTTATTTTTTTTTTTTTTTTTATTTATTAGGGTTAACAAACAGTTACACATTAGAGACACATGATTAAAATGTATAATATCAAATGTAAACTAAATGTGCAACCAGCACCGCTTATGCCAGTAATTCAAGATTCAATTCAAATTCTTTGCAAGTACATATTTTATTCAATATCATACCTTCAAAGATATCTAATATCTTATTGCGGCGTAGATTATAAAATAGTTATTTGATATTGTGCGAATAGTAAACATAAAACTGTAAGTTAGGACCGTGACATAGTAAGTTTCCCAGGAAGTAGCCTCACTAAACGCAATATATATTTAATTTCTTTAGTTTACTTATTTATGTGCGTTAAATCACTTTTAGAAGAAAAAAAAACGATGAACTGACGGTTTGCTGTCTCACAACATCCAAAATTAAATTGAAGATAAATAAGTAATTTCTTTGAAAGTGAAAGCACAGAGTCGTAGGTCTCGTCGAAACAAATTGAATGTAGGCAAGTATATCAGGAATACGTCTTATTATTCATGAGGGTGCTTTTGCGTCCATATCAAAATATTGTGCTCTATGTGTTTTCGCAGGGCGTATCTCGAGATGTATTCTATCATCTTTCTTAACCTCGTAAAAAGTTAACGAACCCTCATTTTTGTGTTGTGCTGACATTTAATGGCTATTTTAATTTTTGTAATTAATCGTAACTATTTCGTTGTATTATTGTAATTTTTATCATGTACCAAAATAGAATCTCTTAAATACCACTCTGGTCATATTTTTTACTGATGTACTTCTTAGAGTAAAAACTCCCAAAACAATAACAAAGAGATAATTTCAGAATAGGTTAGTAATTATATTTATAAATAGCAATCCCAAATACTAAGGTAGGTAACTAATTATTTCTGGAGACGTTGAGACGACGACGAATCCATATTATTTACTCAATGCAAATATGTACCTAATACATGTAATGTACCCTGTCAAATAGGGCGTAGAAAGTTAACTGACAGAAAAAAAAAAAAAGATATAAATATATCTTAGTTATTATATACAATATCTTAGGTATTATTATTTATTCAAAACGGAAACACTCGCGTAAAAATTGAAACTATGAATCACGTATCGTTCAATAATAAAATATCTTAGGCACTCAACTACTCACTTAATCAATGGTCTGCGTTATATCTAGTAGGAATATAAAACAAAAACCTTTATAAATATTTAATGACCTTTTTTATAAAGGTTAGGTTAGGTTTTAATGATATTTTTCCCGAAACATAAATTATTTTTTGAAAACCTTCTATAAACTGCAGATACTTATTTTATTCCAATTGTTTTTTAGGAATTTATATTCAAATTGAATGAAATATATTATTCTTTTCCCAAAACCAATTTGCAAGCAAATTTTTATTAAAATTATCCAATAAAAACGAATGAAATATAGGGGTATCTGGATTTCAATTCTATTGTTTGGTTGGTATTTGGTTTTCTTGCTCAAATTATCGATGAAAATTTAAATAAAATAAGTTCAGAGGTTACTTAGCCTCATAATATTTGAAATACTAAATACTACGTAGAGCGCACATCTACTATGTAGTCCTAGGAACATGTTAATTATCGAACAGAACCTAAACTTCCAAGCTAGATATTAACATGCAAATTAAAGACTTCTCTGAAATAACAAATGTTAAAAAAAACTTCGTTTGTACGTTTTAGTAGCATTCTTTAGTAAGGTACATAGGTGCGTACACTTTTATCTTTGCGTTTAGATAAATCGAATCTTGCAAATACTCATTTTGTTATGTGAATCTGAGTGATGACAATGCAAACAACCTATCATTGTGGTTGATTGTGGTGGTAAAGTTTTTAGGGCCGCAAAAAAAAACTCTCCAACTGCATGAACTTAAACTTTTAAATAAATGCACATTCAAATACTCACTGGCTTTACATGCAAGAAGGACAGAATCAAAGAGTGAGTGAAATTATACCAGTCTTTATTTCGTACCTTAATAATACTTCAGGTAAAATAATAATGTTAGGTATATTGTACCTAAGCTATGTTTACAAACTCTACTACTGATATTGATTTCTTATCGCTCTATCTTCATGTATGTTAGTTTTAGAATAGACGTTGATGATATAGTATGGATTAAAATTATTTTTAAAACAGATGACTAGTGTAGCAAAAGATGAGGCTTGCATAAGTTTTATAGTTTAGTTGGTATACAAACAAAATATTACTTACCTTACTTGTTTACATAAAAGTATTGTCAGTGTTATTTTATAAGCTATAAAAACTGACGTTCATATTCAAAGTAAGAAGTTTCACAAACATATCTTTATAGCCTTCTATTCTTTTCACAAATATAGGATAGATAACATTTTGTGAAAACTTTTTCGTTAACCGTAGAGTTTTGTTACTTTATCTTTCAGACCCATTGAAGCCACTTTTCGAAGTGCGCTTTTGTAAGTACCTATAGTTCTGTCTCGGTTTCTTTTTGGATTTTATTCCAGATGCTCTCCGTTTCAGTTGTATTGATCAAGTTATATTTTGTTTTGTCGAGTAGTTTTCTTGTAAAATATTTTGATTGCCGTAGGTTACGTACGTTATGTCGCGTTCGTCCTTCGCGAGTAAGCGAACGTGTTTGTTTGTAAACACAGGAATCGCTGTAACGGCACGTTTGGCCGACTCAGCCGTTCCGACATACACTCCGACATAATTGCATTTACCCTCACATTTGTACGTTCAACGATATGTTCAAGTAAACATGTTGGTTTAGTGATAAATGATAGCGTGATTGCAAGGCCTCTAGATAGCAAATAATGTATTGGAGTAGAGCAACGGCATGATTTGTCACTCAGAACATTCTTATTGCCCGAACTGATGATACGGTGACTCGTGAAAAGCGGTGATGGGAATATTTATGACGTGGCATGTCTGTAGACGATTTGGTTCATAGCGCAGCTTATGACGTCATGGATGTGGGGTCCCCAGAGTGGCGATTTAAAGTTTACGGATCAAAAAACAAGTACGCATCTTGAAGAGTCACCTACGCCACCCTACTACGCATAAGCACAATTGTGGCATAAGCGTAGAGTCATTACCAAGACCCTTCAGTACCCAAGTACTTGTGTCTAGTATGTATCTCTAATTATAATCAATCCATCTTATATTCTGCCTACATATTGTTCTCTGTCATACGTAATTGTTACTTCTACTGATATATTGCTGTTGCTGTACACCATACAAAGATTCAGTTTGAATTATTACGGTTCATAAGGCGCTATTTGACATGATACACAGCATGTACTTAGAACTTGGTTATGTAAGCAGCGCAGTGGCATGCACGGTGAGAGTAGAACCACATTGAGAGGAGGCCTCACTGCTTTTAAGCGAGATGTTTCCATTTCGCAAAGGAATCTCGGCAGATTAGTGTGTGAATAGCGAACATGTCATGTTTTCCTGCCTGTGTAGGAATGAATAACCGTAAAGTCTAAATTTTCTTTAAGAAATATTTGGGTGAGAAATAGATGAGGTGATGTTTTCTTACTATGTGTGTGTACTGTAGCGGCTGTAACCTCCTTAGGCTACAACTCGCTACTTTAAATACAAAAGACACTTTTATAACACGACACTTTATTTATAACTTAAACGCTCTGTTTATAACTTTAGCACTAGAAATAATACTATGGTCCGCACTCGACGGCGGACGGCAGATGAGTACGTCAAACTTCCACGGCCCCAGCCCGTCTGAAGTTTCTATCGTTCTCTTTCTAAACTGAATAGTTAAAAAGAGAACGAATATATTGCAAAAAGAATACTATCGCCAGTATCAAACTACATAGCACTCGGACCAACGAGGCCCGATGCTACAACTACCCCCGGTCTCCCCTGAAAAAAATTTTTTTGGTTGAAGACCCAAAAAATTTTTTTGCTAGTTACAATCTACTAGTAACTAACTACCTACCTAAGAGAGGGAAAAATTCACTTAATAAAAATCTAATAAAAAAAATAATGGAAGACTTAGATCCTGGACTTAGCTAAAGTCTAATTACCAGAAAAATATTTTCTAATAATTTTTCTAAATAAAAAACCTCTCCAAAAATACTTAAAACAGGACCCATATCTTACCATCCTAAACCAAAGCTAACAGCTACCTCAATTACAAAATGCAAACCCTAACCTGAATCTATAAAATTCTTCAAAGACATAGCATGCAAAATTTAAAATGAAATTTAAAACATTTAAGTTAACGATAAAAAAATTAAATCAAGATAAACAAAACAATGTTAACACCAATCACAATACTCAAGAATCTCAAGAATTAAATTATATTTAATTTAAAAGCAAAATAGAAAAAGAAGTTAAGGTGTTAAAATTGAAGCTATGTTTCCAAAGAAAGAGAAGTTAACATATAGAAAAAACAATCAGAAGAGCTAAGATATAAATGTTGTTTTTTAATATGAAAAATTATTTTCTTTTCATTCAGGCATCACTGATGTCCTGAAGTACATCTCGCGTCAGTAAGGAGGTGTAGAAGAAAGTATTAATTGTTGTTTAAATATAAAAGTTTTATCAGCCCGCACATGAAACAAATAATAGGATTAATACATATAAAAAAACAATATAGTAACAACAATATCCAGATAACTAGCGACTAGGAAGAAAAATAATTATTTAGTCTAAGATACAAGTACATTACATGTCTTCTTACAAGATACAACATCATATTCAAATTATTAAATATGTGGATTTGAAAATGACAACAACTTGGATTGGTATATATAATGAATTGAAAAAAATTACCTATCACTTCTTCCCATATCCTAACTCCATACCTCATCATAACTCATAGAAATCTCAACCTTTTACTAACCTAGAAAAGGACAGACAGAATACGTGTGATCCTAAACAGACCACCCTACAAAGCTCCTATGTCTCTTAAAGCAGGTGTATCAACTGTGCCTAATCAGCCAACTAACAGCGCAAACAATCTCAACCTAACCATCGTACACGAAACCTCAACTACCTCATTTACCAAACCACTTAAAAAAACGTACAAACAATTCGTAAAAACTAGTGACAATAATGCATTTATGTTTTATTTTATATTATGCAGGTCACCTAAGCATAACCCCAAAAGAAATTACCTACCTCAATACAATAAAAGGGAATTCAATAAAATATAAATAAAAATAAATACGTAAACATCTGTTTACAAAAGTGACAGACCAAGACATGACACTTCATCTTTGACGAAACGGATCGCCATTTTACTCCAAGAAGTATTTATAACAGACTAAATATTCAAATAGTTGAACTGTCAAGAATTAAACAAAGAAAATATCTGTCATTTTTGAAACTATTTCCCTTTCCAACTTTAATGATTCCAACACCAACGTGAAATCTTTTCCAAACTAGAGGAAGAAAATATTTTTTTTAAATCTTTAGCGAACATAAAACTTTTTCAATCGATTTACATGAACCAAATAAGTACGAGTTGACCTACCCGTTTTTCGAATAATATAGTTACGGTCATTTACGCGTCTTACGATAACAAATGGACCTTTAAATAGTCTACATAATTTGTAAGTTCTTCCAGTAACCCGTTTAGGAGAATAAAGCAAGACCAAATCATTAGGCTCAAACTGTTTTACTACCGTCTTTTTGTCAAATAGCCTTTTTTGTCTAAAATGTGCTTTATTAATCCCGGAAATCGCCCGCCGAGATAAGTCTCTAACCAAGTCAATTTTTTGGTTCAAAGTGTTAACATTTTCAGTCCCATTAATTCCTAAATCCATATCAAGTACCGTACGCGATTCCCTACCATACAAAAGAAGATGAGGAATTACCCCTGTCGAAGCTTGGGTACTAGAATTATAAGAAAAAACCAACATCGAAAGATAACGGCACCAATCACGCTGATCAGAAGATATAAACTTAGAAAGCATAGAAAGGAGCGTCCTATTAAAACGTTCAACAAGGCCATTCGTCTGTGGATGAAAAGAAGTAGTATGGATAAGCCTAGCACCAAAAAACTCAACCGCTTCTTTCACCAACCTTGAAGTAAAAACCGTACCTCGATCGGTAACAATCTCTTGAACTCCTCCAAACCTACAGAATATCTCATCTGTGAGAAAATCTACAATGACGTCAGACGTAACACGAGGAACAGCTTTACAAACAGCATAGCGAGAAACATACTCCAAAGCAACAATGACAAATCTATTGCCCTGAGAAGAAGTTCGAAAAGGACCAACAACATCGACACCAACCTTTTCCATCAAACCTGACACCGAAATAGGCAACAATGGTGCTAAGGTGATACCTCCTTTTCTTTCTTGGCATAAAATACAAGAACGGATATACAATTCAATCTCTTTATCCGCATTAGACATGAAGAATCTAGAGCGAAACCTACTTAAGGTCTTTGAAAACCCTAAATGACCACCTGTCCACGCATCATCATGCAACTCCTTCATCACCTCTGTAAACAAACTACCTGGTAAGACAAGAACATCTTTCAAAACACCCCGTCTCAAAACTCTTTTATATAACAACCTATTTCTTAAGAAAAAACCTTTATGTCTATGATTCCGCTCCAAAATATTAATTACATTACGACAAAAACTGTCAGACATTTGCCTGTCATGAATTGAAGTTGACTCAATTCGAAAAATTTCCAAACCGTCATGTTTGAAATCCGAAATATAAGGGTCAGGTTCCACTGGAACCAACGGATTCCTACTCAAAAAATCAGCAACCACATTATCTTTACCATGACAAAAAACTATTTGGAAATCCCACTCTTGGATTGCAAGTGCCCACCGAGCTAAACGTCCCGTCATATCTTTTTTAGACTGTAACCAACAAAGAGCTTTATGATCCGTAGCTACTTGAAAAGAAGAACCCCATAAATAAGTTCTAAAATATTTTAACGCCCAAACCAAAGAAAGACATTCGCGTTCTGTTACTGAGTAACGGACTTCCGCAGATGACAATTTCCTTGAAGCGTAAGCAATGGGATGCATGACTCCTTCAAATTCCTGCATCAGCGTTGCTCCTAAAGCCTCATCTGATGCATCAACCATCAAACGCGTTACAATATTGTTATTCGCCTGAAAATACCTCAATATCGGGGGATTCACCAATTTATCTTTAATTAAATTAAAAGCATGTTGGCAATCATCAGACCAAATGAATTTAACCCCTTTTTTAAGCAATTTTACTAAAGGCAAGGTAATTTCCGCAAAATTTTCCACAAATTTACGATAATAGGAAAATAAACCCAAGAGTTTTTTAACATCCTTAGTGCATTTAGGCTCAACAACATTGCGAATAGACTCAATTTTGGTCAGATCAGGTTTTATACCATTACCCGAAATGTGGTAGCCTAAAACATTTAATTCTGTTAACCCAAATTTACATTTAGATGGCTTGAAAGTTAAATTAGCTGCGCGGAAACGCTCAAATAGCTTAGACAACGAATTCGTAAACTCTTCGAATGTCTTGCCATAAACTATTATATTATCGACATATACAACAGCATTTTTATATCGTAAATCCCCTATCGCCTTATCCATCATGCGCTGGAAAACTGCTTGGCTGGTTTTCAACCCAAAAGGAACTACCTTAAATTGATAAAGTCCAGTAGGAGTAATAAAAGCTGTCTTATGCCTTCCTTCTCGAATACTAGTTTGCCAATAACCAGAATTGAGGTCCAATTCTGCAAAATACCTAGCATTCGCCAAATATCCAATGAGATCATCTATAGCAGGAATAGGATAGTTATCTGTAACGATGATTTTATTCAAACGCCTATAATCGATACAAAACCTCCAAGAATCATCTGGTTTCTTCACCAACACCACCGGCGACGCATAAGAACTGTTAGATTCTTCAATAACGTCAAGACGAAGCATCTCTTCCACCTGTTTATCAATAATTTCCCTCTGTGCCGGAGAAACTCTATAAGGCCTCGAAGAAATGGGTTGCTCGTTCAAGGTTTCTATATCCACATCCACGATGTCACACCGTCCTAACTGTGAAGAATCAAAGGCAAACCTATCCTTATTCCGGTCCAACAAACCTAATAAAACCTCCCTATCGTTAATATCTAAATCGGAACCTACAATAAAATCTTCCTTAGAATTGATATTGAATTCACAACTATCATCCAAAGATACAAAATGGATATAATCACGTAGCGACAAATTCGATAAGTGTGAGTCGACCCTTATCGAAGAAGACTTTTGTTCGACGTCACTTTCAAAAAACGAAGTACAAATTTCATCGCAGCTGACAGCCGACTGGAAAATAAAAGACATGCTGTCATCGGAAACAAAATCGACTGCACTTTTCCCCAAAATTATTCTCGCCGAAGAAAAATCAACTATTCCTCCATGAGAACACAAAAAATCCTGCCCCAAAATAACGGAACAAGCAAGATCCTTAACAACAACAAAGGTTGACGAGTATTGCTCGTTATTTATCTGAAAGGAACATGTTATTTTACCTAGGGAAGAAAGTCTCTGCCCGTTGACTGACTGCAAAAATACCGCTTCCTTATCAAAAGGGTCGTCCTTAATAATAGATGAATTAATGCACGACACACTCGCGCCAGAATCTATTAAAGCTGGAAAAGAAAAATTCTTATAACTAATCTTTATTATGGGCCTAACTTTAACATTATTCAAAGATATAGGCTTAAAAACTATGTCTTCCGTCTGCGACCCTGCCGACGATGTCGCCACTCGTCTCTCGGCCGCCTCGTTCGTGGCGCTTAGGGCAGCCGCCTGGAGTTTCCCGAATTCTGCCGCCGGAAATCTTGTGACTGGTCGAACCTTACCCTCGGTTTTAAGTTGTATTCTCTGGCCTCTCCACGTTCGCTGCATCTAGATTTCTAACCTGAGGGATACCCGCTGGGAGTACCCCTACCTCTCCCCGTGCAGATGGCGTTCCGTACGCCCACCTGGGCGGTGTGTATAACTGCCGTTCACCCGCAGAGCCGCTTGGTTGAGCCAAATGGGGATCATGCAGTACGCCCATTGGCCGACTGAAACCTTCCAGTCCTAACGGCAGATGCGTAGGTGAAATTTCTTCCTTTGGGCCATAAATCATCATTAATTGGTCAATCATCTTCCTGAGTTCCTTTTTGGTGCTATATATTGAGGCCACCAACTTGTGTTTGAAAAAGCCTTCTGTAGTCTTCAGAAATTGATTAATGAATTTCTCGTCACCAACAATCTTTGCTTTCGTAGCCAACTCCTGAAGGCGATAAAAGTAGGATAGCACGTCTTCTTTATTCTCCTGCCTTGCATGATAAAAAAGCTCCTCGTAATTTTCCTGAGGTGGGAATTCCTCCTTGAATAATTTCTCCAGCTCTTCATAAGTTTTTGCCTGGGATTCTATCGTTCTGTAGAAAGAAAGAGCCGGCCCCTGCAAATACGTACTTATCACTGCCATCTTTTCTTCTTGTGACAATTTCTTGAGGACTGCCAATCGATTGAAGCGTTTGAAGAATTCCTCCGAATCTTGGCGAAAGCCATTGAAGCATATGACAGACTCCATAATCATTTAATATTCTCCACTTATTTATTTAATATTCTCCACTTACTTGGTATTCTCCACTTCTATTTCAAACAATTTTCTTTTTGTTTTTCTTTTGTTCTATTCTAGAACTATTCAGCAATCTTCTATCCGCTGTCACTCTCACTTCAAAGAGGGTGAGGAAAATTATAAGAGGGTTAACACTCAGAGTTCCTCTTTAAATTTAGTTATTAATTCTATGTTTTGGGGGCGCGTACCAGGTCTGGGTGTCTCCACCACTGTAGCGGCTGTAACCTCCTTAGGCTACAACTCGCTACTTTAAATACAAAAGACACTTTTATAACACGACACTTTATTTATAACTTAAACGCTCTGTTTATAACTTTAGCACTAGAAATAATACTATGGTCCGCACTCGACGGCGGACGGCAGATGAGTACGTCAAACTTCCACGGCCCCAGCCCGTCTGAAGTTTCTATCGTTCTCTTTCTAAACTGAATAGTTAAAAAGAGAACGAATATATTGCAAAAAGAATACTATCGCCAGTATCAAACTACATAGCACTCGGACCAACGAGGCCCGATGCTACAGTACTTTTAATGGACCTTCCTTAAAATAAAATAAAATCAAATGCTCCATCATTTGGGGGACGGCACCACACTTGCTCTCCAAGTTAGAACCGTCTGAGAATCCCCACCTGAACAGGTTCTCCTTACTTCGGCCGACCTGTGTCGGAAGTCCATTTAAAAACTTTCCAGGTTAGCCATGTAGGTATGTCCAGGCGGCGGATTCTCAGACAGTAGTGGGACGAAAGGGCTAGGAAGGTCAACACACTGTGACCACAACTTCAATCTCTTCTTTGACCGATTGTCGTCGTGAAGCGCAGAAACACACTTCATGAAGTTTTCACGGCTTTTCAGCCTTTGTGGCACAGGATTATTATCGGAAAGTGGGTGCCTGGCGTCGTCTAGCAATTTGCGCTTTTCGGAAGAACCTGCCACGGCCTTGCGAATCTCTGACGGCGCTATTCCAGCTAGTGGATACAGTATTGGTACCTAACCTAACCTTCCTGTTTAACAACCAACACTGATTTCAAGTAATCCTAAACAAATATTTTACTATTATTATTTTCCAGAAATATACAACACGATACTCCACTTCATCTGTTGTTATGTTTACGTATTCACTGAATATGTATTTGGACTTTTAGGCCAAATAAATTGGCAACAGAGCGCCAAACTCTGATACAATAGGGACTCCTTTTCGGTCCGATTCTTATCCAGTAAACATATAATATTTACCCAAATTTACGCAAACATTATCTAAAAGTTGCCCTGCTTTTTTATTTGCATTGATACCAAAGAAAGTAGAACGTAAAGGAGACACAAAGACGTAAAACCCTTTTATTGTAATGAAATGAATCAACAAGTTTTGTTTTGTGTAACCCGTCGTCACTGCTGCGAGCATTTCTTCCACCCATATCATTTTTATTTCCAGGTTTATCTTCGAGATCTTGCTCAAAATCTTTACGTGTCATTTTGTATAACTATAAACTTAAGATATAAATGGCTCTTACTTTTCGCAAGCTCAGAGCTCTCGAATCCTCTCTTAGTTCCCTCTGTCTTTCTTCTCAAGGCTGTTCAGGGATTATGATTCTAATCTTCTTAAAAAGTGCAATGTGGCTTTTTCCTTGAGGTTAAATGTAACTAAAAAACCGTTTAAACAAGCCGTGAAAATAGTTTATTATAAAGAAAGGTACTCGTAGCTAGCTACTTTCATTCTTGGCATAAACACGTTAACAATATGGTTTTCCTTAGGTATTGGAAAAATATAAAGCATTCAAGAAGTGAGTGAGTGAGTAAAACAGAGATACTGACATTTTCTACGCTTGTTGTTTGAACTGTACAAACTATTCGTAGGAATAACTTAACATTGGCAACAAAAACATTTTATAGATTATTATTGTTACAGATAACGTCTGTTAACGAAATAGAACATTCATTCATTCACTTTCATTTTCTGCTTTATAATTATTAAAAACATTTTATAAAAAAATATTAAACTTAATTTAAAGTGCATAATCATAAAGCGTGAAGAGACATTCCTGGCTGCGACATCAAGACCTTATTAACCAGATTATACTTTGTTACTCGTACCTGATTTACAGTCGCATGCAAAATCGATTGGGGGGAAATGGTTTGATATTCAGTTGCAAGAATCGATTCACAGATATAGTCTACCTAATAGCTTATAGTCGGCGTTAAATAAATATGTCATATATATCATATATATTCTTATATTCGTATATTGTATTTTTTAACTAAAAATCCTCATAAATGAGAGAAGGTCTAACTAAGATAATAGAGAACTCCGAAGTAAAGCTAAATAAATAAAAAATCAGATAAAGTTTTTATCTAATTTGAAGATCAGAACAAAGCTGAAGATTTTTTTTAATTGCTGTCTTTTCCTTGCAATTGTGACGTGTTACCGGAGGATTCTCACAGAAGGTAATTACTTACTTGCGCATCGCGTGCCGGACACCTATTACGGGGTGCGACGTATCTGCCACATCGTACACAGTATACGTAATACAAATGTTGCGATTGACTCTGCTACTCCAACATTATTATGGTTCGTTTATTTCGTGTCCATACAACAATTTACAATTTCACTGACAGAAACAGATGACAATCAAACCACGGAGCCAAACTCAAAGCATATTTTTTTAAACACGCGGTGCTGTGTTATTTGGTAATTTAATCTCTTTTAAATAGCTTATAAACAAAAAATAAACATCAGTTAATTTTGGATGCCCCACAGCTTTCGTTATTCTTTTTAAAAGAAAATCTACGTTTTTATGCCTACCTTATAACGAGAACAACTGTTGCGTATTCTGTAAGTAAGTAGACAATAAATTTATAGTGCAGCGGTTTTATGTGATTCCATAATTTCTTGTTTACTATGAATTTTATATTAGATGAGGCCTTGGGGTGTTGAAATTTCAAATTGATAGTCACCTTGACAGCTCTGCTATTGCGTCACATTCAATGGTGCATTTTGATTAATGGAATGCTCCTTCATAGGTTTTGTTGTCAACATCAGACCATTTTGAAATCAAAATATATTTCCAGTCATATTTGTATATCACCAATCTTGTTACGTCCTTAGTTCTGAAAGAGTTATTAAAAAAACAATTATTTTGATAAATATACATACATTTTATACACATTAGTAAAATACTTATTAAAATCTGTTGCACCAAATTTGCACTTTAAAACTAAAGCAAGGATCGAAACTGTTACATAATAGCTGTTCTTTATGTTTAGAGTTAAATCATACTGAGCTGCCGAAATTTACAGCTGGCACACCTTTATGTAAACGTAAATCAAGTAAGATAGAGTTTGGAACTAAATTATTGCCTTTGTCACGAAAGCTAATGCCCAAGTTCAATAAATACGAGTAACAGATTTGACTTATTCCCGAAAACAATGCTAAAGAGACTCTGAGAAATTTTAAAACTGTTGATTACATAGGTAGCAATATTTTGTGGGATATGAAGTAAATGCAAAACTCGATATCCAATTTTATATAACAAGCCAATTTGCAGAATCTCAGCATAAAAGCGAACATAGTCAATGGAGCAAAAATTCACAAGATGTTCCCGAGATAAAACTACTAAAACGAAACGAGATATTAGCCTTGTAGTCAGTACGGTACGGCTAGCTCGCTGGAACCGCTCTGTGACGTCAATTGTTCGACACTTTAACGACTACCCCACGAACTTTTAAAATTATTTTCAAATTAAATCTCTAGTCGAACCTGCCAATTCAAATAACTTCATTATCATCCTTACTATACATTCATAGTAAACTGTGTCTGTATTTGTATAATTTATGACTAATTGAACCATTTTATTTAATTAGACATAAGATCGTTCCGTTGCAGTAAAAAAAACACAATCGCATGTGAACCATAATGTCACAGATTAAAGGAAGTTCTTTGTGCTTCTAGTAAAGGTATTATTTCTTCCTGAAGCGAAATGCTATTTCAATTATTTTTAATACTCCATTAGGGTTTGTAGTGATCAAAAGCCCTTGCGTGAAGTTGCGTGCTAATTTTACTCTGACGTCATGCGGTTTGCCAGTAAAAAAAACTAAGTTTTATTATGGTTTTACCTTATACCTTGTAGTCAGCTGTTACTCGACTAAAGAACTGTGTAAATATAAATATAAGTGTTCAATTTATATCTTTATTTTCAGTCTGACGGAAAAAGGAAACTTTTTAATAGAATTGACTGAACTTCTGAAGGAGTTGAGGGAGTTCAATCCACAAAAAATATTTTTCAAATACTTTAGAATTTGATTGAATGCTTTGTTCGATAACTGACTTGAATATATTTCAAAGTGGTAATATAGCAGACTCCTTTGTTTTAAATAAATAAACTGGATAATTATTATAAGTTGTCGAAACCGTAAGGTGTAATTTGAACTGCTCTAATCCTCTGACGTATGACCACGACCAGGGCCATTGCTCCGCGACGTAATTTGAGCTCGCTATAATCTGCATTGGGTACTTATCGCGTGTAGTTCATTTCATTGCATTACACGTGCTTGGACGTGAAAATGGGCGTTGTTTTTAAAATGCAGAATCTTTATTTCCAGTAATATTTTCAATAGTTTTAAATTTCTTAACTCAGCGCCAGCTTGAACGTCCATGATTGACATGTTTACTGCCAAAAGGTCATTCTTCCTTCGCAAAACATAAATATCTAAATATTCCACGTAGCCGGAGTACGTACAATTTATTTTTATTTCTTTAATTAAAGGTATATAATCTTCTTTCTAAAATTCAATGAATAAATTGATTGGTCACTATTAAATTTATACTGTGGCTTTATTCTGTGACTAGTCTAATACAATAAATGTATTTAGAAGATTCCCTTTGTAGAAAGAACAATAGGTTGCGGTTAAAGTGAACGCAATAACATTTCATTGTCATTGCATTTACGTGTTCAATGATAGGTGCTTATACTTACACAATAGTCTTCAGGTTAGATGTGATAGAATCAAACCAACTTCACGGTGAATTGTGCTAATAGTACCTATAACTCTTTTTAGTTTTTATATGCATCAAAATCCCTTCTTGGGAAAAATGTCGTTGACATGCTACAATATTTGCCTATCTTTCAAATGATTTTTTTAATAGGTATTATACCTGCTTGTAATCGGAATCGACTTTATAATCAAATCGACGATTTGTAATTTTTTTCTAGGTTTAGGTAGGTTAGGTTAAGGGGTAGTTTTTTTTAAATCTCCAAAACCCATAAAAGTAAAACTATATTTCATGATACTTTTAGGTAGTACTTACACTCAACAAAGACACCGAGCACTATTAGTTATCAACTGAGAAAATTGAGCTTTTAAGATAAATTAGCTACAGTTGTTCAGACTATGGAATAAGTACCAATATCATTGAGACCATAGTAATTTATGCATTATTTTTACCTGATTTTGATAAAATAAGTTGTGTCCTATTTATTTCAATTATTATTTTGAAACATCATTTACCTGTTGATTATCTAAGCTAGTACATTTCTAATTAAAGTACAAGTAACGCTTACCTGTTTGTTCTGTTAATCAGTTGTTTGCTTTTATCTTATCTACTGTTGTATTTCATTATCGGTATGCATAATCGATGCTATTATCTTGTTAACGTTTTGCGTAAATTGTAACACTACTACAAAAATCTAACGTTGGTTAAACTACAGTTAACATTTTATACTTCTTAACCAACCCTATGCACCCACCCATGTATTTTTGTTATTATTCATTAATGACAATACCTCTATTATGAATTAGGCAATCTTTATCTAAAGTATTGATTTTAGAGCTACATCGATGACTTTGTTTTTGTTTCGTTTTAAAGATATACCTATACAAAGTACGCATGACACATGGTAGTATGTCTGCCTCCGACGCACAGGGTCGCGGGTTCGAATCCCGCCCAGGGCAAACATTTGTGTCTGGTTTGTTTATAAGTAGGTATGTATTTATCTATTTAAGTAATGTATGTCAGCTGTCTGGTAACCATAGTACAAGCTCTGCTTAGTTGTCAGATGGCCATGTGTGAAGATGTCCCCACTTATTTATTTATTTATTTATGTCTCCTCCATTGATCGACTCAAGCTACGAGTATCAGACGCTCTGATTCAGACCTAAATTGCGGATTGGTCGACTTCACACAAAACCTGCAATTTGTCAAGCACCAAATTAAAATTGGCATTCTAAGACCATGACCGTGTGACGTCGTCGGCGCGATGTGTTTATTATGACATTGTTATGGCAGCTCATAGTAGCTCATTTGCGATGCGGTGGGTAGCTGCCTAATTTATCTGCGGCTTCCGCAGCTATTGTTAACATTATCATTAGGTACACGCCGACGTTCGAAGCCACTCTGAATTTGTAATTGCTGTTTTACTCTACCAATTATACTGTGCGAATTGTTCGTAGAACTGCTCATATGGAACAAAGTGATGTTGAAAGTTTGCTGTTTCTATAAACTCCGCAAAATTTGATTCGAATACATCTGGTATTTACTAACTGTTTGTCTCATACCAACTCCTGTTTTCATTATTTTATAAATATATTATTTTGCTGATGATGTTGATAATTTTGCTCAGATAGTATTTATCACAATATAAGCTGGTAGATATTTTTTTGTATAAAATTCTCTTAATTAAATTATTATTAGGCAGCAATAACTTTTAATATCTAACATCTATCTATTTATCTATCTAATCAGCCCTTATTTGTTTACGCATAACTATAATTAAAGTGTTTCCTGAATAATAAATTCGTTGATTTCTATCAATTATAATTTAAGTAAGTGAGTGTAAATATTTCTTTATAACTAATAACAACTAACAATAACTTAACTAATAGTAACTTTTTATTATTGTTAACTATTTTCACACACACAACCCAGAACGCACAGCACGGCTTAAATTGAAAAAAGGTTAGCTCTTAAAATTTGTTTGGTCGTAAAACTCCTAAAAGCCTCAGAATAGTTTGCATAATAGTAATATTGAGCTAAAATATATTTAAAACAAACCGTATCATTAATAATAGTCCCCAGCCAAAGTAATATTATTTGATTATAGTATACTTTTTACGTGAATTTTAATGTACCGGAATATAAATATAATTTCCTAACAATAAGTACTCACATACATTTAACATTGTTTATAAAGTACAGATACCTAAGCTGCAAACTTGCTAGAATATAACTGATCTGGGTGTTTATAATACTACGTTACTACCAGATCCCAGTATAGTTATTTTTTATAATTGTCAGTCTTAACCTTATATGTAAACTTAAAATCTGGTTTCTCCTCTCAGTAGTAGTATTTTTTTCTCTTCAGTAAAAAATCCACATGTCCTTCTTTTTTCGTTCCTCAGTTGTAACAATTATCAATTTCTAATATAAGGCTGGTTGTCCTTACTTACGAGTATAAGGTACACTAGAGCCATTGACGCGTCCTTAAGGTCCACATTCCGTGTTATTCTTTTTTATACTTAACTTAGTGTTATTGTAGGAATCGCCAGCATTACTTTCTTTTTACGTTTTCTTGTCTTTTGATTATTTCATTAAGATCGATCTCCATACAACAGTCTACAAATTGATCATTCAGTCTGAAACACTCCTCCATCGTCCCTGGGATTCAGTTTAATTGCTTCCTGCCAGTCCCCGATATTCTGCATTCGTTTATGACAATTATTTCTACTCCAACTTTCGCTATTACGTAGATGGTACCCTAAGTAATGGACCGACCTAATTATTCTTGCTTAGTGTTCAAAATCACATTACTTTTATCAAAGCGAAAATTAAAACCAGCTTTCCTTTAGTTTAAAATGTTTGATTGTTAGATAGCGCTGGCCTACTGCTTGTTCTAATCAAAATTCTTAACTGGCTTTTCCTATGTATCATTAAGAGTTAAACTTATTGAACCCCTCCTAAGGCGATTAACCCTTGAATATTGCCAGAGCTTTTGTTGTTGACCCACATGCAATAAATTAGGGATTTCCTTCCCCAACTCGCTGGGATGTTGGTATTATTTCCTTAGCATTGTACGACGACTGAAACTTGGAAATTTAAATAAAATGTGGTCACTTAAAATACCAGAATTAAAAATGGTAGGTACGATTATATTAACGTATTAAAAACTTAACGTGCCGTCATAAAAGTTACATATTAAAATGACCAGGTTCCTAAATTGTTTTATTTTTTATTGGTTGGTACGTTATATCCAGTGGCCAGTATATCCCGAAATGTTTACAAAAAGCATCCTCGATATATAGATTGAAAACTATATCGTGATCAATAAAAGTTATCATTGAAAATCAGGGTCGAGTCAAACGCCTGCCTGACCTAGCAGAGCAAACGTTCGTACAACTTCGGTGTGTGCGTGTCGCGTGTCCGCCAGGCGCTCGCACGCAAAGGTCGCGATCTTCGATTAATCGCACTACAAGCTTGCCCCACCTGCGCTTTATTACCTCTTTACTGCCCCAAGTGACTCTGAAACTCCACCAAGCATTGTTAAGGTCAAGTGGGGCCATAAACTTCGCTACCTTTCTCTTCGCTTACTTCCTTTCTCTATATACCAAATGATACTGTCTGTCTATATAGCACAATAAAACGTTCAACCAAAAAAGTCTACAAAGTATTCTTCCCTCATCCATCCGCCACGATGTTACGTGATCAGATTTTTTAATGAAATATCTCGATCTTGGTCGACCCATATACAAAAGCTTTTGATGGAAATATAACTTCTCATCTTTGAGAGACACCCGATAAACTGGACCCGGTTCAAATATAAACAGGCACGAGAGGTGTTCTCTGACTATTTAAGAAAAATGTGAAAAGTTGATTTTTCCGGGCTTTATCTAGCTACTTCAAACAATAAAGCTGGGACATGTAATTAGGCGTAATGTGACCTCTAATTACAGAGAGATTCTGAAGCGCTCGCTCCTTTTAACATTTCACATCGAGGAAATTTAGTACGATCCTTTTCGGAATTTATGACTACGAAAAGTAAATGAGGAAAGTAACGGAAGATTACATTTAGCAGCGGTGGAGAAAATACGTCACCAGGTTTATTTTCGAACTAACAGAGAAGAACTAAATTGCATAATGTAGCACAAAAAATGTTTACGCTTCTTCTTCAAAAGTTTATAAGAAGTTTGTGTGGTTAATTTTCTCTTAGAAAATGTTTTACTACTCTAATGCTATGTAAGATACCTCAGAAATCGGCAGGCTAAAAATCATCGTGCTTAGGCAAATTACTTCTGCGTGCGTCACACTAGATATTAATAAATTTCGATATATTTTATTTTCATTAGCGTTCATAAATAAGCTTTAATATACGTTTGCTATACCAACATTTGGCATAATATTAATAGGCATTCTATTTATATGCTCAACCAACATTTAGTTTTTAAACAAAAATTATTTCGTATAATGCAGTTTTGGTGCCTTTGATAAGAAATTGAGTCCCCCGATAGGTTATTGCGTGACAGCTTGGATCAGGGTACAGGACGTGACGGGGATGAGAAACTTCTGAACTCAGGGTCCCGCATCGATCGCGTGGACCATAAATTTCACAGCTGACTAGCTCCACGGACAATTTACCAAATATTTCGAGGGTGGTACTTACTGGATGATGTATTTTTTATGCTAAAGCGATTGTTTTCCACAAAAGGTGATTACTATACTTTTCGCAGTAACCTGTGATGACATTTGGAAAAGTTTTCAAATTATTCACACCTCTCCGTTTCAAATGAAGTAGAAAAAGCTAAGAAAGATCCAGTAGGTTATTAAGTTAAGTTGGCAATGATATTTTAAGAAAGATACGTTACGTTCATACTGCACGCACAACATAAATTGTTCCGCGACACGGACACGCTATAAGTGTGACAGGAAATAGGCAAAGCGTAAGAGTGAAAAAGACAGCGGTCACAGCTCAACTGACTGCAATATGGTCACAATTAGGACCAATTCATGGCACGCGTTTGGTGCGTTGGTGGCGTATCTACCTCTTGTATGTATATAATTCATTGTAAGTAAGTATACTTGAAAAGTAGTCGCAAACCCAGTAGTATCCGAAATTGAAGAACGCTTTCGAAAATATAAGGTACAATACGCAATAAAACTTACGTAATTATAATATAAAAAAATCTTGAAAAATTGGTCTTGTCAAAAATTTTAGCATATCAATTATTAAAAAAAAACCTATCCAACGATACCTCACACTATAAGGTAATCGTGAATAAAAAAATAACCTCCAGTTGTACCAGAGGAACTCTAAATATTATTTTTTTATATTTTATTCTTCAGCATTGTCGGCATGATAAATAATGTATATCCATGCCAAATTCGCGGACGGACTGACAGACAAGACGGACGGACATGGCGAAAGTATAAGGGTTCCTTATGACTACGGAACCCTAAAAAGGCAAAATATAATAAGATAAGATAAATTTTATTTCAGTATAACGGCTTAATATAATATTACGGTTTCTTAGGATACTATCAAATATTTTTTCATGAAACGCTATCAACAGTTATAAATCACTTTAATTTATATACATCAAGCACTTTTACTTTTGTGATGTGAGTTTATTCTAATATCGATAGTTATATTACGTAACCTAGTATGTACCTATTACGTAAAGTAACAATATATTAAAGCCGATCTATACCAGAGCTCATTGCTTCGTTAAACAATCTAATTTTCCTTTACGACAGGGTAGAGTAAGTATGTGAATTACGCGTAGCCTTAGTCCAGGGCCACATCAGGTATTAGGCAAGCAGCCAACAGATGGGACCGTCGTCGCCCGGTCAAATGTTACCACTAGTATCACCGCCTGTATCTTTTATTCCTTTTCTTCCCACACCATATTTTACTTTTACGACTCTATCATATATTTCCACAGATTTCCACCAATTTCTTTCTTACACAGATGCCATCTTTTCAATTTGATTTCCATGTATTAGCTCACGAGTTTAGACCCATTTTCCTTGCCACAGCATTTGAATTGGAATTTATCCTCTCAGATAACAACCTGTACCTATATATTTCCATCTCAGTGATTTTGGTACGTTTGTTTCAACCAAACAAACGAGAGCTACACCGTTTTGTTCGACGAGAACCAATATTCATCCTGTTGAATAAATGCTTGCCTACAGCCTGTATTCTTACAGAGTAATGGTATATGTTTACCGAGTGCAAAACTGGAAAGGTGAGATACATTAAAACAAATATTTTTACGTTTAACAACAGGTGAGGTAAGCGGACCTGTTTGCTACACTTCACAAAGCTGCCCCACGCTCCTATTTTCAAAGGACAACGCTCATAAACATTATATCAGACACAATTCTCCCTTTATTGGCATGCTACTCGTATACGCATTAAAAAGGGGTCAACCTATTACTAACTGGCGTTTGTGAAAACAATATTTTTTTTAACAACACATTCCATTCTAATTAGAACCAGTGCTAAAACAGTGCAAAAACAAAACAGTGTACTAAAAGAATTATTTTTGTACAGGTTTATCATCACTAGTGAAATGGTTGAAGCTTTAAATTGTTAGTGTTACAATAACTGTTATACATATCTGTTGACGGACTGCTGCGATAACGAATACGAAAACGATCGCATACGGAAAATGTTATAAGTTGTGAAAGAGGTTGATCATAGTTTGAGATATTGGAAGTGATGATTCGTGGAGTGCTGTTGAAAAGCTTGAGACGATGAACCGTCACTTGCGCGTTCCGGAGGTGCGCGTGAGTGGCGCTCCGGACAACGAAGAACCGGAAGATGCACCGGCCGCGCTGCCTCCCTTCGCGCTCACCCTCGCTTCCATCCCTCGTCGCAGACACTCTTGGATATGCGGGTAAGCCTTTATTATTTCTTGCTCGTCACATATACCTATTATAGTTGGAAGCAATTAAGACTCTTGCTTGATTCTCGTCACTTACAAATTTTATGAAGCAAAATGGTATAATGGCCGTCCAAATACAAAATTGCAAGTACAAAGAGATCCGGTTAATTCTTAAATAATTAATTATAGCGTCTGTGACTGACGACTATAGTAGCATCTATTTTATTGTGCAGATCTACTTTTTGTACGTCCCATAAATATTAGTATAATTTGTAACCCGGTCTTATGGTGTTAAAAAAATGCACAAGTAAGATTCGTCTTCGACAATTTGTATATTTGTAACGACATCGTGAAGTATTTTTGACAATCAACTCTGCTGTTCGTTCTATACGTCATGTAAAAACTGAAAACGAGTCATATTTACCTACTAGACAAGACTCTAGTCTACGTAGCTTTGAATAGACAATGTAAGTACGTTACCGACGTAACGGGCATGTCTTTAGAGAAAAATGTCTACATTATTTTGTTCTTGCAATTCAAAATGTATCAATCTGGGAAGCTTAGATACGGCTAAAAATTTTATGCCGACATGACGTAGTTGTATTTTAATTTTATACCTAAAGTAAACATGAGCGATTTTTTTTTTTGTCTTTTCCTGCAACTGTAATTATTATACGAAGGTATTTTGTTTCTAAAGATTTTTGTTTAACATGTAGTTGTATGTATACCATTGAGATTGTTTGGGATTATACGTCGATTTTTCAACAATGTGAGTCGTGTCAATCAGTGTGACTGAATGGATATTTTCAGCGGTGTGTGGACAAAATAACTGAATATTCATGAGACAGTACTAACAGCCACTCCTGAACATTAGCACAACAATGTCGACTACGTAAACGCTAATCCCAGTCGGCCTCGACCATTGTAACGAGATCACTGTCTTCAAAGTATTTGTCCTCCCATTAGCTATTTGTGGCTATTTACAATCTTAAGTTCCATACTAACTCTACAGAAACGTGTAAGTTAGGACGGTTATATGGGATCACAGACAAAAGAAAACAATATCTCTGTGAGGGATACATCATACAATATCCCTGTGTGTGACAATTTCAAGCCCACATCACCTACTTTAACAACTAACAATCGTAGACTTTTTACTACCTTTTCACAGTCTCGCTTATCGTTCACACGAAGAATATTGCTGTTTTTATTGAAATGTACGATGATAAACACTTATTCTTTGTAGGTAGGTTACGTAAAACTTGTGTTGTATGGAATACTTTATATTATCAACGAATAAAAGAAAGACTTTTTTTGCGGACGCAATAATATTTCTGGGAGATATTGGTGACACATTCTGAGGGAACCGATGCTATTAATCTGTCGTTGGCGCGGATTGTCGTATTGGCTATAAGTCAAGCCGAGAACGGCAATATCAAGCTTTGGGGCATCCCCAAGAAAATCACTTAAGCAAATCCGTGCCTAGTGAAGAAGAAAACGAGACAAGCATGACAGACAGGAAATAGATCAATCTGGAAGACGGAAATAGCTATTTGGAGCCAATTACAGTTTTCATATTCCACTAACGACTATGACTTTCGAAATGGAAGAGCTTGGTGGAAAGAGATTACCTAGCTGTAACAAAAATAAACAACAATGTTTTATGAAATCAACAATTAACTTTTAAGAGACCACTACTAATATGCTTTTCTCTGCCTAAAACTTAATGTATAATAGTTTTAGTTCTGAGTAAATGCACCGCGAGTTTGGATGTGAATGTGTGAAAATCAGCAGATGTTATTTTTTATTCACTACTGTTATAACGTCAAGATTAATTTAAAGCTAGAGATATTTCCTGTAACAATCTACGTAAAGCTGCATATTTTAAATTAGCACAGTACTTATTAATTTAAAATCTGATGTAAATATTGTCAACAATTTAATTAAATAGAATAATTTTAACAAAAAATAGAAACCTCTTTCAAATTACTTTATATGGTTATCTTCACTAAAAAGACACAAATAAAAATTTCAGTGTTTCATACAATATGTTTTTTTACGTTAGTAATTAATCCTAACCTCGACACTTTTTCTATTATTTTTCTTAATTATCCATGGCTCTAAAGCTAGGTTTTGTTATTTAACAGTTTCAGTACAATATCATATTTGTGGTATTTGCTTAGTTAAGACATGCAGCGTTTTCCGAGCATTGCAAGCTTATTGTTTATACTGAATGTTTCGAAAATAACATAAATTAGAAACTGGGTAAGAGGTCATTTAGTAGTCTAGCTGGCCACTAAACTGACGATACTTATATCATAGCTTAGAGTTTACTGATTAACAAAACCTTATCCCGAATTCCCCTATACTTAAGCTATTCGTTGTTAAGGAGTTTTAGGTTTCAAATGGTATGTTAAAACTCTATCGTTAGCTAATTACAGATTGTAAACTTGCTGACTGTGAACGGATGGCTTCTTCTTTTTCTTCATATTGTGGATTGTAAGGTCGACAACTAACCTCACAAACCCTGGTCACATAATTAATATAGTTCTATGCCCTGGTCAAGAGCCACTGACTTGGCTCGAGAAACGACTCATTCTGGAGATTTATGGAAAATTAGGTGATTCAGGCAGCAAGTCGTAACAAAACTGGAGAAAGTCTCACAAAAACAGTCTCCCCCGGGATTCGAACTCGGAACCTCCATAAAGAGAGTCAAATACACGACCGCTCGGCCATAGAGGCTATATAATTTGTGATTTCCAATACAATAACGGTATCGCGATACATGTTGCTATCACCAGTTAAGGAGTTTCCACTTTTACCTCCAATTCCATTATCAGATATTAACAATTTTTTAATGTATTTTATGGATATTTGTATGGATCTATCCCTAGGCACGTTCTATCGAATGAAAAAAGAATCATCAAAATCGGTTAAAAACTGACTGGGATATGACTAAAATAATAGACGAATAACGATGCGAATGCTACATTCCGTTGAGGAATTTGCAAGTTTTACATCATGTTCCACCATCAGATCTTGATGAAATTTATATAGAACCAATTCGAAAGTAAATCCTATCGAATAAACAAAGAATTATCAATATCGGTTTACAATTGACGGAGATATCTAATAAATAAAAAAATACAGCCGAATTGAGAACCTCCTTTTTTGAAGTCGGTTAAAAATACAAAATAAGTTCAATTTAGGGCGTCGTCGTCATCGCAGTATACGAGCATGAAGAAATAACCTCTGGTGCGCACGCTCATTCTTTCGTTTTTCTTTTGTTTTCAAATATCTTGTTAAAATTCTTACAGAAAAGCCCTGGGGCTGACCAAGCCCAATGACGTAGAAAAGGCTTTGTAAATAAATTCCGTATCTACTTTAAGCAACCTGTAACAAAGACCAGTAGTGAGTACCCATTCATACTAATTTTTAATAACACGGTGTGGTTCAACTGAAGGATAACCCAACCTTTTATAGGTAAAACCACAGCGTATAAAATTTAACTAACGTTCCTTTTATAAAGAGAGTCTACTCGATGAATTTGCTCGCGTTTAACGTAAGTCTGCAACAGAACCTCTCTCGCTTAGTTTAATTTGGCGGATTCTTTGTGAAAATATTTCTAAACAGGTAGCCCAAGGGATGAAAATAAATGTAAAGCCATCAAAAACATAACTTGTAAAAAAAACAAGTCTCACTTGGTATTTTTACAAGTTATGTTTTTGATGGCATCTCATTTCTTTTTATAGATCGCATGAAAACACAATGTAAAAATGCACACCTACGCTCCACCTACCCTACACCTACCCTACACCTACCCTACACCTACCCTACACCTACCCTACACCTACCCTACATCTACCCTACACCTACCCTTCACCTACCCTACACCTACCCTACACCTGCCCTATACCCATCCAACACCTATCCAACACCTATCCAACACCTATCCAACACCTATCCAACACCTATCCAACACCTATCCAACACCTACCCTACACCTACCCTACACCTCTTATTCAATTATATTCCATTATACAGGTACACTAGTGATTCATTTACTGCAAATGTAACTTTGTAATCCTATATAATGCCCCAAGATTTATATGGGGTTACAAAGTTATCTAGCAGATGATGTATCTATAAAACTGGGCTGAAATTGCAAAATATTTTAGTTTTTCCTTGGTTTATACACTAAACACTAATTCTGTTCTAAATTTGAAGCTTCTATGTCTGCTAGTAGTGCCTTAGAGTTTTGATGATCGGTCGGTCAGTGAACGAGTGAGTGAGTGAGTGACAAAAATAAGAAACTTTGACTAGTTATAAATATTAAACTACTGGTTCAAATTAAATGAAATTTGAAACATACTGGGTTTATACAATGCCTGCTTCATTACTGAAAATTCAGGTTTCTAGTTTTATCCACAACGAAGTTATAGGGGTCGAAAATGGCCCGAACTGCTTCGAGAAAAGGATGGTACAGCCGTGCCGCTTTTTTGCTCGACTTGGCAGGGGCACTGCCGTGCCCCCAGATTATACAAGGGCGTTATGGAAAATTTTGTGAACTTTACCTTTGAATTAACTTTTAAACAACACAAGTACAAGATAATTATTGGAGTCAGATGTTTAGGAATGGACCACTGGAGCCGTACAATGTTAAGCTAGTCGCTAATATTATAAAGCTATTATAATTCTATTTTAAAGAAAGAAATGCTTCTTTACCCAAGTTTTTTTATTCACGGTACCGCGCCGTCCGCCCTTCATGAATTCCTTTCTAAATAATCTACATTATAATAGACTCTGAAGAAGAACTTCAGTACGGAAAAAGCTTATTATCAGAACGTACCTAAATTTGGTACCTACCCAAACTATTGTAACTGCCCTACTGATGTGTGTCTTAATCTGGTAAAGCCCGACACGGCCTTTTAATTAATTTAATTCCAAGTAATTGTTTACGTAATAATCAACACATGAATCTTATCCATACTACTAATATCATAAATGCGAAATGGTTTGTTTGTCCTTCCACAACCTAACACGGCTAAATGAATTGTGTAATAAAAACATAATAATATATTAGAATATTATTATACCACAATAACAATTTTCTCGTGGAAAAATCCAAAAACCACGTGAGCCAATTATAATATAATACGTAATCTATTAATATTACTGTGCAAGTGCTACCATTTTGAATCACCTACAGAAGGTTTTATTTAAGGTAATATTTCACCTAGAAAGCAAATTAAATACAAAAGCGTGGGTATAAATAATTGGGTTAATGAAACGTGGACGAATCGCGTAATACGTTAGGAAAGTTTTAACGAAAATGGTAGAAATTTTCCGGACCTAAATGGATGAAAACTTTAAATCCGTTTTCATTAAAAGCGTATGTGTTTGAAGCTCGTGACATCGATGCTTAACTTCGTTACCTGGCTCGCTTTAGTCCAACAATGTTAAAATATTAAATTACTAGGTACTGAAAAGTTTTGTAATGCACTCGGAAAGTTAGGTATTGTATACAGACTAAAACCATAACACGCGGGAAGACTTGGACGCTTACTTAAACTGGACTGGTTGTGTGTGACGCCTTTGGTCAGCGGTGGGATACAAAAGGATTAAAAAAAAGTTGTAACTAAGTCAAGCTGTGCCGTTGGAATTCTCAGTTCAAATAAGTACATATTGTATGATTGCTCTTCACTTATGCCCCAATAACAGTTTCATTTGTACGAGTATTATGATAATAAATAATATTCAACTCTTCTTTTTATTGTAAGGTCGATAGCTAATTTAAAAACTGTACAATAAATAACTATATGATTGTAAAAGATTGTCAAAACCACTACACGAAGAGTGTTGTAGAGGGTTATGTGGCTATAACCAGGGCACAGTCCAAGGAAAAGAAGTATTTATATATTATATTAACTGACAAATAGTAGAGAATGTTAGAAAAGCTTTAGGTATGTGCTATCGGAGATCAGGACATGAAGTGCAGAATTTGGCAGAAAAAAGACAACGCAAGAAATCTAAATTTGAAAATGAATTTAAAATGAAAGATAAAGCTGCCAGCAAGAAAGGTTGCCAGTCATAAAACAGAAAAGAGGACGAATGCCTCGTTACAAGGTCAGTGAAATTTACATTTAAACGAGAATAATAGGTAAGTACCGTGAGTTTATTATATTTATCAATACCAATACCAGGAATACAGAAAGAAATTACTGAGCAGCAAGTTTTTTTTTAACAGTTGATTTCACTAAAAAAAACAATATTGTATTTTTTATAAGCTTTGAGCTTAATTAAGTCGAAGGATACTTTGTAAGTAACCACCGTTTGAATATTTAACATTGATATCCACTATCAGTTTGAATAGAGATATATACCTAGGTAGTTTGAAGGATTTTAGGTTTTTAAATCCTTTAAAAAAAAAGAATCCTTTGAATATGAGACGTTATAGATCATTACGATACAAGGATCGTAGGTGGCAAATTACAAACGAGGTGACTTTTGTAAGCCCGAGTCATAGGTGAGGGTTTATAATGTCACGTGTTTGTTATAAAACCTAATATCCGTGTGTTGTACGACGTTTTTCAATACACTTGTAAAAAAACAGGTAACGCAATATGAAAAACAATGCAAATTCTACAAAATTTGCGCCAATCTCATATTAAAAATAAAATTGGTTGCCTTTCTAAAAGCATAATTATTGAGAAAAGAAACTCGCGAAAATTCAGCCTCTACGACATTCAATTATCATTAATCGATTCTTCGTTAAAATTAAGATAATTTTATTTTTATTACTAAAATTATACTGGTTGATAATATTTTTCATACATAATTTGTTGAAATAAAAATCATAAATGTTTCGAATGTTCCTGGCTGGAAATATTTCTATTAGAACTTTTAGAAATAAAAAAATAAAATAATGAAAATCACAGTTGTTTGGTAAATCGCATTACCGTACAGTTAACTGCCGTCGTATGTTCAATTTTTCAATACACCATCATCATCATTATCATCTTGATTAGAAGCCCACGACGTTAAAAATTTGTTTTCTCGTGAGCTATGATTGGTCAGTTTTCATTCATAGAGAGACATGGGTCAATTGCACAAGACATGGGTCTTTCAATTTTATGGCTTATAATGACCATCCAAATTAGTACTCGTAGAACGAGTATCTGGTTAACGCCACAACACGAAATGCTATTGTTTCTGTTTACTTTACCAGGTGGCTACGTTTTTTGCAGAGCTTAGGTGGAATTAAATGTCCCTCGCAAAACCGGGCTTTACAGTACAGTTACAGTACGTTCACACTCACAGGTGCTTCGTGAGAAAAATAGATAGCATAGCAGCCAACACAGCTGAGGTTAATAGTTTAGTTTTGGAATACGGTAGATACAGTCAACAAAAAGACTTTTTTACACCATACTTACCTAAAAGCATCTAGCTGGGTAGGGTAGGTAGATGTTGTAAGTATTAGCTTTTAAGTGGTGGAGAACAATCTATCAATTTGATAAGAAATTTTGCGGGGAAGAGTTTTGATCCCACGGAAAAATTCTTGCACGATGCTAGCGTAGTCGCGGGCTGAAAGCTAGTAGATGATAAATAAGCCCAAGAACCCTGTTAAAAACGTCTAAACTCACTTAGATATAGTTTAGTATTACATAATAATAAGTAGGTATATTATATTTATATGCGGTGCTCACCTGTAATTGGTAACGCAATTAGTTTTTAAGTTTTAAATGTATATTTGCATGTATTTGTATGTCTTTTCGATGCAAATATGGAGCTTACAGCTCTTTCTTTCATATCTCACGAACTACAAAAGACCTTCGATCCTTCTGTGATCGAAGCAAAAGACATAATATCTATCAAAACGAGATTGAAGATAAAAATATCTATATATTACACAAAATATATACCTTTGGACCATATCATATTTGTAGATGCTTACATTAAACAGACGTTTAATTAAAAAGTTTTCCAAGTGTAACTCATTTGAATTAATGAGATTCCTGTTCTTAGAAATTTCAATCTTACTTATAAAGAAATGAATTAATTTGTAGGTAAGCATATAATTATAAAATATATATCTAGGCGTAATACCTAATTAAAGATTACTTCTATGTAAGAATACTATATTACATTTCCTACAGTAGGTATGAATACGCTATGGACAGATACAAAATCTACAAAAATATTTCGTAAAAATTACATAATTTTCGATACAAAAATCTCAAAGTGAAATGGCCCCTGAGTTCGTTAAGGATGATAATGAGTCTGGCGCTTTTGACTATCCATCTCCGGAACCTCGACACTCGTTAGCCGCTGCAGTTTGTAAGTTAAAAACACTCCGGAGACACCACTATTTTAAAATTTGATTTTGCAATGAAAATATAGGTCAGATGAATAATGAGTATTTTTTCGTGCGTCTACTTAGTAAATTATACAATTGCGTGTATATCATGGTCGAGTAATCTCAATATTATTTACTTAAGCATCCAAATCATGGAACGATTTTCATAGATTAACGAAGTAATTTAATATTATAATTAAATTATATTCAATTAGTGTTTAGAAGAAGACTATAAGTATAAATATACAGAAATCTGGACACTGTAGAAAATATATTCAAATTTCTGAGACACCAATGAAATGAGTCATGAAATTATTATTTATAGTAATTTTGTCAAAACGAGAGACACTTTCATCACCTGCCAGCGCTGTTGATTTATTTCTCGAAGTTTAAAAGTGGCCTGAGTGCTCGTCTAATATTTATCTGCAGGGTTCCCCAACAAAAACAATGTATTGGTATATTCACTGCACTGTTTTTTGAAAAAGTGTAAAGGTAAATAATTAAGTAATTTTTTTGAACTCTACATTTGAAGTAAATGTATCTTTTTTCATTTTATATGGGATTATTGATAAATATGATAATACTAGCTTTCCGCCCGCGGTTTCACCCGCGTTAAATGAGTTTTCCCGTGGGAATGAAGTGTTTTACCGCAGTAAAAAGTAGCCTATGTCCTATTCCAGGGTTTAATTAACCTAAATGTGTGCCAAGTTTCATCCCGATCCGTCCAGTGGTTCAAGCGTGTTTTGGCAACAAACATCCAAATTTTCGCATTTATAATATTAGTAGGATTATTAAATGTGTATTTTAATATATAAAAAAAAATACTTATATTGTAGATATTTTGCTTACGAAACCCTAAAAATGAATGCAATTTCTTGGCAAAAACTCCAAAAGCGAGGTGGCGAAGGTTTACAAATACAAGATGCTTTTACGTTTTCCTGATATAAAAAAGTCAGAACTGCTATTAAGATAAAATTTTCTTTGTGTCTCCGGACAATTAATTTTTGGTTAATATCTGCCTTAATTACGCGAAGTTAGGCGTGGGCGACGTTACAAAGATATTTTGAAAAATTCTGAGAGGTTTATCTTTTGTAAAGTGATGTGCTATTTATAATTAGATATGGGGAGTAGCTTCATTCACAGGTAGAAATGGTCGTGTCAGGAGAGAGCGGCGATGGGGTTGGGCTGGGACAGTGCGACATATTTGAAACTCTGCCACGTTCTATTCCTGGGCCCGGTCGCGCGTAAACACCGCACGGATATTATTATATCTCACATTATTAATACACTTGGATGCACGTTCATATTAAACACGTGACTGCAGCCACAGAGAGAGTCTCGCAGCACTGACATTTTTATCTGATCTACTCAACTATCTTCAATTCGTTACGGATGGTAGTCAGGCGGACCATTAATTTGCTTTGCTTTGAACGCTATGAATGAAGAATCTAATTGTAAAGGCGTGTTCTAGAGCACGAACAACTTTACACAGTTATCTTTACCAAAATCAACCTAGATACTAGTTTCTTAACATGTGTTCTCACAACGTAGGTCAGCTGATTAATGTCCACGTACGATTTCCATCGCGGGATCTAATCCTCTTAAGGTAAAGCAATTTGTAAGACATAAACCTTAAGTAAAGTGGGAGTGCTATTGAGGCGAAGCTCTCTTGCTATTGAAGGCTCTTCGGGCCCTGTTCAGATCTTAAATTTTACTTTAGGCTCCCGGAGGAGCGCACTGTAGATATCTAACGTGTCAATCTCCATTCAATTACTGTAACCTGACGCGCGATACTCGGCCAGCTTCAGGCGAAAGGATTTATTTCCAACACGCTACGTATTTTATCTAAGAATCGGATGCGGTCGTGATTTGCGACGGTTGTCCCGTCCCGCAGCCAGCTAGTAGGATTTACATTTATCCTTCTTATTGTGACTGTTACTTTAGAACAGGAATTTATACGCGTGAACCAAATCCTTTTATTTTCTTGCCAATTTCCTAAATGATTTATCAATATGTTACAAAGTGGGTCCTGGCTTGTACCTTTAATAAAGCCAAAATTTTATTTAGAGATAACTAAAGGATATAAAAATTATGATATATTTTAGAAAGGTAGGTACGAGTAGGTGTAGATGAAATAAACCAACTACGTATGAATTTTTTTCGGTAGACCAATTTGTCGGCTGACTGAGTCATGCTCAGTCACCGGGTTTCGGCAGACAGTGAGTTATCATCGGCGATATTTTTTACCGCAAAGTATGGCAGAGTAACTATAGAGTATGCTAGCGGCTATGTGTTCCCGGCGTTAGCGTGGCGACGTTTTCTTTACGCGCCAAGTCGCACGCGCAGTCGAAACCACGCCGCGTCGAATATAAACGTCGATCGACATTAAAATATACCAAGAAGTATGCTCGGAACTTTGTCCTGTACTGAAGATAAGTGTGGCTGCTCAATGTTCAGTCGTGTTAAAGAGTAGTGATAAAAAGGTTTTATGTCTAGCGATATGCTGTCGAAAAACGGACTGTATTGTGTTAATGTGGTGTTTCTGTGATGTGGTATAAAATACAGTGTATTTTTTGTGTATGGTAAAGTAGCAAATATTACGTTTAAGACCTATAACCCTTGTTATCATATCGATATTTGGATCATCAGCCATACCATATTGACCTGATTGAGACACTCCTGGGGATCCTTTAAGCATCTTTTTACATGTGTGTTGTGATGGTTAAACGGTAATTGTTAATGTGTCCTTGGGAATTTTCCAGCTCATTAACTGAATTGGCCAGGAAAAATTTATCAAGTTTTATATTAACGCCCTAATAGTTATTACAATAAATATTATAACGCACGTCATAGACACAATTCTACAAATACTTTGTTGAGACATAGAACAGGGTATGACTATAATATAAACTAGATGGTGGAACCACTAATATCTTTCGCACATCTTTTTTTTTTCATGAAGACGTAATATATCTTCCTCTTTTTTCCACCAAGTGTGCATAATTTATAGAGATTGAAAATGTGGGAAGTTGGGAGTGCTGCGTGTGGTAGGAAGTGCCTTCTGCCTACCCCTCCGAAGAGGAAACGTAATTTCATACACTTTGTCATTTCATTTGATTACAAATCTGATGAACTCTGAAAGTTTAACATCTCTGTCATATTTTTTATTGATGACAATAAATGTTCATTGTGTTCTTTCAACAATTAATGTTTTCTTTGTTTTGAACTTTATATTGGTACCTATTTGATGACGTGTATGAATGACGAATGATTGATGACTTGCTTCTGACAATTTTCGGTAAAACTTTTGTATTAACGCTTTAAGTGATTTTCATCCTTTTATTCCAGTGTTCTGTTTTATAAAAGAAAAAAAGAAAACAATGTTATAAAAAATAAATAATAGATTCACCACTTTTGATGTGTTCCCAGAAACCATTGGTAGCGTAAACTAAATAGCCAAGTAATAAGCTACAACTTTTTCATCTCTGTGCTACAACCATCAAGACAAGACTGGCTTAAGTAAAAGTCCATACTTATTTTAAATTTTGACCTCTCATTTTCTGTCTTTCAGTGGTTTATAGCTATAGTATTAAGAGAATATAATAACGAGAAGCAGAAATGATCCAAGATCTTTTACAAAATAAAATAGACTGTAAATTATAAGTCGTAAACCCTTATTAAATCTCTCTGTTGTGACGTAAATAATAAGTCGACCTAAATTATATTTAGTTTATAGTTAAAGGTTACATAAACATTGTATTGTAACAATGGAGGAGGTCATCTATCATAAAACGGGACGTTTTGTCTCCAAGTTGATGGTAAATACGATTTGGGAATACCGACACCTCCCTACCCATCTCTTGTTAAATAAAACAAAGACTAAATTACATTACCCTTTACTTACACTCCCATTCTATTTGTCTAACCGAATTTATACCGAATCAAATTGAAATATTAACATAGGAAAGTTTTATTTTTGTTAAATTTTTGGTGCGCGCGTATGTTTAAAGTAACAAAAGGCCTTATAATATAACCTTATTAAGATAAAATAAATATCATAACCAATACCTACTTATTGGTTATGATATTTCTTTAGCTAAAACCTTTTGTTTTTGCCACAATTCGTAAAATAATTATAAGAACATTAGCTATAATAGGTATTTATCTATCTTTGTAATCTACCTATCTACGGTCCCTTATCCAATCTGACAGCAAAAAAGATGGGAGACGGATAGGATAGGATGGGAATAACGTATTTAAAAAGGACCAAAAACATAATAATGCGGTGTTGCGACCCGTAAACAAATAGCTATCGTGTTAAACGCATTAATCAAATCTCGGAAAAAAAAATCTCACAAAATAATCTACCTATAGATTTGTTTTAATAAGTTGATAACTTTTTTTATTACGATATCAACAACTTAGTTTTTATTATAAAGGCCTGAAGAAAATAAAATAATCTAAGTACTTTTTTAATATTATGAACACCAATCAAAAGTTTTGATGGACAGTATGTGGAGTTGTTTGTTCGTAGTTGAGGATAAACATTCAATTTCGGTTGTTTAATACCTACAATACATTCTTGTAAAATATCTTGCAAATATTCTTATCCCCTAACTGCAACTTGGTGGGTAGGCTTAGGTACAATATGTACAATGTTAGTTTTTTATTTCATGACTCAACTTTTATCAGAGTTATAAATCATGTTAAAAAAAAAATATTCTAGAACAGTGCAGTTACAGTCTGTTAAATTTTTAATCACACTAATATTATAAATGTGAAAATATATTTGGATGTTTAGATGTTTGTTCCGCTTTCACACCTTAACTACTAAATGGATTTGTATGAAATTTGGAATGGAGATAGTTTGTACTCTGGATTAACACATAGGATACATTTTACGGGAAAAAGTTTGATTTCTACGGCAAAATCTTACATAACGCAAGCGTAGTCGTGGGCGGACAGCACAGCTAGTATAATATAAAATAGTATTTTTTTACTTACCGGAGTTATCGTACTCGTAGCCAATTGCTACGCCCCGACGTAGTCGCCGTAGCAACGTGGCTTGAAATTCGATTGAATAATGTACCGTCTGCTTATTTCAATTCTTTGTATTAATTAATACATTCGAGATAGGTACCAATAATAATATAAATAGTTACTTGTTAGGTAGTGTATCAATGAAGGGTTCAATGATGCGATCCGTAAATTTTACATATTTGCTTATTTATCATAACAAAAAAAATGTGCTTATGTATGTATGGTTCATAATAAAATAGTTTCTTCCTATAAAATAAATAATGTTCTGAAAATGTTTTTCGGGTGGCTGAATTTACAAAAGCGCCATCTAGTGTCGTATGACTGAACTTGTTCCGACTTCGAAATGAACCCGAGCGTCGCAATGTTGCCGATCGTTGAGGGCGTCGCGGAGGGCGAGGAGGAGGCCGCCATTGCGCGCGTCTCCTCAGCTAGTAACAGCCGGTACCGCCGGGTGCGGGACCGAGTGGTTGCAGCTGAAGTTCGAGCTGTACGTCGCAGGCGGGGGTGGACCGTCGTTGGCTCTGAAACTAGGTAAGTCTTATTGCTACCAGATGCCGCTTTCACACATTTTAACGACGACGACGCGACGTTTTCAGCCACCGTCTTCAGCAATATGGCACTGCTCAACAAATCCCGACATTCCAGAGTATTTTGAAGTTTGGGGCTAATGTAAACTTCAGGTAACTAAACTTGAGAAAGTGACAAAGGGTTCAAGTACTTAGTTAGTAAAAGTACTTACCTAAAAGTTGTGAGCTTAATCTGTCTGTAGAAAATAGAAACATGCATCATAACCCTCCCTTTTGCTTCGCCGTTGTCAGGTAAAAAGGCCTTTCAATTAATCTAACAACGTGAAATGTGAAAAGAAACTAATTGGTTCGTGCTAAGGGCAGAAATTACGTCGACATAATTCGTTTTATTTTTTTAAGAACATAGTTTAGAAATACTGTTAACGTTATTCAAATCTAAGTACCTACTTAAGGAGATTGCTAACGTTTGTTAACGTCTAAAGAAACACAAACGATCGTCCAATTAAAACTAAAATACACAAGACGAAACAAAAAGATAACCTTTGGGATATTGTTACCTTCAAATATAGTACTGAATTATTTATAAGTAAATCCATTTGCAGGATCAGTTTTGAAATGATAAAAGCCTTGCCCTGATGTTCCCGTTAATTAATGAGTCGGAAGGCCTCAGAGGAAGACTTGGAATTTTCCTAAATTTGTATTATGTTTCTCATTTTCTACAAAATCCAGTTTATATTTTAAGGAAATTGCATATTAACAAGCTGGATTTCTAGAATTACAATAAGAATATTAACAAAACATGCGTACCAACGTACTAACACAGCGACAGTACTCATGAAACTGAACAACTTTTCCCATGGAATATGGGTTGAGATATGAAAACTGGTTTTATATAGATTCCCGTGTTTTTGGGAGACAATAATTTAGTTAAATTTTTTCACTGTTTATTTTTCCAATTAACATAGCAAAGATTTGAATATTTTTTATGGAAGTGAAATAGGTTAGAGGTCTTCTATTTTTATCGAGAGATATTTCCATTAAAATACATCAAAGTTTAGAAACGAAAAGTGTATCAAATAATAACCTGCCTTTAGTTATCGCAAACAATATAATGTAGGTATTTCCCTTATTTTTTATCTTATAACGACTAAAAAATATTATTTTGCAATAAAACGGAAAAAGAACGCTTTACATTTTTCTGCTCTATATTTTAATTTCGTTATTCTCAGTGTTGACCTAACTCTCTCTGATTGAACAAAAAACTTCCAACTCTCGTGTTCTTTTTTCATGTACACGCATCATGATTATAAAAAAAAAGAAGTTTTGACGGACCTTATCGTTATTTCTACCAGGGCGGTAACAGAGCGGGCACGGACTTGAAAAAAAAAATCTAAGAATAATAGAAAAAACTAAGAAAATGTTTTCGTAATTTATGAAGATGGAAAAATTAAGTTATTAATCTCTCTCGGCCCGAGGGGAGCGCAAAGTTCCGAGGAATTAAAGAAAGAGCAAAAAATGTGGATTTATTTAATTTAACAAAGTTCACATCTATAAAAGCAACTTAAGTAAGGTTTTTTAACATTCGGGCTATGTTAGTTCGACACACTAGACTTTTATTGTGAATAAAAGTCTAGTGTGTCGAACTTCTGGTACATAAATTATTTGTCTTGGGTAGAGCTTTCAAATAAGTACTTGCAAGGAATCTCATGCAAAAGTTTTATTTGTTATCATGTATTTCAAACTAACATGTATCAATACATTCTAGTGCTGCTCTTTTGTTAGGTTATGAACATGTCGTTTCAGAAAAGTGTACGTATATTGGTAATTGTAAAAACAAATTTGCACAAGCACATTTAAATATTGCAGACCTTAGGAACAAGCCAGGGCTTGTCAGTTTATTGGTTTTAAAATCACTTGTGGTTTTCGTTCAATTTTTGAGTTTCTAGTAATCCTGAGCGCCATTATTAGTTAAAATTTTTAACGGCATATTATTTTCCCAACTTCATAATCAAAACTAATTTTTAACGCAGGTTTCTGGCTTTTTGAAACCTAGACAGATGAAAACTCTTAGAGAAACTTTCCCTTTTCAGAAAATTCCATTAGTTACGAACTGATTTTTGTAAAAGCCCTTGCTTTCAATGTTTTGGTACTGTGAAGGTAACTTAAACGCATTTTTTTTTTAATCTATAAAAGCTGTTTGAAAGGCATCAGAGTGGAATATTCCAACGAGGACATCTTGTGACTTTCTATGTGCTGTGAGGTAAAATGTTAAATCGACTGAAAGCAATCTAATCCCAATGCAATGTTCTCGTAGTAGTGCTAGTAATAGCAACTTTATTGTCCCTATTTGCCAACTGTCTTTGTATTGGCACTAACATACCAATTGATAGACATAAGTGAGTGGAATTTTAAATCTTACCATACGTTTTGTTTCATTTACCACCTAACAGCTTTTTGAACTTGAAAGCTTTTCAGGTTGTGTTCTTTTAAGGTATACAGTATCTGAATTTTTGTTAAACCTGACCATATTGCTTAGTTTTTGGAAGTTGACTAGAACCTTATCTATTCTGATATTATAAAAAAAGAGGGAAGTCCGTACTGGTTGTTGATTGACTGATCAACGCACAGCCGAAACTACTGAAGCTAGAAACACCAAATTTTCACAGTAGGTTACACTTATGATTGTGACGTAGGCAGAGTCGATATGAGGTAGGGAGCTTCGGTGGTCTTGTGGTTTGGACCGCTGTCTTCAGTCCGGGAGACGCGGGTTCGATCCTCACCACGTACCAATGTGTTTTTGAATTTCGAACGTTTATTCGACGCTCTTACGATGAAGGAAAACATTGTGATGAAACCTACATACTTCTGCGAAGAAATTCAAAGTTTGTGTGTGAAGTCAACCAATCTGCACTGGGCCAGCATGGTCGACTAAAGCCTAATCGCCCTAATTCAGGGAAGGCTCGAGCCCCTTGGTGAGGACGTATATGAGCTGTTGATGATGATGACATATGCAAGCAATAAGAAGGGATTTTAGAAAACTCCTCCTCTAAGAGGGGAAAAAAGGGGTATTAAAGTTTGTATGAAAATCCGCCATTAAATCTTTGGATTTAGACTAAAATTAATAAATCATTTGACACGTGTTGTAGCATTTTATCAAATCTCTTTTTAGAGAAGGAGAAGTAGGGATTAAGAGTGTTTAGAAAGTGTAATTTTTAAAGTAAGGAACTTGAATATTTGATTTTAGACTGAGAGAAATAAATAATTTGACACGTGTTTTAGCATTTTTCGTAATCCCTATTTTGAGGGGCAAGTAGGTATTAAATGTTTGTATAGAAAGTCTGTAATTTTCAAGTACAGTAAAAATACAAAGTAAGATTCGTATGCTTAGTATCTAGTTCCTTTGACAAACTTTGCCGTTGTAACTTCAAAGGGGCGATTTGTTAACGACTACTACTAACTAAGCCAACAGCATCTAATTCAATTGAATTATATAGCAACAAATTAAACTAAACTGTAAACTTCCTTGGATTTACACGTAAACCTTACCATTAAGATCTGGCTTTGATTTTTTTCAGTTTTTCAGTTAAACAGTGCAAAGCTGCAGTTTTATACTCACTTAAAAGTAAATAGTTCTATTTTATTTCGTAGTCTTCGTAAAAGACCGTTAGGTTAAGTTGGTTCTCAAGGAAATGTAACCGACACGGTAAGGTAGAAAATCCCTGCGTATTCATATTCATGAACTAAATATAAACTCGGTCTTTCAAACTAAACCCAGTTCAAATAGCTGCAAAGACACTAAAAAGCGTTTTATGTTCGGAATATGTAAATATTTTATTTGTATGTTGTGTTAGGTCGAGAATATGGCTGATAATGAACCCTTTCTACAGCTACTCACTGCATTTATTCAAATAAGTAAAAAGTCCTCATGTTCTCATTATATTATAACAAATTAGAAAGCACATTTATGTATGTAGAGTTAGTTCATGCATGACACACCCACTAGAACTAGAACTTTTATAGATATTGCGGTATCTTTTTTTAAACTTATTTAAGTTTGATTTAAATTACTAATTAATAAATTGATTTAATTTTTACATGTGAACATTATTAAGTTCTGTATTTGTAATAAATTCATATTTCACTAATTTATTATCTAGGCACCAACCAACGGAGGAGCTTCATTTTAGGAAACTCCCAAGTGAATGGTTTCTTATTTTCATAAATTAATTACGTTCCTCGAACCACGAAGTAACTTCCGTTTGCATTTAATTGATTGCTCAAAATATTAAGCCAACAATTTCGATTTCACCTGCTAATGTTTTCGCCACGATCACTAGGGATGTTCCTAGTTATTGTTGTCGCCCCTCGTCTTTCTAATGAAGGCCACTTCAGCCCTTTTGTGTAACACGTAAAAGGGATTAAAGGTTTCGTGATAGCTGATGCGTTCATTTCGTTGATGTTATTTTTGTTACATTATTGTGTTTCATGAAATAGAGAAAAGGATTAATATAAAAAATGAAGATCACAAGAGTTCCGACATTAAGTGTTTTTGTTATGAAACAAAACTGAATCTTTAGTTATTTTGTTATCCTCAACTTGATTATTTACAACTCTGTATTAGATTTTACCATATATGGTACAAATTGCACAACTACAATCATAGTTAAACTTTGAACGATCTACTTGTATCTAGCTTTGCATCTGACCTCGATGTTCTAAATAGCCAGTGCATGTAGTGCTTAGGTAATCATCTGTATTTTACAAAGTAAACTGCGGCAAAAATACGTTTTACATTTATTTTGTGCCTCGCTGACAAAATCTGGCTTAGCTATTTTATGTTTTCAAACATATTTTTGTAAATACACACCAAATTGGACTCGTGAAAATATGGCTGACATCGAGTAAGTTGTGGAGGCGTATTCAGAATTTATGTCCGCTTATCTACCAAGCCACTGAAGCAGTGATGTAGGATGAAAATCGACGATTCATGCATGTGACATCCCACCTACACGTAGTCTAGAGCTTTTCTACCGGTTTTAAGAACATTGTTAAAGCCAATCCCGGGAGAACAGGATCTCATCTTTGAACATGCGATCGACGGAAGAATATAAACATAGACTAGTTTTGTAGATTTGAACAAAGAAAGAGTATTCAAAATATAATGAATAATACTTTTTCGATACTTTAGTAAATTTCACGAAAGTTAACGCACCTACGTGGTTTATATCAAAAGTTATTATGACTCAAGTGTAAGATATTGGAAGAATTTGAATTTTTCATGTAAGTTATGTTTCACTTTTATTACTTTCTGACTCTTTACATCAAAACTATAATAGTGTTCATAAAACTCTATATTAAATGGGTTACAAAATGCACGAAATGTTGAAAGTTTTGTTAAATATGTGTTTTTTTATTTAAATCAGAATGCTTGAATCAGTGTATTCAAATTAACTTTGTCGCGTCATATGAAACTATCTTGGAATGCTAAAGTCTGGTACGTCGCACGCGTTTTTCAGGTGACGCTGATAAGATGGATCGCTGGCAAGTTGCCCTTACAGTCTTACAGATATAGACGGAGACACTGAAACGACACACATATAGCAGACCAACTACTGCTTTACTCATAAAGTAGTCCGTATATCTCCAAATATAGCAGACCAACTACTACTTTACTCATAAAGTAGTCCATATATCCCCAAATATAGCAGACCAACTACTGCTTTACTCATAAAGTAGTCCGTATATCTCCAAATATAGCAGACCAACTACTACTTTACTCATAAAGTAGTCCATATATCCCCAAATATAGCAGACCAACTACTGCTTTACTCATAAAGTAGTCCGTATATCTCCAAATATAGCAGACCAACTACTACTTTACTCATAAAGTAGTCCATATATCCCCAAATATAGCAGACCAACTACTGCTTTACTCATAAAGTAGTCCGTATATCTCCAAATATAGCAGACCAACTACTACTTTACTCATAAAGTAGTCCATATATCCCCAAATATAGCAGACCAACTACTGCTTTACTCATAAAGTAGTCCGTATATCTCCAAATATAGCAGACCAACCACTGCTTTACTCATAAAGTAGTCCGTATATCCCCAAATATAGCAGACCAACTACTGCTTTACTCATAAAGTAGTCCGTATATCTCCAAATATAGCAGACCAACCACTGTTTTACTCATAAAGTAGTCCGTATATCCCCAAATATAGCAGACCAACTACTGCTTTACTCATAAAGTAGTCCGTATATCCCCAAATATTTCCGGGTAACTATTGAATCCTATTTATTTCACCTTCTTTAACAATTCTGTATAAATTCTTTCAAATAATATTTTGTTGGTGGTCAAAAACTCAATCTCCTAAATAAAACATATGTCTTAGAGTCATTCATACATATAATATAACAAAGTTTTATTTAATCGAAATTTAAACACATTGTTATAGTAAATAATGTATTTACTCGTATGTTTATCCAACGTCTATAACATCTTGAAAACACCTCTAAGGGTGAGCGTTTGTGTTTAATCGACCAAACGAGCTAAGTAGGAACTACTTACCCTATAATTTTGTGGCCAAATCGCATTATTTTGTTTTCTGGCCCAGTATAATTAGTGGAAAAATCTAATTCATTTGTTTCAGCTTAAAATATTAAGATCCTAGTAAAAAAATATTTTAACCACAATTTTTTTTTTTTATATGAAATAAGTAAGTAATTCTCCGTAAGATTGGCATCCTGTACGTACTATTACATTGTGTTGTTTCTAATTTTATTAATTGTTTTAGATGTTTCAAACGAAAAGTTGGAGTTTGCTTTATGCCTAGCTACTATTGTTTAGTGACTCACGAAGCTGAGAATTGGTTTATTTATAAATTCAGCCCGCTCTATAAGTGGCTTTTCCTATTCATTGTTCCGCGTTCCTCTCGATATTCAATATTATTTTTTAAGAAGTTCAGAGGTTACTAACGATATACGTCACCGCCAGAATAAGGACAAATACAACTTTCCGCCCCTTTAGCCCGGTTTGAGTTTATATTTTCATCACAAAAATGAAAATTCTGCAAATCGTTCACCGCCTGTTAAGCACATATTTTTTAAACACTTTCCTATCTAGCTCATCGATTCGTTTTTTACCTCACCCCGTTAACTGTGTAAAAGGCAGGTTATATTTACATATATGCGTAATACTTGCCATATTGTTGTACCAAATCTCTGCTAGAAAACTAAAATAAAGTATCACTTTAAAAAATAAAATTAAACAACGATATAGAGAAATCAACCACATTAATTCGGATTCACATTCATTTTCATTGAAACCGTTTTTGTAGTTCAATGTGTGGATTGTGGTCAACGACCGTCCTCTGAAGTTCTATTAAAATACATAAAGAAACATTTTAAGAACCTCGAAGTAATAAAAGTAGTCTATCGCGGGTTATTCGTCCGAAGGTTAATAAAAAAAATTAAGCTCTAACAGAGAGTAGGTAGGTACTTATTATTAGAAAACAACAATGCTTATTTACATTAAATTCGAATGAATACCTTGAAGACACGAGACAAATTTAGGCCGATACGGTCGAAGTACGGGCTTTTCCCCCGAAACTGATGGTGGCAATTGATTTATAAAGGGGCCGGCTGACTGAAAGGGTCCTCAGCTCGACCTTTGGGGACTAAGCGGAAGTTGAACACGCTACGATGTCTATCGGGTGAAATCACCTATGTAATATTATGTGAGGTAAACATAATAATAGTCTATGAGCTGATTGTTTTCAGGGCAAAATATTGATATTTACCAAAATTTTCATTTAATTTATGTTTTTTAGAATAACGTGAACGAACGTTTTGTTATATAATAATTTCTCAAAATGTAAAATTATTCCATACTTATGAATATTTTATTCGCGGTACGAAATAAAACTTGATACAAACACAGTTTCTCAACTTAAAATAAACGTTGACTTTGATCCTCTCGCTCTCAAGTAGATACATAATATCATGTATAATAAGTAGACAGTGCTCATTGAAACATATTGTTATTGTTACCATGTTCAGTGAAGCAAAGTTAATTCTCACAAGCGACTAATTCCTAGTTCCATTTAGAGGTCGAGGCACACTCGTTTATCAGACTAACACAAACTACCACGTGAACACCCAAGAGAACGCTATTACCTTCTTTAGTTAGTAGTTTCTGCTAGTTTCTGGTTAAATATTGAGCAGGAGACAAAAAGTACTATTTTTAGAGCTGGCTACTTGAGCAACACAAGAAGAAGAATAGAAAATATCATACTGGTGATCTTTGATCCAACGAAATAGAAAACTTTGATCACTTGTTACTTTTTGTATATCGAACGTATTTACGGTGAAGAACTCCGTAAAAAAACCTACACACATCCGCGAAGAAGTTAAAATATTTTTCCAATCAAATCGAAACCCTAAGTCCGAGGAACCGTCTTCGGCTTATACGCAGTCAAAGAGCTTCCTAATTACACAATACTAAATTAAATACTAAGTGTAAAGTTTTAAAAATAACGAGGCTTGTGTATAAATTCAACTAACCAAAAACCGCCTGCATCGAGCCTCTCAGTGTAAAAGTATTACGAGCTGATAACAACGTATATTGTTCAGGTTATTAAGCTATGCTTGTAACTTTTCAGGGCATTATAAATCACGTGAATATGCATATTAATTTCAACAGAGAATAAAGGCTTGAAATTTAACGTCGTGATCCCACTCACCATTGACATCAAAGAGACGTTGTGTTCTCTTTCCGGTACTTAAGTCGGCAGCATGAATATATGCATAAAATGGAGAACTAACGACGTCAGAGCTCATTTTATACTTGTCGAATTAACCTTAGTGGCGTAGTAGACAAACCGCGATAAACAACTTAAATAGTAACTGTTAACTTTCCTGCACTGAAATCAAGTTAATACGCTCCACGTTATACAATATTCTGTGGGCGGAAACAACAGCTATTAGTGGTTTCTAGATAGATGCTCGTAGTAGGTATTAGGTATTTTCTATTCTCATCATCAATTGTTGTGGGTTCTATGCTACTAGTAGGAGAATTCTTTATTTTGAGCTGTTTACGTTTATTGTTATTTAAGAGTCTCTATTATTTTAGGTTTAAGGCTACAGCTCATATAACATGTTAATCAAAGGACTCAAGCCTGAATGAATAAGAGCCATCAGACCTTGGTCGATCAGTGCGGGCTGGTGCGTGGCCTCTTATGAAGGATAGTAACTCGAGAATATCGTTTACTTTGATTATTTATTGAGGCGCCCGACTCTGTCAAATCTATTCCAAAATCGTTTTAGGATATTTAAGTATATTTATTTTTTTAAATGCGGCAAAACTATGGCCAGTAATACCGCAGCAATGATGCGCGCGGGCCGAAGTGGTCGAATGAATGTAGCAACGTTCTAATTTCTACGCAGTCATGTGTAGGTTTCCTAATGTTTTCCTTAATTGTCATCACCATCATTTCAGCCAAAAAACGTTCGCTTCAGTGCCGGACAAAGGTCTTCTTCAATGATTTCCTTAAGGATTTCGCTGCCCACACCCTTCACTCCTATAACTTGCTGGAATTTGAACCGTACGTATATATACCACTTACTATACGCGCGCTTAATTCAATTAAAGCCTGGAGTTTCTGATGTACGTGACTGTTTATGACGTACAACGTGCATTGACTAGAAAATACAATTTTGGTTTAAATTGATTATGAATTTCATATTTGATAATTAAAGCAAAATTTTTCTTGCGAGCAGTGGGCATGACATAATAATTAAATAACTAACTCTGCTAAATACCACAACCAGTGCATAAATTAAATCTAAAGCGTGTGCAAACGACTGTTGAAAACCGCTAACTTTATTTGTGAATTGTAATGAACATAAGCTCTGCTGTTGGCAGACGGTGAGTTACGCGCTTTAATACCACTGATAGTGAAAAGAAGCAATCATTTGACTCGCACTGTAAAGCTTGCGCTGTTACTAGCTTTTTTTTTCTTTGCTAGTAACTTTTTTGGCACTGCAGTAAATAAAAAGTCATTACTTTTGGTGTTAGGTTTTCGATTTTATATTTCTTACGGAAATCAAGGAATTCGTAGATGATTACAAATACCTATGTGTTCGATGATAATAGGCTGTGTAGGGTTCGTGAAAATTCGCTCTGAAATTACCTCTTTATTTGTTTGAGAGATTTCAACAGCTTATGAGCAATTTGCATATATGCCTGGAATAGTGATTAACTTTTACTATTAACAACCGGAGCTTTGGAAATAATTTGCATATAGGACGCAAATGACTAGGCACATTTGGATCAAGAAACGCTAGTTTTATCTAAAGGAACTACTTAGCTTATAAAAACAATAATCTAAATATTCGTATATTCTGAATGTGATCATAATCTATATTAAATAGTCAAATGATTTTTGGTATGATATCTCCTTTGATTATAAAAGAAAATAATAACATAATAAAGAAACATTTGAAATAGAATAGCAGTATTATTTATAGAATAATTATTTTTATATCACGATTGTCGGGCCGATGGCCAACCCGCGACTAAAGTGTAATTAGGTGCTACAAAACTATAGGTATAATATTGGACGTTGCGACATTCGGGTACTACATTAATTAGGCAGAATAAATAACTAATAAGTGTAAGGAATTTTACATCTTTATATAAATTAAATAAATCTACTAAATAGCAGCATGTGCTCCTATGCCACGAAAAAATCTCAACTACTACTATATGTAAAATAACATATTTCTGCCTAATACAATGAGACTTTTGTAGACATAGACCATATTGATATTATAAATTTTTAATGTACTGGCAATTTTATGCTTTCAAACACATATTATAGTTTAGTTTCGTGTTAAAATATAAATAAGTTCTTTTTACATTTGTAATAAACTACAAACCCACTTTTTGTCACGTCATCGTCAGGCAGGAATGACACAACAAAAAAATATGCTAAATATTTACTATACTAAAATATTTAGTTTTCAAGTGGTCGTCGACGCTAAAATACAAACGATCATAAAAAAAGTATAATTTAATGATTTCGCTAAAAAATTAATATTATAATGGTAACTACAACACTTTTCCCGTAATATTATAATAACAAAATATATTATTTTGTTATTTCGGAAGGCCCTTTTATAAGGGTGAAGCTGAAGGGTGCACAACATTGAAATTCGTTTACAAAATTATTGCTTTTATTTACAGACCCGGAACCCAAAAACACTTTACCATGATATTTCTGTGTAAATATTTGAGTTTAAATATTCATACGTATACCTGAAAAGGGTCTCTTCATTTTCCTCTGTCACTTCGTTAATTATATTTTCTTTTTGCAGGTAAGTGTCGTATTATACGTCAAAACGGGCTCCGGGACGGTAAGTAGAGTACGTGAAGGTGAGGATAGCGCGTGACCTCTGACACTTTTCAAAAAGGGGCAAAAAGTGTGATGGCATGACTGACGCGTATACTTCTGCAATCTATTGTATTTTATGGAAACGAAAATACTGCGATATAAATTAACGCGGGCAATAATGCACAAAAATGCTCGCAAAACAGTTTTGCTCCCGGTGTGTTCCCTGAATACATTTGTCACCAACCCCTAACTCTTCCCGTGGGTATCGTAAGAGGCGACTTAGGGACTACACATTGAACAGGGTGGAGGAGGCTCATAGTCCAGCAGTGGACTGTAACGGGCCGTTGATTTTTTTTTTGTGTTCCCTGAACGTTTCTTTACACAATTTTTTTTTCATGCTGACGTAATTGCTATGTATATCAATGTGGTAATATAGCAGATGCGGACTTGCGGTCCAGACCCTTAAAATTTAATGATAACATGCCTAGGGGCGCCCTCAGACGGGCACGGACCTCGACCCAGGACATTGCCATGGGGGAAAAGGTGTCGGAGATGAATGACTCTGACGGGTTTCTGGATAAACTTTACTCAAAATAATTCAAGTAAGTATGCAAGTTGATGGTGGATATCCCGAAAGCCTTCTGTATCCATGATCAGATCACATTGTTAGATTGATCTGATCACGTCCACTCTTTTGTGTCCTTGGTCAGATTTCAATAGTTTGACGAAAGACACTTATAAGATATCCGTGGTCAGATTGTATCCATAGTCAGATCGCATTGTTAGATTGATCTGACCACGTCCACGCCCAGACCAACTGGACATTTCTTTATTGGACACATTAGTAACTCGGAGTCAAAGTCCAAAGTCCGACACAGAGTTAGACCTAAAACAATGTGAGGAGCATTGGCGAGTTACTTGGGCGACTTCGATGCGGAGTGGCTGGACACGGATACAAACCGAAAACAATGTGGGGAGCATTGGCAAGCTACTTGGGCGACTTCGATGCGGAGTGGCTGGACACGGATACAAACCGTAAACAATGTGGGGAGCATTGGCGAGCTACTTGGGCGACTTCGATGCGGAGTGGCTGGACACGGATACAAACCGAAAACAATGTGGGGAGCATTGGCAAGCTACTTGGGCGACTTCGATGCGGAGTGGCTGGACACGGATACAAACCGTAAACAATGTGGGGAGCATTGGCGAGCTACTTGGGCGACTTCGATGCGGAGTGGCTGGACACGGATACAAACCGAAAAATCTAGAGGAAGAAGGGCAGGTCCTCACTCTGCAGTGGGAAGTTCTTCACACTATAACGATAGGTGATAATATAATCCTTTGTTACGGACGGTCCCAGGTTCAATTCCCAGCCGCGAACATATTGACAGGGAATCCTAGAAGAGATCTTAATATGTGTGCGTGTTGTCATAAAACCAAAAGCAATTATTAATGTTTTTATATGCTTAGCATTTTATATAGGTACTGAAACTAAATTATAGAACATTTGACTGTTAAAACATTTCGAGCAAAATATTATGACTAGGTAGCTAAAATGAGTTCATTATGTATTCTTTGCAAATTACTTTGAAACGTTTTGTAATAAAACAACACTTTGAATACATTTTCAAAACGCTAAAGATATTTTTAAGACAAAGTACTTAACTAGTTTGTTTAACTCCAAACAAAACACTGCCGTAAAAAAACTTATTACTTCAGTACATTTCAAGAGTAAGTAGTTTTTGTTTTGTATGAGCTATCCTACTGTAACTGTATATTAGTATTTAGTAATTTTAAGATAACATAATGCTAAGAGAGGGGTTATTTGAGCTAAACAATAAGACTGACCATAATCCACACACTTTCTTCGTCCATGCCGTAAAGTATATATTCTCTAATTATTATTACGAACATTATCTTTTTGGTTCATTAAAACACCTCTTATCATTGCTCGCTCTGAATAAGCTTAAACACTGCAAAGAGCTTCATGAAGATTTTTCACAAGCTCACAAAAGAACCTCGCCTTTTGATTCCACCATTGTTCATTGCAACACTTGGTCTTGTACTTTATTTTCTTAGAACATGACGGTTACGATATAGCAATAAAAGAACAGCTATTTATTTGAATTCCATTTGTTTCGTACCATTTAACATTAGATTAATAAAATGGTCTATTAAAATACAAGCCCATTTAAATACAACTGAATAATTATTGTCTTAAAACAAAAATAATGTATCACTTACGTAAGGGGAGCTAAGTTTCAGTAAGATAAAAATAAAACTTTATTTTTATAAAACTAATCTTGTAAATTTACAGATGTACATCTGTTATTTGATCAAACGAATTATACCTAAGACTAAATTTCATTTTTGAACATCTATTATGAAAACATAAAAAGGAATTTATTTTTCATTACTCATACCCTGAAACTAGTTCGGAAGTTGCCTGAGGAGCGGATTGAAGGTAATACTTTTCAGCCCGGTGGGAGAATCACTTTCAACTGACAGCTGTCATTCATTTTCATTCATTCTGGCAAATTATTAAAAAAAAAAAACTTGTTCTAATTTCACATTTCTATTGAACTATGTTCCATCTTTCTATACAGCCACTCAATTACAGCGCAATGTTAAATTGAAATAACATAAAGTTAAGTATTAATTAAAGAATATTATATTTTTTAAATGACTTTATTATAATTAACTTTCAACTATTTCTTTAAAATAAACAGAAATGCGCAAAATATTTAACATTTTTCAATGATGGAAATTAAAAATAATGGCTCAAAAGCTGGCCGGCACGGCCACAGCAAAAAATAAAAATAGGCGGGAAAGCAACCATCCGATTATAATTTGTTTCTCGAGTTGTAGGATTTTGTTTACAATGAGTTCATCTGATTCAGATATGGAAGTAAGTCACTCATTTTTTCTTTAGCTAATTCGTGTTTTTATTTTTACTTTCCTTGTATTCGTAATGAAAAGCACAGTGTTTACCTCTGGTTAAAGACTTATTTAGTGCCTCGAACTATTAGGGCCCTCGCTACGCTCAGGCCCCAAACCCCGTCTCGGCGCTAAATAAGTTACTTTCACCCCTCGTATAACAATGTAATATTTCAATACATCTTGCTCGAAAATTGAACATACGAGGGCAGTAAACTGTGCGGTAAATGCAAATGCACTAGTGCGATTTTCATTACTTTTTTTTTAATTTCCATATTTTTATTCAGCCACGATCTAATAAAAAATAAAGCGAATCACAAAGAGAAAAGTATTTTATATAATTTTTATTTTAACAAATTGTATCAAATATATTAACATATTGATTAATAGTCAGTAATATTTTAATAATAGTAATCATATCTCGATTTTAACGAAGAATCGATTAGAGGCTGAATGTTTGCGAGAGCCTTGTCTCCATAATTATGCTTATAAAAAATAAACCTAGATATTATTGTTTTGAGGTTGGAGCTAATTTGGTAAAATTTTCATTCAACCAACATTATAAGTCAGCTCGTTTGTTATTTGCCACCTACGATCCTCGTTTTTATCGTAATGTACTATTACTCCTATCAAGGATAGTTAATTCAAAGAGAGACATAATTAAAATGATTTCGCGATTGTGAACACAGAAAATAAACGTTACATTAGAAAAGTGCTCTCCTTCCTTCTAGCGCAAACAAAAACATTTTTAAGGCAAAATATCTTTTTCGAGTGCGATTATTTCAAACAAGACACTCGAGTAATTGGTTGCTTGTTATAATAGCAATCAGAAATTTGTTTACAAATAAATTGTTTTGTTTTGTTTACTGGCCGGAAGAATAAATATAAAAAAGACGCTGTTTAAAATACCAGAAAATTTTCGATATTTCCCATGATAATAAATATATTTCTTAAGCTTTATGTAATAGGTATTTAGAAAAAAATAAAACATTTTTAAAGAAAGAAAGAAATGCACTTTAACTAGTATTTTTCAATTTAATTCTAAATATTCTCTAGTAATATAATAAAACCCTAGTAAAAGTAATAAGAAAAGAACTTCCGCAGTCATTTGCGTATTTTTCTGAAATAGCTCTTTCAAAATAACCCCATTACCCCCATTTAACCCAACGATTAATTGTGTAACAAAATAATTGTAACTTGACCTAAAGGTCGCTGTAAGCTTAGTGGCATTATTTGGGAAAGGTAGGAGGTTAATTACTATTACTAAGTATCTGTATACTCATCAACACAAAGCGTTATGTTCGCCGCGTGGTTACTGGCTTAGTAAAGGGACAACTTAATTCCAACTGTTTTGACTAAGTTTCACATGTCTGAAGATTTTCATGATAATCAGAATAATTTGAGTAATAATGAGAATTATTTATTATTCATACAAATTACGCTGACTGTGACCATCTAGATTACTCTAACAAAATGCAATGGTCATTTTACGTAAACGCTGCAAACGTAGGAAGGCTTAATTGGATGATATTGATTTTTTACTAATTCAAATTAAGCCAGTACCCTGTTTATAGTACTTACCAGCAAGTAGACTTAAGCTAAATAAAAGCCAAGAATAGCAGGTACACTGAAAACTATTAGAGATTTATTTCTTATAATACTAAATGTTTTTTTCAGATATTTATAGAAATTATGTAGTTTATTGGACGATGGCGTGGATATTTTTCGGCTGAGTGGTTAATTAATTTAGGTAGCATTGTAAACCATTAATCAAATCTGTAGCAAATTGAGCAGCAATTAATTAGAACCTGAATTAAGGGATTTGAAATCGTTATCGCACGGTAAACTGCATAGTATTGCCGCGGCGATAAGCGGCAGCAGGGCGGCGCGTCTGCGGCGGGCGCGGCAGTCTCAGTCGGCTGGCACGCGCGATCACACGCGCCCCGCGGCCCGTTGCCGCACCGCGCCGCCGTACAACCGCGCCGCGCCCGCGCACCCGCCGCGACCACACAAGGTAAACAAACCGCCACCTCCACCAACAACCCTTATCTACCATCCTCCACACCTTACATTCTCAACCAGCTCGAACAACTAAACTTACCCCGAATTTTACACTTAACTGCATCTAAATATATACCGTTTGGGACCTGTCGACCATTTGGACAACAAACAAAAATCTAGCGACAAGTTCCTATGTTTATTTCTGAAGTGAAGACGGATGCTCCGTCCGTTGATTCAGCAGCTGGTTATGTCACTCACAATGATGTGATTTATGTGTTGAGGTGTCAACGTTAATTCGATAAACCTGCGCTTTTATCAAAAGTCGCCATGCTGCGCAAAATGTCTTCTAATGTACACCAGGAAAGAAATTTATTTTTCAATCAAGAGATAAGAACACAAGACCAGACCTTGAATTTACACTTGTCTATCACCAAAACGGAGCTCCTGAAATTGAATTGAAAACAAATATAATGTTGAAACGAGGAAGGGAGAAGGGAATACAATTATTGGACACGAAAAGGAAAATAAGTGATACAGCACTCGAGCACGTTTTAGTGTTTTTATTAGATAAGACAACTCTGTTATCACAATACCTTGGGCTGATCCAACCTTATCAAGATTAATGATACATCATCTCCTCCATTAACGCAGCATTGACATTACTAATGCATGTGGAGCTGCGGAGACGCAATATATTACGATTTGTGACTTAACACATGTTATCAATTCATTATCGATAGCACAACAGCTGCGTGTGACGAATTTTACATTATGACGTCTTTATACCACCTTTGAACCAACAATGCAAAAGTATTTTCAAATCCAAATATGCGTACCTCAAGGATATAACGTCGTAAAGTCATTGTCTTTGTGGTTTTGTTTTATCATTGCTACTTATTGCTGCAATGAATGTAAAGTTAAGTGATGATGGAACACTAAACCGAGTGAAAATTTTAAGTTGAGCGTGAAGTGATAGAATTATGTGGAGTGGTTATGTCGTCGTTGTCAATGTCAGCTCGTATACGTGCCTTCCCTGAATTTACCATGTAGCATATTCATATAAAATTCTACTACATGTTTTGGGGATATTATATTATTAAGGTCATTTAGAAAAAGAAAATCTCAATCATTCACATTACTGTTATGATTGCTTGCAAGGTCAATAATTCCAGCTATCAGTTAGGTAAACTGAAGGGTTTAACAGTGAGCAAATCGTATCATTTAGGTATTATTTAATTAACCAAAGGAAGATTGAGGATGGAAATGAACTTTAAACGGTGTTTTTTTAGTATTGGTAGTTTTTTTCTACTGTCTAAGCTAGCTTGACCTACGCGCACTGGGCCAGAGTGATTGACTGTGGCCCGATCGCCCGAACTAGGTCAAAGTACTCGTACTTATATGGTCTTTGGTTAGGTTTTGATTCAATAGCCAAGGAAGTGATTCAAGGATCGCAATTTGTAATATAATTTAAAAGGTTTCTAAAAAATCTTAATTGAAACCACAAAAAAAACTTATTCTTGAGTAAAAACTTTTATATATTTATTTATTTGTTAACAGTAAACTTCACAGCAAACACAATATACTACAGTGTATCTTAAAAACTTGAAAAGCCATTTACGAAGTCCAACAAATCACAAAATACAATGCTACTACTAATTTTACTTGGGTTCCGCCCAACGTTAGTACCTTAATTAAAAGTTAATCACTTTAAATGAAGACATTTAGTTTCTACGCCTTAAATTCGTAAAATGCGAACAGCTAAGAAATCACGATAATAATGTGTATTAACTTGAAGAAAAGTAGGTCAGATTTAAAGATTCATTAACAAATACATGAACTTTGGTCATATTATTTTGGCTTCACGGGTAATGTTATTATAAATGTTGGAAAGAAAACAAACTATCTAACACCATGTTAAGCACTGTTTGTTTAATCGACCTCATGTTGTGATGTTAATATGAAACTTTATATAACGAACTAACATTAAATATTTTATTTTACTATTATATTGTAGTAAACTTGAAAAAATAATATTTTAATGAGGCTAAATTATTATTGATTTCGATAAAATTTCTAAACTAACCTACGTTTTCTTGTAGGTTTTCTCCACTAAAAAGAACGCACACTCGACACAAGATAGCGCGTTTAACACACACAATTTTGTATGTCTGCCAAGGGATTGTCTCTTCGTAAGACGTAGAAACAGATGGGGACGAATTGTTTTTTGATCTTCAATAAATTCTGGGGCAATTAAATTCTTAACTGAAACAAATTGGCACCATAGTCTAGTAGAACAAGCACACGGTTAGTGGGAAGACGTAACTGCTATTGCACTGTTTATTGATCATAAATTCTAGAAATTGTTACTGGCCGTAAAGTTTATTGCTGGGAAGTGATCATGATATGGAATGCGCAAAATACAAGTGTCAACTATAACGCTTATAACATGTAAAACTGAGAGAATTTATAAATAGTTTTCAGTAGGTGACATGTTCGGAAGTTTAGTAGTTATAGGTATTGTAATGGATGGCCGTAGCGGCGATCACGTTCCGAGGGATTATCCCAATAGAACAAGAACGTGAAAAAGAAACATGAAAAAAGCAGATCTAATGAGCATTGTTCACCTATTAAGCATTGATGGTTATTTCCTTAGCTTCTTTTCCAATATCTTTTGTAAAAAATACTCTTGATCATAATTGCCACATAACGACCGACTAAGTGTGAAAAAAGAAACATATTTTTTTCTTTTTTTAAAAAGACCTATTCGCTTTATCTACCAAAGTGGTAATATAGCTGTTGCGGACTTGAGGAAAAAGAAAAAAATAAACATCATCAACTCGTTCTTTCTCGTATATTTTGAACACAACGAGTCTTCCTATATCTCAATTTTCTTGAAAAATATTTCTTTGATTATGTAAAATAATTGGAATACTTCTGAACACAAAGGAAGATTTTTACCTTAACCCATACCTTACCTGCATGTAATCTTAAATTCTCGTACACAAACAAAATCAAGTGTGATGGATGACTGCACAAAGGTCCCGGCCAGATGAGTAAAATCCCTTTACTGAAGGCTGTAATGTTGGCCAAAATAAACAAAAATATTTTTGTACCTTACAAAGAAAACTGAGTCACTGTTGTTAGCTGACATAAACGATAAGCCTTTTTTTTCGGAAAGATGTTTAGTCTTCCTTAGATTCGAAAATTACTTGACCTTTCTATACAAAGGCAAGAGAACGTATAGCTACTTAAATATTAATGTGTTTACTGGGAGCGAGCGAACGATGGTCTGTTGTACAAATGTGCGAACATTACTTCGTAATTAATAACAAGTATCGGGGTACTTCGCAGATAAGAAAATTATTAATTAATCCATAGAAAGCGGAAGTTCCTCTAACTCCTATTGAAGCGAACAGTCAAATAAACCATTTCATTAGCAAAATACGGCTTCATCATTCATCAGTCCATCGATTCTGTCCACTTTCAGTAATTATAATTTGCCGGTTACATTTGATGCGGTTTACTTTGAATGCGATCTCATGTCATGACAATATGTATAGGGTAATATGTCCAGGGGTCCTAACAAAGATTAATTTGTTAGTGTGTATAATATTTTTAGTCTTTCATTGAGTGCCCGCTGCTATACGTTGTTGATGTTATCTACCGGGCTCACTAAACTTGTTCCGATAATACCGATCTTTATCTGCCTAGATTTGGTTATTTGGATATTTTTAGCTTTTTCTAGTTTATAGGTACAGTAATCTATGCTTGGTATTTCGCTACGGGACAAAATCCGAAACGAAATCATCCGGCAGAGGTGGTTGATATCGTCCACAAGTGTAACAAGCTGAAGTGGCAGTGGGTTGGCCACGTCTGTCGAAAAACCGATGAGCGTTGGAGCAGACGGGTTCTCGAATGGAGACCGCATCTCGGGAAACGTAGTGTGGGATGCCCCCCTGCCAGGTGGACTGATGACCTGAGGAAGGTAGCTGGTGGTGGCTGGATGAGGAAAGCGGGTGATCGTGCGCTTTGGCGTGCCCTTGGGAAGGCATACGTCCAGCAGTGGACTGCAATAGGCTGATTGATTGATTGAGGTACAGTAAAAAGAACTTGACGGGATGATTATCATGAATTTAACTTATCAGATTGTATCTACCTATCGGTATAGTTTCAATAAGTCTCCATAGTTTTCAAAACAGCTGTGACCTTCGTTGGCCCAGTTTTGAGCACGGGTTTTGTGATGAAATTTATTATTTGACCTTGGGTCTTGTGTGCCCAACGGTATACAAGAGAATCGTGGTTAAATTACATAAGGGTCATGTTCGAGTATAATATATTAATTTGCATCATTTCATGTTCTCCTCTTTGGAACTTATAAAATATTTTAATACGCGTTTTTGCAACAAAACAAACAGATATTTTTAAAATATACTGTGGTAAACCAATACGGTTTTTGGTAAGTAAGAAAATTTTGTTTTAATGTTTTCTACATTGTAACTAAATTACATTTTCAGAAATGGCAGGGTAATTCAGAACAGAATGTCTAGAAAGCGAATTCTTAAAATTTTACAAATACTCGTAAATAGAAAGTTAATTACAAAAACCAATATTTAAGTTTGTTTATTTATAATGCTTTGATGAATTGAATTGAATTTACACGTAACACAAAAATCGTCAAGCTTCATACTACCAAACTCTACCAATAAGCGTATTTGCATAATGTACATGTATATTGAAAATCGTTTTCCGTCAACCACATTAATATTTTTCGTATCGTCAGTAATAAAGAAATAAGATCTACAAGGCTCTTTATGGGTGTAAAATATTGGACCAATAAGAAAACTATATAATTTCAGTGAATAACTTTGTTTCACAACTTTCCAGTCGTGATTAACATTCATATATATGGAATGGTCACTTGATTAGTTGTATAAAAAGTTAAAGAAGTACTTTGAAAAAGTTCTAGAACACAAATTGTTCAGTTTTGAAGCTGATTTACACCCTTATTTCCTCATTAATTTACATTATTAAGACTTTAATTTTATATTGTAAATTATAATAATCAGTAGGTAGATGACTCGTAAACATAAAAAGATCTGTTAATTTTAAATCGTTTCCATCATCGTTCCTCACGGGAACGGTATTCGAGTCAATTTTCGGTGTATTCGAGACAGGTATATGTATTAAAATTGTAACGTTACCATACTTAACTAATTAAATGAAAGGTTATATCGGAGGGAGAACTCTACGTAGACTTTTATTTCCTTCCATATGCGCTTGAATCAGATATTTCCTACGGGCGAAGTGAAAAACGAATTTATTCCGCTCCATCAGGAATGAAATAACATAAATAAATATGAATATAAAATACAGAGATAATGACGAATCTAAAACTGGGTAGGCAAAATTCTACAATATTGTCCTAGTAAATACGATTCTTGCCATTTCTACGTGATCTTTATACAAAAAATACAAAAAAATTTATTTCATAAATAAAAACATGGTATATAGCTAGACAAAGGAGACTCCCAGTAAGCAATTAATTGCCTGTGTCGGGAGGCCCCCCTCCTCCAACTTTATTTTATGTATGTTATGTATGTAATCTTAAATGTCTTAGCTCTACTCATGCCAGCTGATAGTATGTAAATAACTAGTTATTCGTGACTGTGGTGTTTACACCTCTTGCACAATGAAAGTCAATGTAAGTATATGACAATATTGAATACAATGGGTATCAACATATGTAGGTACAAGGCCTTTGTGATGATGACTTGAAATAATTTAAAACTGTTTATTAAATTACTCTTTTTAAAAACTATCGAGTATGGTTCTTTTTTCATAAAACGAACGATACAAAATAATACTTACGTGTTACAAACAACTTACAAATGAAAAATATAAAGTTCCGCAAATTTTTTAGTGTTTCAATCAATAGTGACCGTGGTTTTAAAAGATTAAACAAAAATTTAAAATATATACATAACTATTATTTATTTATATTTCAATGTCCTTCAAATTTCATAGTGTACCTAAATAATCACAAAATGTAAAAGCTGAAGCATTGATAAATTTACAGTCTAATTAATTGAACACAATACATTGATTACTTTCGTGTATTTTTTTATTATTTGGACATAATTATAACAAGACTAAACGCACATTCCACTCGTCTATGTCACATATATTCGTATTTTACTCGCTTCTTTGAGTATGTTCAACATGGTGTAATTAATTTAATGTAACAATAAACTATGTAATAAAAAACATGACATATTATTTGCTCACATAATACTTAATAAATAACATAATTATAATGACAGAGCGACGCGCTAGTATTTTAACATTCCAATTTATTTTTTTATTGATATAGAAATTGTCAAAGGTTATTAGGTTATGAATGCATGCAGAATAAGAACCCTCACTATGTGTACGAGTACATTCATACTTATGGTTTAAATACCTATTTACAAGTTGATGTACAAATGTAATGCTTCAGAATCAGTATTATACCCATTCAAGTATACTTACAATATAACATTCATCCCTTCTGTAAAGAAACGCGTTACACACGGTGTGTGTCATGGCGCAATGTTCATCGTGGCGTGTTGTGTTTTTCTTATTCCGTGGCGTGGAAGGGTAACTGCTGTATCTTATTCATTCTCTCACCACGACTTTATTATGCCACACAAATGAATAAACGCAGTCAGCCAAGAGAATAACGAAAGAAAGAAAGCACGGCTTCATTATAAATTTCTTTTGCCATTGCTGAAAAGAGATTGCTTTGTTAATATTGAATTTGCCTTCGTTAGCCGTATTCCATTGGATATAAGCATGCATATTGTATCACATCTGTCTGTCGGTGTCATAGTCAAACGCATGGATCAGTTCCAACCCTTCAGTTCCGTGTGCGCTACTTCATACATCAAATCAGGACAAAATATATGTACGCCACATACGACCATCGAGTCGATCTCGATTTGCCCCATTTCCTGTATCGAATTTCAAAGCTTGTGTGACAGTGACAAATTACAATAATTTACCTCCATTATTTTTTATAGTGCCTACTTCATTTGTTTTCTATCTACGCCACTCAACTAATAACTCTAGCCTTAGAGATATTTATTTTAAAATAAATACCTGGGCGATCGAGTGTGCCCTGTCTCTTGATAGTATTTAGGCCCTAGTGAAGCCGCCCAAGGATTCTTCTTATAATATTGTCATAAAAGAATCTTTTTTCTTTGTTTGTGGATCTAGCTTTCTTTTTAAGCATTGTTAAGTTTTTACTCTTTACGGTTCACTGCAAGTTTTTTTAGATATTGGAATTATATACGTTTAGATATAAGGTAACCTTCCCTGGGGTAAGTCTGAAGCGAAACTCTTTGAATTTGTCTCGCTATTTATTATCACACATATATGACTCTAGATTTAGAACTGATGGCTCTCTTGGGTGTAACCCAGCGTCCTTCTTTTAAACGTTCTAGTTTGTGTAAACTTGTGCTGTAGACATACTATTTATCTCATTCTCATTACTTGAATGATAGTTTATTTAGTTTATTTAAGTTATTCACTTAATTAAAATACTACCTTGTAGACAAACACTTAATGAGACTACTGCTAAATACAAGACATTATGAATTATGAATAAACGCAAAATTAATTTAATGAATTTTCAGTCAGATGAAACTGATAATTACGTATTTTAAAGGTTTCCTACTCGGGATTTTAACTCTCGGGCAAGCTTTAATCGTAGCACCTAGTTAATAGACACTTATGTTTTAATTAAATGCACCGAGTGGGCAGCGGATGGGAACTCGATAAATCGATGTAAAACACATTAGCCTGATACTCGTAGGTAGGAGAAGTGATTTCAATTCAGCGCAGCTGTAACGCCAGTTATTTTCAGAGCTACTTGCCTACACGTGTAGCTTTATACTATTGTTTTTATTGTAAAAATAAACAAAACCCTCCACGTTTTGGTATGTTATGAAGGTATTTTTTTCTACACATCTGTGTGTTTGTTTAAAGGCACGTATACCTTCGTAGTTTTTTTTTAATAATAGGTATATTTTCTCCGAAAAAACGAAACAGAGCATTGCTAGTATTTTGTGCTAATAGGAAAACATCAATCATCTTAGAAACATTTAATTTTCTTGTTTCAAACAAGCAGATCTTTCGTCGCTTTTCACTCTTGAGCCAAATAATTTATGATATTTTTGTCGTGTAACACTTGCTATTACGAGATGTATTAACAAATTATTGATAAGTTTGATTTTAAATTTTAATAATAGCTTAATGATAGTTAATAGTGGTTGTAACGACTGGTCAGCCTTGCGGTGTCCAGTAGCTGGCTCCCAGTCAAGAGTGGAGCATCAATCAATCGCTCCCGTCTGTGTGATGCCGCCTCTTGACCTTGACAGCTATGCCTACTTCACATAATGTATTGTGATTAACTGAAATTCTCTCTGAAATTAGCCCGTGATTAATACATTATTTAGGAGTAGTGGAAAGTTTAATATGAGACAGGACGTGACACGTAAATATCTCTTTGAAATTATTTTATTTATTATGGAAAAATCAATCCATATTCGGGGTAGGCTCAAACCCTTCGATGGGTATGTGTGCTGGTAACATGGAAAAATGACATTGGTTACAAGTCTGAAGTCAAGATTCATAAAAAGCTTACAGGACGTTAAGTTTCTACTTGACTTAAAAGCTTCAACGGCATTAAGCTAATTGTCAATTGTCACTCCAATTTGAAGTGCCGTGAAATTGTTAGTTGGTTAAAGGCTTCGGATGAAGAGAACAAAGCAAGGAAACCTGGCAAACTGACAACCTGTCGGATAGCCCCGATTGTTTGAATACCGTTCAATTATTTCAATACCTAGTACAAAAACATAACCTAGTTGCTTTGCTTTGTGAATACGAGTATATAATAAAATAAAAATAAAAAACATGTTATTATCAGTTCATATAATATGTCTGAATTAGAGCAATCAGCAATTTTTCACAGAATCTAATCATAATATTGAAAAAAACAAATTACGTGGTTAGGTCAAGGTGAGCTGTAGCGCTACTACCACAACCCCTATCGGTGCCAAGTTTCAACCCTGATTTAGGCATAATAAGGTCAAAGTTACCCTTCGACCTCGGAAACTCGTAAAAATGAACAGTTTCCTTTATAGACTAACTTTGCCTGCCATTTGAAGGTTATCTCAAAGTTTATCTCAACTAATTAAAAACATAGCACAAAATAAAACATTAACCAAACTATAATATTGCTTTCGAATTTTTGGAATCTCAATATTTTATTGTTATTTTTTAAAACAATCTGTCAAGTGATTTCAAAACGCTGCTGTTACAATATATAATATAATAACATTTTATGTTCTACAGATGCACAAAAATATTATTTTTGAGATTCTGAATGGGAGATTTTCCGACAGCCAATTAAAAAAAATAGTTCATAAAACTTCGATATATGGCGTTGACGATTCGTGGTTGAAGAAATCCGGCGAGTCACCCAAGGCCGTATAAGGATTAAAAAAAAAGAATCCACGAAGTACACGTAGCGCCATCTATCGTCTTAATTAGAACTATTATTTTAATTTTTTAAAGAGCTGTCAGAAAATCCCCCATTATCAACGTAAATATAATTATACTATAAAGAATTTATGATTATAAACTTCTTTGATTGCCTATTTTTAGAATGGAATACGTGGGACGCCTACGCATACGCCTACTCAACTTCTATGTTATTCCTATATAATGATTCGTCCCTATCTTTCGCCCGAACACAGGAGTACCAGTTGCCAGCAGCCTACTCCTGATTACCCATGTTCGCTTGACCGAAAGAAATAAGTCACCAGGAAATCCCAGCGACTTTATTAAGCAACACTAACTTCGTATTCTGAAAAGAAGTTTGAAGTTTATTGCTTTTGCAATAAGAGCCCAGATTCCAGAAATGGATCACAGGCATTATTACATGATATATGTAATTTAAAAGGTATAAAAAGGTGGCTCCAGGACTGCCATAGCGAGTCCTTAGAGCCGGCGACGGGTGTGTCGTCTGTAGTTCTGAATAGAACTTCAAGTTCTTAGAGGGACTTTCGTTGAATGGCTTTTCCTCAACAGAATGATCAATAACCAAGTTTCTCTAATGATACTACCCGGAGACGACCAACCTAGCCCTACACACCAGGACACCCTTTTCCTTAAGCTATGCCAACTGTATTGATAAATATGGTTACATAACCCCTCTGTGTCTTCCAATATACCGTCCGACAAGGGATCTAGTAATATCCAGCACTGACGAGGGGACTAGTTCTAGCTCCCTCAACTGGATGATTACTAAGACTTTAGAACTCAAGCAAGGCAGCAGACTAGAAGCAAAGACCCGAAACGCACACACTATACAGCAAACCAGCCATCAAAGTATCTACGTGACGAGTGGGAATAAACGCTCCACCAACGCGCTCTGTGAGTCACTTCCCATTCTGTCCTTCAGAATGCTCCTGTCCTCCCCTCATATATATTCGCGACATGCATCGACGGTACGCGCTAGGTCAACACGACTTTTTCCTAAACTTTGTTCAATATTTCTGAAACTCACAATGCAAACGTATCTCAGTCTCTGCACCCCAAGTATGCACTTAGTTTTGCGTTATCTCTTTTAGTTTCTGAGTTATTAATTTTAGAATTATTAATTTTAATTTTAGAAATATCAAAAACGTCCAAAACATTCATTACAAGAACGTATGAAAATTAAAAACATTCATTACAAGAACGTATTAAAATTTAAAAAAATTCATTACAAGAACGTATTAAAAAAATAAAAATTCTCTTAATTCGTCTCAAATCTTTTATTATACCTTTCTCTATGTCATACAACAGACACACGTTGTTCTACATAGTTTTACTTTACATTAGAGTCGTGGAGTTACAGGAAAGCTTTGCACTCGATGAATACCGCATGGCTTGAGGACCAGAAACGACTGCGTGTCCAGTGGTGCTGTAAAATGATAAAAAAGTTTAACGGAGGATAGTCATTGGCTGTCTATAATATCGTGACAGTACCTGACAAAACCTGGGTGTACTGCTTTGAACCCGAAAGAAAAAGCCAGTCGGCAGAGTGGGTCTTTTCTTTTGAAGATTTGCCGACGAAAGTTAAGAAAAGTCGAAGCATTGGTAAAAAAATTAGAACGTTACACTACAGTATCGCTTTAAGATCAAAGGACAGTGACTGCAGAATGGTACGGCAACAATTTCTTGCCCAGAGTCTTAGAAAAAGTTCGCGAAAAGCGTCCTCGAAGTAATAATGTCCTCCTTCACCACGATAACGCATCCTCAGATTCCGCTAAGGTAACAGAAGCCTATTTGAAGGCGCTTCAAATGTGGAACTGATGACGCATCCGCCTTACAACCCTGACCTCGCACCCTGCGACTTCTTTTTGTTACCAAAATTTAAAGATAAACTTGAGGCACACGTTTTACGAGCCCTGAATCGGCGGCGAATGCGTTCCATGAGCCATTGAAGAGGACTGAAGAAGAAGACTGGTCCAACTGCTTTGTTCAGTGGTTTCAGCTAATGAAAAAATGCATTAATTGCGAGGGAGTATATTTTGATAAACAATAAATGTATCATAAGTCTTATATCTGGTCTTATTTATCAGAAACTTTCAGTATATATACCCTGCGAGAACCAAGTTTTGAACTTCTCATAAGTTATTATCGGAGTTTCTCTGAAAGTAAAGCAGTTTCATAAAATGTTAACGATCATAAGGAAAGGGATTTTAATAAATAAACCTACTTCCCAACAATATTTCTTAATGTTTCATTTAAATGCTCTTTAATTAAGCTTATCCTGTTAATTTTCGAAACAATATTAATCACAACATAATAATTCCAGTAAGCATAATTAAAATTTACTTGGAGTAAGCGAAAGATGACTCCTTTGGAAAATAAAGCAAATAATGTTTACGTATTTAATATTTTACGTCAAAGTAAGAATTTGCAAAATCGCAATTTAGCTGTAAATGTAGCTTAGACGTCTTACATAACTTTGCCGCATTGAACAAAAGATTAACACTATTTTGTTTTCAATTTTATGACATTTATTTATTTTCAATTGGCAATACAACTGTTATTTTTACACTTTGTAAATGAAAATAAAAAAAACACTGACAAAAATATTTCAGTTTACAGGCAAGTTAATTGGCAATTTCCTAGTTCTTATCAAAGTAATTTATTTTTATTAAAAATTTTCAGTAGAAAGTATATTCACGGACTAACAAAAAATCTTTACAAACATATTTTTTGTTAGTTTTCCACGCAAGAAAATTAATTTCAACGAATTTATTTCAGACATGAAGATCAATGAAATACGTTGTAATAATAATAGTTACATCACAACTACGATGCTTTTCGTCGTCAATATTTTTCCTAAATATTCATTGACGCATATGAAATGATCACAATCTCAAGTTTTGACGAAGGTCAGGCCGTCGATAAAGCTTATATAAAACGGAATCATAGCTGCAAAACGGAATCATTTTCAAACGAGGTTTATTCAGAAAAAATCACTTTCGTGCGTGAGATACGACTAAGGTCAAATAATGCTATATGCCCCGAAATTACCTACCAAATAACTTCTTTACTATGGCTTAGTTCAATCTTTGCCAGACATGAAACTGCTTAGCACGCCACACCTTGCCTTGAGTTTCGATTAAGCCTGTCGATGGCAATACACCTGAACGTCTATAACAGAATTAGTATTCAAAGCTACCCACTACCTATCTACTAAATTATAAGTTTAAGGTAGTAGTCGGGCGCAAGGAAGGAGATAACGAAACAGCTGACCTTTTCAACATGATACGCGATCTCCAAAAAACGAGGTCATTAAACATCCATCTAATCAGAAGCGGACGACTAAGGCCAAATCCTTTTTTTACATCGTAGCGATAGTCACGCGAAATTTGCTATAACGTAGCTATTACTATACGGGGTGATAAAAATACAGCTGTATTTAACAACACAGCAATCCATGCAGAACACAATAAAGTTGCGAATTAGCTCCATAGAATTGGAATGTTTTCCCTGTTCTTCGTTTTGTTATCAACAGTTTTGCCATATTTTTTTATCTGCTTTGTGCATATTCAGGAATTGTCCAGTTCTTGACTGGGTGAATTAGGCCCTGTATACAGCCATGGGGGAAGCTTTGAATAGATAACATCGCAGGACGGAAACTAAAGCTTCGCGTGCTTGCAATACTGTGCCACGGCGCCACGGTGCCACGGTGCATTTCGCCTGTAGCGTAGTTGTAAAGGTCTTTTGCTGCGACACGGATAAAGGTCATGTTACGTAAATAAATCAGATTGTTAACAGTCGTACTGCTAACAAGCAACTTGTAAATTGTAACCTTCTACTGAGCTCTTAACACCGCTTTCGCTGGGTTATCATCAGAAATTATCAGATAGTGCCGGGAGGTCAAAAGTTGGTAAACCCAATTAAATATGAATTACGAAACATAATTGGACCTCTGATAAATAATTTATATACGAGTATGAACAGGTCAGGCAGGGATTGAGTTATCATTGAATCTATTATTTATTATTGAGAACCAGATTAATCCCTTATAATAGAAATTGCAGTGTATTATTGTTGTTAAATCTAGGTATATTTAGTTCTGAAATTAATTACAAAGGTAATTATTGTTTCAAATTAAAGGAGACACAACTGCTACTTTGTAAATATGTATAAAATTAGCGCATTACAGCGACTGATCCCTCTCTGAGAGTGAAGTTAAACACTGAACATGGACGAGGTAAAGGGATTTGTACCACACAGGTAAACTGGTATGTACTGTTGGAAAACAGTGGTCGTATAAGTGCCCGCAAACACACCGCTGTGGTCTCCCCAGTCTGTCTTTGTAACTGTGTTGTTTAGGACACACAAGCAATCAAGATTTATTATAAAAGTGCGATGTCATGAGGCGTATCATACTATAGGTAAAAAGTTAAAGTTCGAATTGTTTGAGACTTTATAAGAATATTTATATGTGAAAGTGTTATGCACCTATCTAAATAATCACGTAACAAAATTGATTGATAGTTGCGGTGAGTCATGCTGTAAACAGCTCATCTAAGACTTAATGGAGGAATTAAGCTATAAACTGCTACAAATGATGCACAAGTAATAGTCTGTGATAATAGCGTATGTAAAATTACCAACATACTCGTATAAAATATTTATTATGGAAAGGTTGATTCCTTTTCAACCTTAATATTCTTGAATAAGTCCTATCGAATTATTTTCATACGAAACATGTTACTCTACGTATATATTTCGTACCAACAAAATATCATTTATCATTTTTGAATCTACATAAGTTGAAGTATTATTCTTACCACAAAGGTGATTTGCACATCACAGGATCACTAATTGTAATTATTATATCGAGTTTCCTGGTTGTATAGAGTTCAGGAGCAAAACTATGTAAAGCTGTCTGAATTTGCCTTTAGATAGGTACAAAGGATTATGTGGCTTTAGCTCGATCTGACTAACAGAGAGATAAACGTGCTCGCTTACAATGATGAGCTCTTCATTTGAATTTAGCACTTCATCTCTTTCATGTTTTGCAATGCACAAGCAATCCATTTTTATCAACATTACTTCAACTCTTCATAGTCCACTGCAGGCGAGACCCTTTTGATATTGTCGCTTAAGGCTTCTCCATACGCCAACGACCTTGAGCGTATATACGAGCGGAGCTTCATCCTCACCCCCGCGAGCCTCCTTTAAGCCTACTTTTCATCATTTTTATTTTTTATTTTGTACGGATGAAAGATAAATGAATTTCCAATAATATGTCGTAGGAACCGTGTCCGCGTCTGTTGTAGTTTAGAAGCAGTATTAAACAATAGGAACAGCTCGACTTCAATGACGTTTTTGGTATAGTATTTAATGTTTTTAATAAAAATCAGTCTATGCGAAATAAAGGTTATATATCCAAGTTTAATATATATGTTTTCTGGAATTTTCTGCTTGCTCGTTTACGAGACTTAGGCCTTCAAAAACTGCAAGTTGGCATGGGTACACCCCTATGGCAGATCAATCAGTCCTATTCGCGCGTAATATACGCTTTATACATATGATATGAGTAGAGATAAGCGTAAATATAGGCACATTATTGTCAGTTTTGGTCCACCATTCTACAGCACATGATCTACTGTGACCATTCCTATAATTTTTGCTTTGAGTCATTCGTGCCTTGCCTACTGTCATTTAGGGTTATAATGTCTTTTTGTCGCATTTTAATTTTAAGTAGGTATTTTTTAAAATAGATTTAAAACTATTTCCCGTTTTTGTTTTCCATATTTATTACCTAAACCAACCTAACCGCTGCTGTTGAAATAAGTCTCTCATTATAGCAATTTTGTTTTAAATTATACCTCCATCTGACATGAATAGCAGAAAATTTACGGAAATTCATACTTGAATGCTTTGAGCATACTACGTGAAGAAAAAAATGCAAAAATAATCCTTTACCATTATTTTCGTTTAAATTACTATACTGGTGTTAAAACACGCTTATACGTTTATTTAAATATAATCTATATCATCATCATCATCAACGGCCCACCATAATCTATATACCTATATATATATTGTGATAGATCCAAAAAAAGATGACCTACAGTTTTCCTCATGCGGCATTTTGTTCTTAACAAACAATACATTTAATTCTACAAATTTTGAGAAAATCGAGATTGACGTGAGTTGAGCAATATTGCAGTTAGATAAAATGACTCACGGGAGCTTTGCCAATTACTCATATCTCGTGTTTATCGCTCTGGTCTCCCGAGGATGAGGAGTCATCGCCTCAGCGCCTCGCCGCCGCCGCGCCGCCCCGTCTCTCCGCCTGACGCATACGGCTATTTTCAGCCACCTACAGCTTTTTCAAACACCGTAATTCATCGCGAAAAAGACAGATATATGCCCCTCTTTGAACATGAATTCTTCGTTGACACTTAAATGCATTTTGCTCCAAAATTGATCGATACAGCTCCAGGCCTTGGATGACGTTACTTGGACATGGATTATTTATAGCGTAATTTTATTCTGCATGTCAAAATTAATTAGTTTCGTTGGATAATTTGCCAAGACAGATGTATGAATGTTTGGTCATATTTTGAGCGTATGCGCCGGAGCGCTGCGCAGACGCCGCGCGGCGACGACCCCGCCCGCCCACGCGTATTGAAACAAAGCTCGCGTGGTCGCCGCCGCTCGCCAGTTCACGCGCGAGCTTCCTTTAAACAACTCCTCTCATTAAATATTCAAGTTCTCTAAGTGAAAAACGTATTTGCCAGGAATTTGTTTTGCGTCAAGGTATTTATTCAAGTTCTCTACTCAAAGCTTTATTCTGTATTTGAATTCCGTTATTTTTGGAAAAAGTTGACACTATTTCCCAGTTCATTTTGAGTTAAAATTCTTACATTTTTATGTTTAAAAAAAGTGACTACTATTAAGCCGTGCTCTAAAACCTGTTATTCTTTCTTTCTCCTTTTTCCCTTGCAATAATAAAGTACTTAGCATTGTAGCTAATTCCATTCATATTAATTACTCTCACAAAAACGTTCCCGGAAAACACAAAGCGGCCTTGTTACAGGTAAAACCATTTCTCAAAGTAGGTCACGACGATGGGCAGGTATTTGCACGTTTTTAGATTTCAAATCCTATTATTGTCTCGGTGGACACGTCGTCGTCGCGGCATTGTTCCCGCATTCCTCTCAAACTATCTCCAATGCCACTATGAAATTAAACTAACTAGCTCTGCTCTGTCATTGAAAGATTTCACACTTCTCCGATTGAAATAAAACCCTCAGGTTATTCCACCTACTATCGCAGCAGGACAACTATTGCGAAGTCATTGGATTTTCAGCTATCGTAAATTTAAATGCGGTCCGAACATTTCTCTTGGCGTGATGCCAGTGAAGGCTATCATTTCTATCGAAACAGGAATTTTGATGCACCGTGCTGAATAATTTATTAGCCATGGTGGTTTTGTTTTCCTTATATTTTGTGACCTAATTTACGAGTATTTAGTCATGACATAAACCTGAAACATTTTTTTTTTCTTATACAAACGCTGGGAGCTTCTACACTAGTCCACGGACTCTTGTCTGCATGCATCTCATAATGTATTATTTGGTAAATTTTAGATTAAACCGCAAAACAACACAATGTCTCAAAAAAGCACCCAGCTCGAGTCCAGCCAGCAGCTTGTAAAGCAAACTATGGATCAACTTGTAGAACAAAGAAAAACTACTGAAAAGGTCTCAATCGAAGCCAGACAGGAATTCAGGGAACACTATTCTGAGAGCTATGAAGAAGAATTTGAAGAAGAAACTTTCATCGATGAACATGGAAATGCTACTACAAAAAGGGTTGAGTCTAGCAGTGAGAGCAAAGAACATTCAAAGAGTGCTGATGTAAAAGTGAAAGCGTCTGGTCTGAATGCTGAACAAGTAAAAGCACTCACTGACTGCGCAAACCAGGCAGGACAACTTGCTCTTGACTCTAAGGCAGCCAACTGAACCATGTAATTACATATTTACATACATCTCACTTCACTAATAAAATTCTTTACTAAATATCTATCACGAAATATCGTGATAGATATTTAGTAAAGTAACCTACATACTCACAATCTTGAAAGAAGATTAATTTCTTTCTCTAACGCCAAAGCAAGTTTCGCAAGAAAATAACTTATTCAATACAATCTCAGATACTTACCTACTTTTCTGTTCGAGCTGTTCCGTTTAACTTTTCAGACTCCCATAATTCCTTTTTGTCCTTACAAATTTATTCTTACCTATGCATTGGATAAATTGATAATTATGGTCAAATGAACTTTTTTCTAATGTGAATGAATTTGTTGCAGGTGCCCTTGACAAGCGTGGTGTAGTGTGGTGGTCTCAAAACGTGATAAAGACTGTGCGCAGTGTTCCATAATACCTATATGTTAATTATTTAAAAATAAGTAATATTTACAACATGCAGTAAATTGAAATAAATGGTGTATTAAAATAGTGTCGTGTTTAAATGTGATAGTTGAGGTGATAAAATAAAAGCCAAAAATGGAGGAGGAGGAGAAAGACAACAAAAACCGAGCGCTGCGCCCAAACCTCGCCACATTCAGTTCACTGAACGCACGAGCGGTGCAATCAATGGAGGAAAATACCGTCCGTCAGCAGGCCTCGTCCGAATCCACTGATATCAATACATGTTCTAGCATTTCAACCGCTCAGTATAGTGACAGAAGCTTTATATCAAAAACTAGTATGTTTTCGAGAAGCGGCACTTCGAGCTCGAGTCAGGAAGAATGCGAAGTTGCCCATACCACTGTCACAAGCGGCCAATACTTGGCTGCTGCTCGAGTTGAGACCGCTCGCTCTATGGAAAGTCTCCGTCCAAATAAAGAGTCACCATCACCAGGGAGGCCTGCTAGTTCTTGTACTTCAGTTCGTACGCATACTCATAGGAGCTTTTTAACAGCTAGTGAGCGAGATGTTCGCGATGTAAGAGGAACTGGGCCTGCTAGACGAGCCTTGTCAGGGGAGGATATGGGAAATGCTGAAAAAAGGCGGGGTTTGTTTGCGACGGAGCGGCGTACGCTGCAGCAGCTAAGCCTGCCTCCGCCGGAGCGCCGGCTGACTATCCTCAGTCCTCATAGTCCGATGGCCATTACCGAACTACAATGGCCTTCACCTCCGGGCATCCGCGGCCGTCGGAAGAAAGGAATGGTGCTACCAAAACTGATATTACCTCGGAGTGATTCGGACGGCTCAGAAGTATTTTTTGAAAGGTGCTTATTAACTTATTCATGTTATCTTATATATTAGGTACAGTTGGTCATAAAGGAATCTATCAACCTACAGTTTCCATTCGTTTGCTGAATATTTAACTCATTTAAAGCAATGTCAACAACAATCTAAAAAAAAGGAAAGTAGACACTTTTGGGCCAATTATACTCGTACCCATAGTTTTCTGGAAATGTAAAAAAATAAACAACCAAATAATCAACTTTAATTAAATCTATAAATAATGTTCAAACTTTTTACAAAATATAATTAGAATTTGCGATTACATTCGTAGAGAAATAAATGTACATAGGATAAAACAAAAAAAAGTAAGAAAATATGTATCATGTGAAACAATGCTCATCATATGGCATTAGAAAGGCGATTTGCTAAAATTACTTTTACGAGTACTTTTCTAGAAGATGTACGATGCCAAGAAAAATACTTTAGATCTCACTTGCGTCACATTGCAACCTAACAACAGAAGTAAAAACTTTTACACGAGCTTCGTTTGTTTTTCTTTGAGCTGGATGTTTTATTTGCGTTTTAAACATCGTTTGTAGTTGGTAGACTCCAAAATTACTTTGTAATTCAAAAAGTACCTAGATAATAATCTTTTGAGGGTAGGTATTCACGAACACTGGAGATTACCACAGAATATCTGAAAGTTTAAAATAAATTGAGCTTGACAAAGCATTTCGCCAGTCCTGAGACACATATTGTTCGCGCGAAAGAAAGCACAGACTTGGACTTCAGCCAGATCAATTGAGTTCTGTAATTCTTAACTATGATTAATTAACAAACTCGAACCAAAATAGTGTATGTTAATCTTCCACATCTGAAACGAAAGTAAATGAAGACTGCATTTTAAATTGATTTATAAAAAATATTCATTAAAAGATATCAGAGCAGATGCCGGAACCTCCTCAGGAAATGAATGTTAGCGATGATGAAAGCGAAATAAGTATGGATGAGATTATGAAAGTAATGAAAAGTATGAAATTAGGTAAGGCTGCAGGGTATGATAGGGTTTCCGTTGAAATGCTGAAAGCAGGGCAGGGAGTGATTGCAAGTCAGTTGTACCGCCTTTTCAATTTGTGTTGGAGGAATGGCCGAGTACCAGATGACTGGTGCAAGGCTGTAATAGTACCACTGTACAAGGGAAAAGGGTCACAGCAGGACTGTAAGAACTTCCGTGGAATTAGCCTACTTAGCGTCGTCGGGAAACTGTATGCGAAAGTGTTGATTGAAAGAGTTATGAAAGAAACGGACGAAAAAATATGGGATGTGCAAGCGGGATTCAGAAAGGGAATGGGATGTACGGATCAGGTCTTTTCCTTACGATGTATAGCTGAGAAATGTCTGGCTAAATGCCAAAAAGCTTATTGCGCATTCGTGGATTTGGAAAAGGCCTACGATAGAGTGATGAGGAATGAATTGTGGTCAGCTTTGTCATGGCAGGGTGTTGGTGGTAGTCTGATACGAGCATTGAAATCTCTATATGAGAATTCCAGTGCTTGTGTCAGAATCAATGGGGCGTACACGGACTGGTTTAATATCCAGAAGGGTGTTAGACAGGGATGTGTGGCGTCTCCGTGGCTGTTTAACCTCTTCATGGACAAATGCTTGACGGATCTGAAAGAGACTGATTGTGGTTTGAGAATGAAAGAGTTACTCGTCAAATGCCTTCTGTATGCTGATGATCAAGTATTACTTGCATCCTCGGCTCAGGAGTTACAGGAGATGGTAACTATTTTGAATGACGCTTTGGAGAGAAAGGGAATGAAAGTAAATATAAGTAAAACGAAAGTTATGGTGTTTGAAAGAGAGGAACGTGTGACTGAGTGTGATATTAGGATTGGGAGTGAACGTTTAGAGCAAGTGAATGAGTTTGTATATTTGGGTTCTATGTTTACTAGGGATGGGAGGTGTGAAAGTGATATTGAAAGAAGAGTGAACGCCGGCAATAGTGTAAACGGAGCATTGTGCGCTTTTATGAACAGTCAGAAAGTGTCTAAAAAGGCCCGTCTGGCGGTTCATAGAGGGGTGCTGGTTCCGACACTAATGTTTGGGAGCGAAAGTTGGGTATGGCAGAAGAAACATGAAAGTAAAGTATGTGCTGTGGAAATGAGAGCTTTGAGAAGTATGATTGGTGTAAAATTGAATGACAGGATTAAGAATAGTGTGATAAGGGAACAATGTGGAGTGAAAGATGATGTAGTGACTAGAATAGAGAGAGGTATGTTAAGATGGTTTGGTCACTTGGAAAGAATGGATGAGAAGAGAGTAACCAAACAAATTTATGAGACAAGTGTGAATGGAGATGTTGGAAGGGGAAGGCCAAGGCGTACGTTTCACGACCAGATCGGGGATGTACTTAAAAAAGGCCAGGTCAGGAGTACCCTAAACCGACGAGCGTGCATGAAGAGGTTGATGAATGTGAATGAAGCGAAAGAAGTATGTCTGGATCGTAGCAAGTGGAAGGAAGTGGTCTCTGCCTACCCCTCCGGGAAAAAGGCGTGACTTTATGTATGTATGTATGTATTCATTAAAAAGATTTTTTTTTATTTACATCCTGTTTTTTTTATGATACAATAGTAGAAACTATGATATTGATAGGTACAGTAGAAGTAATATATATATATATTTTACTTATATTATATTGATTTTTGGTGCAGAAAATTAGAAAAGACTTTATGTCAAATAATACCTATTATACAATTTATCTTTGAATTTTGATTTAATACGTAGATAGAGTTACAGAAGATAAACACACAATAAAGACTTTAAAAAGACTTATCCCAGAGAAAGAAGTAATAATAATATAGGGATAAAAAAGCAATTGAAAAAGTAATCCTCGAGTGTTAATACCTACCACTTTGCTCGGGGAAATTTCTTTTTATTATAGGACGTCACGTGGAGGCAAAATACGACGACGTTCTTATGAAATTCGGAAATAAACAATCTTACATTAACTTTAAAGAACGTCTGATGACATTCAAGATAGTTTTTCATCACTATAGAATTGCTGAAGTAAATGTACGGATACTATATATAAGGTCATAAATTCGTTCTGCCATTTGTGATAATAAGTTGTTTATCTGTATTTATTCCTAAACAAACCTATTTTTAAAGTCGCGGTATCTAGGACTTATATTTTTAAGTTATTACAAATCATTATAAAATAAATACGTAACATCTGATCGTTATATTTTTTTATCAATTAACAACCATCATTTTATGAAACAACATAAATATTGTAACTATAGATTATCTATAGGATATTAGTAGCTGATTCACTGTTATTATCGTAACCAGGAACATTTATCAATTTGATATTTTGACATAGCAAGTGTCTGATAATACTGCCCGAAATTTGAGAGATTATTTTTATCGACTTATCTCTACTCTGTCTGAAGAGCCACTTAAATGAAGCTTAGCAAAACACATTGCTGCAGCTAAAACACAACAGCTAATTGTTGTTCATGACCTTTAAAATTGTAGGTTTACGTAATAATAACCTATATTTCTGCTGGTGACATGCTAGTCCTTGTTTATTCAGATTTTTTTAATTTGACTAGGAAGACGTCATTGGAAAAATATACTTTCATCTAATAATATATTTTCGTAAAGATTTTAATGTGTAAGAGTTGTTAATAAAGAAACAGTTGAATACAACAAAGTACAGTGATGACTCGTAACATTGCAGCAGAAACAATATTGCTTAAAACAAAGTAAAAATCAAATGAAGTACATAAAGTTTGCGAAGAAAACTGCAGTAAACGTTATATCTAATTAAGAGTCACTTGTAAAATGCAAAGTCGTGGTGGTACTAACTTGTTGCTATATGCTCTAGCTTCTTTTATCAACCTGAGATAAAGTACCTATGCTAATATGTAACATTATAGAGGTCAAATCACTTTTTTTACAAAGTATACAGCGGCATACATACACTTTTATGACGCTATAGGTACTCACTCATATCACATTTTACGTTTGTTTACCTTAGAGTACTGAATCCGTTTTCTGTTCTAGAGGTTCCAAGTTCGTCTTATTCGTGTTTTTTTTTGTTTTGTTTTATGATTTATCTACTAACTAATGTTCAATAAGTGATAAAAATAACAACGTGATATTCTATCACAAATTAACGTTTCTCGTGAATAATTATGTGCTCTTTCAAAATATATTACGATTAAGATTACTAAACAAATGGCAGAACGAATTTATGACCTTATATATAGTATCCGTACATTTACTTCAGCAATTCTACAGTGATGATAAACTAGTTTATTCATGACCGTGGATGTCAGAATATTTACCTCATGAATGTTTTTCTTTTTCGATTTCACAGATTAAAAACAAAAGGATTTAATTACTTTGATTCAAAAAGTTATACAAATAATTGATGTTTGAGGATTTATCGAATTTCTACCGAAGTTACTCATATTTTTCTTTCTTTCTATTGAAGCAATTTCCTTACATTAAACTCATAAATATTATTGTACGTTTAATACCTATTACTTTGAAACAACGTGCTGATAAAATAGTTATCCGCAAAAAAGTTCTACTCATAGTTTTTTCTTATAGCTGCTGGTAAAATTTTGAATTCATTGTCGTTATATTTTTTTTGTGCGAATCCAAATCAAAAACCTTCTCCAACTTCTCAAAATATAAACGTAATAAACGTAATAATAAATTCACTATAGTAGGTATATTACAATGAAATTGAAATTTTTATTTGCAATAAATGTGGTGAGATAGAGTTCTTCCATTTATGTTATTCAGTATCACACATTTAACCAAATATTGGTATGCAAAAATTTAATAAAATATGACCAATTAATTATTATAACAACAAATTCAAAATAAAATAAATATTATATCACATGCAATAATATTTAAAGTGCAAACTACATCACAAGGATTTTACGGAATAAATACATTTGTCACATAAATACTTATACATTATACAAGGCGTTTTTGAATTTTATTACAGGTAATTCCTTAATTGCATCTGGTATTTTATTGTAGACTCTTACAGACATATTGTAGACATTTTTGGAGAAAAAAGCTGTAGTGCTAAGAAGAGCTAACAACCGATTTGGGTACCTGGCTAAAAACCTGCACGCCTCATGCCTCCTCGTAAACAGCTCTGGATTGTTTTTTACAAATTTTATACAGTTTGTGCCTGGCCCCCAAACTTAGGTAAAAGGCAACTAGTTTACTAAGCAAAATATTTAGTAACCAAAGATATATCTTTGGTAGTAATAAATAGTACGTCCTTTCTATCATCCTTCAACAAAAACTTCAACGAAATATTTTACCCACTAACGACATAGTAGTAAATACCATTGTAATAAAAAAAATGCATCACATCTTTTTGTTAAACTTGTAATATGCAGGAAATTTAATTTATTTTTCCACAGGACTTCCTTATGTCAGCTTCAATCGTTGATTATATTATTCTTTCTGTTGTCTGATTTGATCATGAGGCATCCATTAACAGTATTTATGACGATATTATTTCGTTATATTGGTCAATAAACTTTCCCAAATATCGCTCTGGCGCGATATAATTAGTTTTCTTAAGGCAAAGACTGTCCGTGTTGTATTCTTTGTTTGTTTCATCGATTTACTAGAATAGCGACGTTCATGAAAAGTGTTATCTATCTAACACTTTTTAACGTTCTGCCTCAAATTACCCGTTGAAGATTTTGTTAATTTGTAGTGTATTATAACTGTATCTTATGCTTTTTCTTTTTTTTTTATCTTAAGGGTTCTAATTTGTTTTTCGTAATAAATTTCACTTTGGATGAATTTTATTTTATTTCTGCTGTCCATTAGTAAAGATTCCGTGAAAATTTCCGAGTAGTCATTTGGTAGCTAATGGCAAATTCTCCTGCAGTGGAATCATAATAGTTTCCAGTCTCATGTTAAATTAATTTCATTCACTGAACGATGTGGTGAGTGCGATCGTCCAAAGCGAAAACTACCGTGTGTGCACAGGTGCCACAATCGACTTGTAAACAGCTCGCACAGTGCCGGAGCATTACTCAGAATCTATACATATTAAGGCAATATAAAAAAAAAAATTGGTGCTAAAACATATTTAAAACGATACATGTAAAATGTAGGTACCTTCGTAAAATAGATACCCACATTTTACATCGTAGCGTTTGGGAAAATCATACACCGCTACATACGTAGCTGGCATGCCGGGCCTCGTAGCAGATATCAACACTCCGTAGCAGTCTAGCGGTGAATAACTTTCTAACGAAGTTGATAAATCTCTAGGTATAAATATTGGCAACAGACTTATAAATGTAATAGAAACGCCAATAAATAGTTTAATAATAGTTTATTGTTTCTTTCTAGCTACTTTTGTGTTAAATTTTCTCATTTTGATGAGAGCGGTGTGACACTATTGTTAACGCCGGTCAACTCGCTGTGATCCGGCACTGGATGTGTAACGCCCACTATGTCTCTCTCTGTGGGTATGAATGTGACGATGTCGTAATCTCGCAACTATGCCATTGTCTCTGCACTCACATTAATTACAGGTGAGCGCTTGGCGCAGGCTCTTGCTTGATTATAAGCCCATACCAAAATGAAATAAACAGATATCTGAAATTTATATATAAATAAATTAAAATTAAATTAAAATTAAATCAAATTATAATTGTATTTCACAGTAAGATAAACATATGATCGCTTTATGACTTTATGACATTCTTTGGCATGCTCTGCAAACGTGAGTTTCTCATAAAATTGTGTTCTTGATCTTCTTTTCCTCCGTGCAAAATTTTGTATTTCGCAAGACTTTTACCAAAGTATTTTATTTTTCCTTATGATCAGATTTCGTGTTGATGCCAAATTACGACTTCGTACAATGTCTGTTGCTAATTATGTAGGTAAAAAGGTATTGTTCCCAAAAATGTTATTCGTTTCATTATAATTAATGTATTATCCATTTAAAATTACGTACTCGGATTCTCAATTTCACGACCGAAATTTTATTCTTCTTTTCAAAAACTTAAATGTTCTAAAATCTCGAGTAAGTAGTGTACACACAACATGAATAATTCAAAAATTCCCCACATCTAAGTATTAAGTATCAATCAATCAATCAGCATATTGCAGTCCAATGCTGGACATAGGCCTCCCCAAGGGCACACCAAAGCGCACGATCACCCGCTTTCCTCATCCAGCCGCCACCAGCGACCTTCCTCAGGTCATCAGTTCACCTGGCAAGGGGGCGTCCCACACTACGTTTCCCGAGACGCGGTCTCCATTTGAGACACCGTCTGCTCCAACGCTCATCGGTTCTGCGACAGACGTGGCCAGCCCACTGCCACTTCAGCTTGCTACACTTCTGGACGATATCAACCACCTTGGTCCTCTGCCGGATGATTTCGTTTCGGATTTTATCCCGTAGCGAAATACCAAGCATATAAGTATATTACCTGAAAAATATTACCTGAAATCTTAAATGAATCCCAAAAAGCTTATTTACAAGCATACTGGTATTAAAAATTTTCTGAAATCATTCTCGGTATAATTATACCTTAAAAAATTTACATTATGATTTTTCACCCATAGAACAGGTTTGTTTTTATCAATCTAATTTTAATAAAAAAAATAAATAACCGATCGGTATTTACAGAGATTTAGGTATTTATGAGATGTTCAGAGATTAAATGAGTAATATGAAACTTATTCATACTTTTACGAACGAAACCTTTTTCTTCCCTTGCTCAATTTATCAGGCTACCTCCAACAGCAAGACGGATCGTGCTTAGCGCAATTCTCATCATGAATCAGGATCACAGTCACAAATCAACCGATGTGGCCGATCCAGTTCACCCGACCAATAACCATTTTATTGCCGATTTAGGATCACTTTTTCGAGGTCAAGGGCACTTCGCAAAGACACTTCAGTTCCTAAATAATTCAGTAGAACATAATTCTGTTATCATCAAACACACTCCAATATGTAATAAATCCATGCCTAGAGAACTTACCTGTATTTTATTTTATACCTTAGTGACCGAGCCTATATAGCTACTCGGTACTGATTATAGTATACTTGTGTTCTTGTTACAATCATGTTATCGTGACTGGGTGACAATGTTCCAACCAGGATTTGAGCCTGGAATTAGAAAATCGACCAGCACATTCGTATTTTATACAACCCACATGCAAAGAAGAAATCAAGCTAGCTTATTTAGACTTTAAGCTTCCTTGCATCGATTTCTTTTCATTATAGGTATAAATGATTTTGTTGATTGCATGGTTGAAAGAAATGAAAACAAAATAAAATTAATGCACACAAACACAAAAGACAAACAAATGTAATATTGTTGTAACAAAAAAGAGAAATTAGGTACAATTGGATTCGAACTCTGATGAATAGCTGATGATTTATTATTAGATAAATTCAGGTGATCTTTCATCAGTGTAAGGATAAAAAACAAAAAAGGGGGTAGGTACAACATGGACAATGACATTTACATGGACATGACAATATTGTCGTCTTGTGATTCAATTAGTCAAACCAATATTACTTTTTTTCGCGTAGATAAGTTTCCCTAGCTTTAACAATAAAAAACTTGACACTGGCACAAAGTCATTCTAGTGCCATAAAAAAAAAAAAAAAAAGGGGAGCAAGCAACCAAAAAGGGCTTAGCCTTGAACAGCCACGCCAAAAAAATTAAAATCACGGAACATTTTGAAATAATATATATAATGAATTTAGCGGCCTATATGGGAGTATCAAAATAAATGTAAAAAAATAATGTTTTGCAAGACTTTCAATCGATTGATAACGCCAAAACTAGTTTTGCCAAATACATTCTGACGAAAATAATAATAACTTTTATTTTTTTAATTATTATTAGGTTCTGTTCAGTGTGATACCTTTGTGGGTTTAAAAATATTAATTTCAAACATTTTGATATATTTTCGCATATCCAAAAAAACACTGACAGACTTTCAATCAAAAAATCGTATATTATGTAAAGTATTATTTTTATTTTTCTGTTTATTTTCTTTGTCTAGTAACAGTAGTCAGCCATGTCAATGTTTTTTTTTTTATGAAAAAGGCAAAGGAAACTATATAATTATTCTGGAAAGAAAAGGAAATTATATATTCTGCCAACTTTGACTATCATCACTTTCTAGAATAAAGGCCAAGTCCATATTTTTATGGCTTGGACGAATTTTTATGGTTTTCAGGCAGAATTTATCTTTTGTCTTAACTTAATTTAGCCTAAACTATTAATTTAACCAAACTAACACAATAATAGAAATGAAAAACGAATTTACAACAATACGAAACACGAAGCCCAGACGTAAAATGATGAATATTTGTTTTATTTAATTTCTTTGATACAAAAATTCCAACATTTATGTGATATCCTTATTATTGACAACTCAAAACAGTCTATATTATCATAACATTTTTATGTTCATATTGAAGCCCAGAGGCCAAACATTTTGGTTTCTGTCCTTTGTGTTTTCTACCATTCATATGTGTTTGTGTTCATGAATCTGCACAAGAATGAGTTTGCGTAAGTTTATATGAAATCTCCCTCCCAGTTCCCCTAGTTGGCAATTACTGTGTTCACAACAGTAAATGGAAGCTAGTGAATATTTGAACAAACACACTACCCTGGAGAACTTGGAGCAAGCATTGACGAGCCTGGGGGAGCGTTTTTATCCTCTGGGAATCAACTCGACATATTTGACACAAGAACAATTTAGATCAAAGCTAAATGTGAGTACGTGTTATAGAAAGTTCAGCCAGCAGACGTCATCGATTTATAAATAGAGAAAATAAGAAACGCATTAATCTTGTGCTTACCACTGGGATGCAGAGTCAGTCGTATAATATAAAAAAAATATACTGTAGTCCATGGCTAAACATATCCACACATATAATGAAAAAAATGTTAGTGTTCTCGAGAGTTGGTTAAGATTTCAGCCTTAGCAGAAGGTGCAGTGCAGGTACAATGGACCACACGTCAAGACTATCTCAACTGTTACTGAAAGAACATATTCTGAAGCTCAAACTGTAAACTGCTTGCACTACAGGAGCATCGTACTGCCTGCGGGATCGTTTTAGAGTTCTCTACTTCCGTATTTACAGCGCTGCAGTTTAAGCAAAATTTATAGCGTTGGAAAACTTACAGGAAGTTGCAGAAGAAAGGCAATTCATTAGAGAATATTGTTCCAGCCGTAACTGGTATTGTAGCCATAATTGATAGGACTAATACCTATTGCTTTATGGTTTTTAGGTGTACGTTTATCTGATATTTAAATGTTCACATGCTTTTTATTTATTTTTTACATTTTTCAACTGGTTTTTCCAATTCATTACAATTTATAGTTAGTAGGTATATAATCGTTGTTAATTCTAGTACACATCACTTGCTTAGCCAATAGTTTATACCAATTGAAAATTTTATAGCACATAATACAAGAAAAAAAGTGGTCTACGTCAGTCGCTGTACGTGCAAATAGCCAGTTGGCAGTTGCAGCTCGCTTCAAACTTATACCTTTGTCCATATGTCGCTTATAAATGTAACAATAAAAGATTTGGTTGGTTCGTAGGTTGTGAATTCAAAAGACAGCTTTAACGCTATTTATCACAGTGAACAATGCGAGCGGTGTTCACTACTAGGCGCTTATATAGGTAGAGTATGTCACCAACCCCTACTCTTCCCGTAGGTGTCGTAAGAGGCGACTTAGGGACTACACAATGAACAGGGAACGGGCAGCAGCGCTCTCTGATACAGTAACCTTTTAATCTGCGATCTCCAACCCGCATGTCAAGCGTGGAGATTATGGCAAAACCCTCCACTTAAGTGGAGGAGGCTCATAGTCCAGCGGTGGACTGCAACGGGCCGTTGATGATGATGTTGGCTGTGGTTTCCAAAGGTCCACACGGCTGGAATACTGCGATACTGTGTGATATTATCCTTACATGAAAAGCTGACATTTAATTACTATATCTACAGCTTCATACCATATACCCTGCCTATTGAGATTTTTCCAGCGTCGGCTTTTGTTCAAGGTTTACATTTACGGACGGAATTTGAAAAGTACAATCGTTAACTTCTCTATAGCCTTTACAAATTGGAGTTTAAATAAATAAAAAAAAAAAACAATTTTCATTTGTTGGTTTAAATTTTAAATACAAATAAAGTACTTTAATATAATAAATCTTCTGGATTGACCGATCTTGACATTTGGCGTGGGGTTGGAGGACATGGCTACTTTTTACAACGGGATTATTTTATACATGTATGTATGTATGTATGTATGTATGCTTTACCCCTATGAATGAATGAATTAATGAATATACTTTATTGCACACACAGAAATAATAAATGACAGAGTGGAAGTAAGAACAGGAATAACTGAAAAAAACTGAGAATACTTGAAAAAAACTAGACCAAAGACGCGGTCACAAATCTAGTTCAAAAACAGAAAATTAAAACATATCAATGTTAACGTTAACGCTGGAGTGAAATATCCTTGGAATAATCAAATAACATACATAGCTACATTTTTTTTAGATTTCTTAATTAAGGTAAATATGAAATAAAAAAGTAAACATACAAGCATTTCATCTTACTAATATACGAATATCGCCTTCTTTGATACGAGTTTTCTTAACGTTCATAAAGCGAACCTCTGTGATGAAATGGGGTTCAAAGATTAAATGTCATTAAATTGAATATTTCATAAGCTGTATAAAAATAGAGATAAAGAATTAACAGGAACCATCATCAATATTAATTCATTTACGAATGAATTTACGAAATGATAGGGTATATTGATTATATACTCCTACCTTTAATTATCTGCGAGTAAGATAATTAAGGGTAGGAGTACAATGTTGCTGAATAGAGCTACAACAGTGTGTTGTTTATTAATACAAAATATTACCACGGTATGTTAAAGGAATGCCGCGGGCAGCTATACAAATCATAGGATTAAGAGAGTTCAACTATGTATACTATGGGTTCTGACAGCTTCAAAAATTTTCATACGACGTTAACAACTTTTTTAAAATAATATTCAGTTTAAAAACCATAATAGCTAAAATATTAAAAAGATAAGTAACTTTACCTCTTATTTTATCATTAAACAGTATGTAATTTTACTCAATAAATAAATAAATAAACGAAATAATATTGATAAGTTTTTAAAAATTTAATCTGTCAGAGCTCATCCTATAGTAACCCAAGTATAAGTTGTCTTATTTCTACTCAATTATCACTCATAATTTAGGTTTTGAACAAGCTTTACAATTTCTCATTTACTCAGAAATATTGGAACATGTCCTGCCATAAATGAAACCTAGAACTTGTAATATACATTACTTAAATAGATAAATACACACTTATATAGATAAACAACAACCAGACACAAGGCAAATGCAAATACAAGTGCTCATCACACAAATGTTTGCCCTGGGCGGGATTCGAACCCGCGACCCTGTGCGTCGGAGGCAGATACACTACCACCTGGGCTACGGAGCCGTCAACCCTTATCTGAGGCAAATTTTACTTTAAATTACCTAAACTGGTAACATTGTAAAACAAAATCTAAATCAGGTCTAGTTCTTTATCGTTAAGCTGACATAATCTCTGTAGATTGCCATTTTTTTTTCAACTGGTAACTATAGGTATATATTTTTTCCTTTATATTCTGTCTGCAGGTAACCAAACGCGCTTAAGAAAAATCTCCTTTGAAAGGCGAGGCCGACACTTTGAGACGATAGAAAAGCGTTGATACCTACTTGAACGTTTTCTTTGCGTCACTTGTTTTCCTGTGTGCTTTAAAATAAAACACTGAATATGAAATTTTTATCATAAATGTTTTTCTAATATGTATTTACCCTGTTAAATGACTGGGTAAATCATGAAAGATAAACAATGTTTAATAGGTTTCCCCTTACAGAACTTATATTTCGTTCATTTATCAAATGGACTGTCTTCTGAAACATTGATTTTATTTTTATGTACGAGTAAGTTGTTGTTGTTGTTGCCGTAAGTAATAAGTACTTACTAACAAAAGTGCGAAACACAAAGTTCATGAATTATATTGAGAATCATTATGTAAAACGCTTTTTACAGAAGCAAATAAAATAAAAATAAAAGTACGATTCTTTTGTAAATTTCTTGAGTTTTGTTGTAAGTAACCCATTTATCTATTTATTTATTTTTATTTATTTTGTTTCTTATTGGGCTTATGCCCTGCAAAAAAAATGTTTTTGTTACTAAATACTACATTAACGAGATTCTGAAAAATCCGACAAAATTCCCTCTAAATAATTTCTAATTATTGTAGTGATTCTTAGGGAGGCTTTTATCCAGTTGTAGATGTGTTTTAACTGAAAAAACGATATCATAATTCATACACGCCAAACTATTAATAAAATAAAAACAAAATTATGAAAATAAATTTATAGGTTTAAGTGAAAAATAGATGTCACTAGGGAAGAAATATAATAAAATTCACTTAGCAACTACGTTTTCTTCTGCGACAAGATTAAAAACTTTTTTCTTTTTTTACAGGTAAGTCGCTGTTGAATAAAGAGTATTAAAGAGATGGCGTCGCGCTGCGCTGAACAGACTCTGGGTAAAGGTATACTTACATCTACGTAGTACATGTCATTCTAGTTCGAAAGGACTGAAATGACTAAGATAATTAAATTTTTTACTACTTTAAAAATAATTTGAAGGTAAAATTCAGACAAAATCTGAGAATTTATAATTGCACTTAAGTATGGAACTTAACTTGAGAGTGTAGTGTCAGGTGGACGTAGCCCTTTAAAGATGGGAGGCACTCGCTTCTAGCGCATAAATCCGTAGCTAAATAATGACTCCAATATTAGATTACAATATTTTTGTATTATCTTTTCTTCATTTCCATCCCTAATCCACACCATTATTTTCTTCAGCCAATCATTCTCTGACTCACTACGTCTAATTAGCTTTTTTACGATATATAGGGCGAATATCGAGTGCCAGCAACAACAAACAAAGGGAAAAGTGCGCGGAGACTGCATGTAACCAATGCAATCTCCACATCCCTCCTCCTACAGGAAAATGATCAGCCGATCACAAAAGATAAACCTAACTAATTACCTAAAAGTGCGTATAATATTTCATTTAACAAACCCTATGATTTGTACAAGAAGCCATAGCTAACAGCTACCTGGTGGAACAACGTTTCACCAAATACGAATAATTAAAACCACGCCAAAAGATTATTCATTCAAGTACAACTCATGGTACACTACATGAACCAAAAGAACAATAAATAAATTTTGAAGAATTAATAGAACAACTAACAGCGACACAAAACGTTCAACATAATATTAACATTGGACCATGCTGCTATAATTGACCAACAAGAACAAACGAAATTATTATTATGTAATATCAGATAAATCAAATTATGACAACAAAATCCCATCAACATAATGAACAAACTTTAAGTGATCACACCTAATCTAAACTTAAATATTTCAACCTAAGCTAAGACAAAAACAAATGAAAAACGCGAATACAAAGTCTAAAAATCGAAGTAGCGGCAGGTCTGGAACAGGAGCTCAGGCCTATTCGTATATGTAGAAAAATAATGATCACCTACACTATGCGTCACTTACGTTAAATATTATCCAAATAACAAGATCTTTTCCGAAGAACTATAAATATTCGATAGCATATCTAAAATGAGTGGCCTATACACTAAGCTCACCCTCCCCTTATAGAAAATAACAACCCCATTAAATAGCTAGATTTTTAAAACCTTCTTTTCTTCATGAAGTTTCTTTTTTTAATATATAAAATGTTTATAAACTACTTATTACGAATCTGCAAATAAGAGCTGGATTAATCCATTCGAGAGAAAAACAAAAATTAATAGAACTTGACTAAACCTAATAAGCATAACATGAAACCAATAAGCGTTCTCGAATCCACCGACTCATAAAATACTAAACCAATACGATCGTGCTAAGAAAAAGCACATCTCATGAGGATGCATATGTCCTATTATGAGATCCGACAAGTAATGCTCAAACCAAACGAATATCTCGAACGATTGTTGATTAAATGAAAATACCATAGCTTAAGTCAAAAGTCCATGACAAACAAAAATAAATAAAATGTAAGAATAAGTTATCAAACTATGCCATATATAGACAAACATTAAGTTACCCATCATACAAAAATAAAAATAAATTTATATATAGAGACAATAATAATTATTTGTTGACAAAGACGCTGACATAACATATCAACCACAAATGACGATAGAAGTTCATGACGAGTTGTGAATAAAGTAAGGCATAGGACAGATCAAGGGAAACAAACGCCAAGTTACTATAAAATAATATTTTTAAACACGCAATCTGAACGGTTTCAGAGAATTATGGTGAAATATTAAATCACGTCTGGAGCTTCCATCTATCTTACGTAGTAAATAATTATTATTAGATAGCCTTCGAATAACACGAAACGGACCTTTATATGGACGCGATAACTTCTGACCAACATTTGTTATTCTTTTAGGATTATATACCAAGACTAAGCTACCTGGATCGAACGTTACGAACCTGACTTTCCTGTCATAATATTCCTTTTGAGTCATTTGCGATTTACGAATATTTCTCAACGCACAAGAGATCATTCTAATATTAGCATTATTGCGAGCAGCAATATCCAAATCATTACGATTAGATACAATATCAACATCAGAACGCAAAATTGGGTCTCTAGCAAAAACAATAGTGTAAGGAATCGTATTTGATGACGCCTGTCTCGATATATTATACGCGTACGTTGACATGGGCAAATACATGCACCAATCTGCTTGACTCTCGTTTGTATACATCGCTAAACTCTGAGATATAGTGCTATTAAAACGTTCCACGAGTCCAATGGTCTGAGGATGCCTAGTTGCAGCAACCGATAACGTGGAATCAAAAAAAGCTATCGTATTTTTAACCATGTGTGATGTGAAAATTGATCCACGATCTACAATGACTTCATTTACCATACCAAATTTACAGAAGATCTCTTGAGTAAGAAAATCACTAACGGCCTGAGCAGTTGCACTTGGGACTGCTCTAGTTATCGCGTATTTCGATAAATACTCTAAACAAACTATGATGTATTTGTTTCCTAAATCCGAGGTCGGAAGAGGTCCTAATATGTCAAGGGCTATTTTATCAAAAAGATGATTGACTTCAATCGGTTGCATCGGAGCAATCAAATACGATCTCTTCCTCTCTTGACATTCTTTACAACTTTCGATATATCTAGAAATTTTCTTTTCAGCATCAAGAATAAAATATCTGTCCCTAAATTTACATAAAGTCTTCGTAAGACCAAAATGCGCTCCATTCCAAGGATCATCATGAATTTCCTTCATAACGTCATTAAATGAAGCTTGAGGAACAACCAAACGATCAACATATCTGTTACCTATCCTACACCTGTGAAAGAGCTTATTGTCTCTAGTAAGAAAACCTTTATAGTTTAGCCGAGATCTAGAAGCAATCCTTGAAACTTGTTCAGTGCAAAAACTATCAACGCTTTGATCAAATTCAAAACGAGAAGCTTCAATCCTGTATAACTCTAAACCATCCTCAACTACATCCTTAGGAGAGGTCTCCTTAACATCAACATCCTCAATTAATGGATTCCTGCTTAGGAAATCAGCAATTTGGTTATCTTTGCCCGAACAATATACTATATCAAAATCATATTGTTGAATCGCTAAAGACCAACGAGCTAAACGCCCATTCATATCCTTTTTAGTACGGAGCCATACCAAAGCTTTGTGATCCGTCACGACGTCAAATTTCATTCCCCATAGTAAATGCTTAAAATAATTAAGAGCCCACACTAGAGCCAAACATTCCTTTTCGGTAATCGTATACCTGGTCTCACAATCAGAGAGCTTACGCGACGCGAAAGCAATCGGAAATATTTTATCATCACCCTGCAATAAACAAGCACCTAATGCTTTATCACTAGCATCGACAAATAATCTTGTAACTATGCCTTCGCTATTCGAAAAATGTCTTAATAAAGGGGGGTTCTGAATAAGAGAAAGAATTTTAGAAAATGCATGTTGCTGTAGTTCTGTCCAAATAAATTTGACACCCTTCTTCATCAACCTTGTTAGAGGCATAGCCAAATCCGCATAATTATCTAAGAATTTTCTATAATATGAAAAGAGTCCTAAAATAGATTTAAGTTCTTTAGTCGATTTTGGCACTTGGATCTTCATAATCTTTTCAAACTGTGATTGATCTGGTCGAATTCCCTGACCCGTTATTTCATAACCAAGAACGGAAACTTTTTCAAAACCAAATTTGCACTTACTAGGTTTAAGTGTCAAATTGCATTCTTTAATTCTATATAAGATTTCATTTAAAGATAAAGAAAATTCTTCAAATGTTTCCCCATAAACCAATATGTTGTCAATATAAACAATAGCATTCCGATATTTCATGCCCCCTAAAACACTATCCATAACCCGCTGGAAAATCGCACCACTTGTTTTAAGGCCGAACGGCATGACGTTAAATTCATACAATCCCGAAGGGGTAACAAAAGCAGTTTTATGCTTATCAGATTCCTTGATTCTCAACTGCCAATATCCACTATTTAAATCCAGATCCGCAAAATATTTGGCTTTAGCTAGATATAAAATTATGTCATCTATTCTGGGTAAAGGATATGAATCGGTAATTACTTTTTTATTCAATGACCTATAATCAATGCAGAATCGCCACGTGTCATCAGGTTTCTTGACCAAGACAACCGGGGATGCATATGCACTTCGCGACTCACGAATGATTCCATTTTCCAACATCTCACTCACTTGTTCCCTAATTATACTGTGTTGATGGTGTGAAACTCTATAAGGAGCTTTATGAATAGGAGTCTCGTCTGAAGTATTTATTTCAACTTCCATTAATGAACATGCCCCTAAATTCTTCGAATCAAACGCAAACTGCTTTTCATATTTGCCCAGTAATTCTAACAACTTACTTTTCTGATCTGATAATAAAGCATCAGAAATATTAAAATTATTACATTTCGTGTTATTCGTTAGGATCGTATCCTTTTTTAAATCGTCCAAATTTTCATTTATTGATTCTACCGTATTAAGAAAATAGATATAATCACCTTTCGGTAACGGCAATAAATGTTCGGACTCAGTCCCGGACTGAACATAATCAAGTGAAAACGCCGCGATTTTTGTATCATTTCTGAACCATACCTTATTCCTATCCAGTTCAATGAACTGTTTATCAAAGTTGACAATGGCCTTTACTGCATATAAAAAATCCTGCCCTAAAATTATATCAGGTACTAAATCGCACACAACAACAAATGCATGATTATAAACAATGCTATTTATTGTAATGTCCAACATAACAGAACATTCAGCTAATAACCTAATCCCATTCACCGTACGCAAACAAGAGGCGTTATCATTATATGCGTGTGACGGAATGAATTTATCCACTTTTTCAAGAAACGAAGAAGAAATCACAGAAATTGTGGCACCTGAATCAATCAACGCATTATGCACTACACCGTACAAATCAACACAAATAATAGGAGAGACGGGACGACTAAAATGACCGTCTACCAATGTAGTCCCATTCACTGGCGACGCTGAAAGTTTGGGTCATTACCCTGTATATTTCCAACGTTATCACGCGAACCGCTTCTTAAATTATACCGGTTTTGAGTGTATTGGGGTCTTGACGATCTCGCATCATTGCGGGGTCGGTTTGATCCAAAGTTAGTAGTACGTGGAGAAGATGGACTCCTCGGCGGCCAACTAGAAGATCTATTTTGCGGCGTGGAGTATAATTCCTGCGGTGAGGCTTGCGCACTACGCTGCCCAATATTTTCACTGGGATAACCATCACCCATTGAATTCGTATAACTGCTGGGCTCGCCACATCGAGTCGAGGTTATCTTCACTGGCAACGATAATTCAGTGTGTGTGGCCATAAAGAGCATCGAATACTCCATGCAGGTTTGTTTGAGGGTAGCGAAATCTTTGTATAATTGAGTTCCGAAATTACGTTTAAAAAAAGATGACATACCAGTCAAACATTGCTTAATTATTATTTTCTGGTCTGAAATCTTAGCCTTTCCGGCAAGAGATTCCACACGATACACATAGTCCATCAGAGGCTCATTATAACCTTGACGAGACTTATAAAACAACGAAGCATGGTCTATAGGAGACGGGAATTCTAAACAAATCGCTTTTTTAATATCCTCATATTTCGTAGAGGACGATTTTGTCAAATTATAATAGCTGAGAGCCGGCCCACATAGATAAGTAGCCAACACTAACGTTTTTACATCGTCACTCCAACTATTTATAGCGGCGATTATCTCGAATTGCGAGAAGAAGTCCTCCGCGGACGAATTCAGACCGTTATACTTATCAGACATAATTCAACTTTTTTCAACAAAATAATATCAATTGTACATCACCAAGGCATCAATGCAGAGAGACCTTTCCATGGTATCTCATCATCATTCTAATGGCTGCAATCGCTGCATTGGCCATCTCATTCAATATTAATTTCTTTATTCACAGTCTTTTCTTAGACTTTTTTCTGGAAAACTTAATATGGTGCATAAAAAGGATTTAAGATTAAACACGTCTTCCTCTGCGTCCGCGTTCAGTCGAAGCTAAACAAAGGTAACAAAATTAAATTGCTTCATAGCTGCGATCCGTGCTGTGATATTTGCTGTTGATTCTACAAGGCAAATAATCAGGCAAATAATATAGCAAAGAAAAAAAAATACGTAACTGGAGGTACCGATTTCTTCATAAGTCTACACCATGTCAGGTGGACGTAGCCCTTTAAAGATGGGAGGCACTCGCTTCTAGCGCATAAATCCGTAGCTAAATAATGACTCCAATATTAGATTACAATATTTTTGTATTATCTTTTCTTCATTTCCATCCCTAATCCACACCATTATTTTCTTCAGCCAATCATTCTCTGACTCACTACGTCTAATTAGCTTTTTTACGATATATAGGGCGAATATCGAGTGCCAGCAACAACAAACAAAGGGAAAAGTGCGCGGAGACTGCATGTAACCAATGCAATCTCCACAGTAGATACCAAGTACAATATAGTCTTCACTTAATAACTGTGCAAATGAAGACTCAATAATTGTCTTGTACTGCAGCAAACTAATTTCCGAACAAGATCCGAACTCAAGATACCGCACGAAGTTTCAGGATATCCAAGCACCTTATATTGCGAACTCATAGCTCACTAACCCCTCTAAACTGTTTTCTATCTAAACGAACATCTTTTTTTTCCATACCTCTAGATAGGTAAATGAATATGAATAGGTAGATAGCTATGAATTACAGTCATGCAGGACAGGAGACAGGTTTTATCCATTGTAAAATATCGGTTCGATCGACCGCCCGTAGGTATGTAGCGAGAATTTCACAGACGTGATCGGCTGCCGCGCCGCCGCCGCCCGCTCTGCCTGCTTGATTCGAACATAATCCAATTTCTGTGACTGCGATTGCATGATATTGTTACGTGTGGTTACGCCGATTTGTACACCAAATGCTCACTGGGTTATACACGTAATTACTTTGAGAATAAAGCTAATATAATAACATACCATACAAATTCAGTGAATCCTACCGTTTTACTACAGTGAAAACCATATTCTATACTATAACAATATACTGCTGCCACTTAGTACGATTTCAAAATTTCAGGCCGTGATGAAACTTCTCCGGCTTTTAAATTTTTCTCAGTAATGAATTGGATAGGAAATTAATCGATAGCTCCAAAAAAACAAATTATTCATCTCAAATATCATTGTTTTTAAAGGCGAAACAATTTTAATTTTAGGCATTATCGTAAGAAACTAAATCGAAAAATTATGAATAAAATAATTAAAAATTAAATAATGAATCTTCACCAGCGAGTTTTAAATGTAGGGGTATCTACAAATCTGCATTCTATTAAAGACTAACTCACAAAAACAAAGTTTTATTTCCATACAACATACCCGACATTGTGTAGTTGGGTCAAATAACCCTTTGCTTGAATTGTGGAAACATGAGAGTTCAAAGTTATTTAATTTTGCGGCACCTTCAGCGCAAAACTAAGGCCAAATATAGGAAGTGAAACCCCGATATTTTTCTCCGAGCGTAATGCACCTAGCCAAATGAAAAGTTTTACCTATTAATTATTATTTTTATAAAATGTATTGGTTTACCTTATGGCTCATACTTAGCGCGCAGAGCTCATAATATTTCCTATTCTATGTAATAATGAAAAAGTAACCACAGGCCTGACCGGGCACGGATGGGTAAACGTTATTGGTTTTCATGATAAAAAAGGAATAGGAGATGGACATCTCAATCTAATTCAATTTTTATACACATATTTCTTTTTAATGGCATTAATATCTTAATTTTAGAGATGTCAAACCACGAAATTTGACCTCCAGATTCCTACTTTATGGACGCGTAGATAACACAATTCAGAGCAGACGTCAACTTGAAAAAAATCTTAAATTTACGACTACGTCCATCTTTTAGGTTATCATTCATTCAAAGATAGATGGATTTTACCTTTGAATAAGGATTAGATCATGACTTCGAAGTCAATGCCTACTCGATATCCATACTTTGCACCGATTGAGCTTTAAAATAACGCTTCTCCGTGTTCTGGCTAGTGGCTACCTATATTACACCTCTATATACTAAACGACGACGTTAATCCTCGCCACTAATTGCTAGCATTATACCTATATATACCAAGGCAAAAGCTGTTCCGTGGTCGAAAATAAATCTACTGGGAAGCGCTCGGACCTCGGACCTGCTTGCCCGTAGCGAGTGGCATTCACTGGTTAACCTTTGGTACGCAAATCTATGCACTGCACCTACTACTATCGGCAGACAAAAGTGGTTCCTACAACTACAGACTGCAGGTGCATTTTATGATTTTTTTACTGAATAACAGGAGATAATTGCGGTATCTATCTTGTGGTGGTTTGATTAGAAACGATACGATATGATAGTTTTTCCTTACTACGGCGAAATAACAATCTATTGTCATACGAGTAATAGTCAGTTCAGTTACTATCAAAGCGGTACTAGTAACAAAAACGACGATTTTCTTCGAGTTTATTATTTTTATGACGTCTTAAATATTTAAGCCGTGTTTATTGAGTATTTAGCTGGAACACTTAAACAGTGTATAATTTTACAAGTGGGATAACAATTCATTTTGTGAAACTAAATTTGAAAATTTAATAAATGCGTGCCGAAATTAACTAAACGGCTTGCGGGAGTAAGGAGAATATTAAGACGAAAGTTCAATATTTGACGACGGAGTGTACCATATTTTTCATTAGTAAACATGTTATACAATGACTTACCTAACTGCTCGTTATGAACTGTGAAAAAAACGTTTTAGCAAATAAAACGAAAAATCCAATTTTTTTAAAATAAATATTAATAAATATTTATTAATTTTATTGTTTGTTGTTTATTTGTTTTGTTTTTGTTGTAATTGTTTAAGTAAGTATGTAATAATATTGTGGAGATAGCTGAAAGACGTCGGAAGTTGTATTATACTTTCGAAGTTTTACAACGCAGATTCCCGACACGAAAATAAGTTAAGTATACAACTTTGAATACGGATTTTTCGAAGCGTGCTTTCCTGTCTTCCTTAGTGAGCTTTAAACATAATTTTCACATCTTCTGCACAAATTACACCAAATTTGAGTAAAAGCTAGTAAGTAAAAAGCTTATAGCGCATGGCGGTTCCAACCAATTTTATTTTATGGCCGATTTGAGATCGTTTTCGTCCCGGGAAAGAGTCGATTTAGGCTCAGCACACATATCGCATTTTATAAAATATATTGTTCATAATAAGACTAGGGACTGTAACTGTTATCAGCTCTTATACGTTCTCACCGAGGGGCTGTAGCCTACGCTACCCCAAATTAGGCCAATCAGGCTTTATAAGCTGTACAAATTATCTGAGAGCCTGGGTATGACGTGGGGTGCGAGGAAAGCTATGGCACAGAATTAATATAGTGACAGTCGATAATGAACTCAATGTTTCAACTTGTTGATCGACTAGTCGACGGACATTTTAATAAATAACTCCCGCTATACTTCCTCTATGGATACATGACAAGTGTTTCGCTCTCCATATCCAACCTAATTATGACAAGTTGAATGACAAATCTGACTGAAAATCGAACTTCTTTGGTACAGCTGTTACAGAAAGTGAAAGTGATTTAAAAAATATATGTACATTTTCTAATCTGTATTACTCTCAGCCAGCACCAGATTTCTGACGCGCGAATCCTCGCAAGGTAGCGAAGCGATCGTCTTTTATTCCTCTTCTTCTTCTTCATCGTGCGGGTTGTAAGGTCGACAACCGACCTCACAAACCCTGGTGTTTGTTCCTCTGAGCTCAGCACTACTAAATTTGTCAGATGAATTTGAATCTTCACCTCCCACAGATATGATAATTTAGTCAATTGCATCGTCAATCCTCATGTCGTGATTACAATATTCGTCTTTAATTTTCATCACGTGGTCATCGCATTTTTGCACTAACTTACATTATTTAGTAAGATGTTAACTGCAACAAATCGCACCATTTACCGAAACTGTTAGAGACAATATCCAAATGAGACTTTTGTACTCATCTGTAAACCGTCCCCCGCAAACCGTCTTCGTCCCGGCTCTCAATTAAGTTTATAGTCGACCTCGCTGGTCCAATAAGGGTTGGTATTTGATATTATGATACTAATTCAAACCAATTAGCCAACCTGATTTGCAAAAAAATGTTATTATCAACTCAGTTTAAAAGTTGTATTATATAACATGTTCCTAAGCCCTCGAGCGCGCTTTAATAATAAAAACAAACTACACCACAAGGCTTCCTATTGCAGCATTTTATTCTATTATATTTGTTTTTGCTTTTATTCCCACACATCTAATCCATACGTAGTGTACCAACGACGAGGAGACCTAGTTGTTACGTACGGAAATATTGAAACGTAAGTAATTTTCATATACAAAGTCGTGATCCGTACACTAAATTACACAAAACGCACTGGCTTACTTCCTCTGGAACATCTTCTCAACTTGTGAATATTTAAGCAGCGGCGCCGCGCTTAGGAGGCTTGACACAACCATTGACGTGCCCTTGGGAATGCTCCTATTAGGTAGCGGTAGGTAACCCTTCCTCAGGTACATTTCAATTTATTTTTGACTTATACACACAAAGCTAATGTCATTTTATAAATTACGTTTCTTACTCGTATTCACCAACAAAATGCAGTAGGTATATATTTTTTAAAACACCTCTTTGTTATTTTTATACATAATTTCTCTTTATAATCAAAATTATAATATTATTTACGCTCAAACAAAGTAAACAGTCTTAAGTAAGCAGTGCTTCAAAGCACAAACTAAAAACACAAGAACCTGAAGAGTGTAAAGCGCACATAGAGACAGAAGCCAAGACATTTCGAAAATAAATACAAATACCTTTCCCCTTTCCCAACTTTCCCATAAAAAAAACATCTGGTGCCTTTTCACAAAAGTTTACATATTTCTACTCGAATAGCTCAATAGGGTATTTGACTGTTCCTAAATTTAAGATAGATAGATAGATAAAAAGTTTACCATATTTTATTTATTAATTTTAAAATAATAAAAGATTAGTAGCAGACGATACGCGAAGAAAAAAACAGAACCGGTTGAAAAACGAATTTACAGTGATTTTTTAAAGTTTCAATATGTCTGTCTCTTTCAAAAACGATTTTTGTATAAAGATTATATTATGGCGTTACTAGCAAGTGACGTCACATGCCTAGTAAGTGCCTCTCTGGCTAACCTTGAATTTCAAACCTTTATAACTCGGTCAATTTTAAAGATAGAGCAAAAATTATTTTAGTGTTCGATAGCAGAAACTAACAAATTTGATTTTATAAAATAAAAAAAGAAAGTTGTCAAATGACATAAAATTACATTTTGCAAAAAAAATATCCACATAGATTTTTCAAGTACCTCATAGGAGGCTATAGAGCCACAATTTCAAGCAAATTATTCACATTTACTTTTTCTCCTCTTGGTTTCTGTATAGAAATCTGGTCATACGAACTGAACCAATTACCAAACTACCTATATACTCATTGTGTGTGTACTGTGAATGTAAGCACACACAATGCAACTCGGGAAACATTCATCAATGCCAATGCCACGTCAACCAGTCTATACCTATAGGTACAATTTGATACTGCAGACGACGGAGAATATATCGCAGCGCAAATAAGGTTATTTTGATGTTTTAATATATTATATGGAAATATTTACCTGATTATATACAATGTGCCTGAGTTTGTTGTCTGGTTGTCTGTTGCATAAACTTATAGTTTCAAGCGTAAAAATAATCCCACCAAAAACATACACGTGAATGGGTGCCAAGTTAAAGTAAAGGCTTCGCCAATTAAAGGTGTGAGATCTTTCTTGGGTAATACCAAGTTCAACAGAAGTTCCTTAAATCATTACTTCAGGTAAGCACAACATTCATAAATTGCTAATTATTTGTGTTATATTCATAGATTATGTAAAAAAATCTAAGTTTATGGTTAAATTACTTGCTACTAAACGGCGTACCTTGTCAAGTTTTCACAAATTTTCTTATTGTTAATACAATTTATTTAAATAAGTACTTAATATCTGCTTAATTCACATTTCGCCGTTTAGTAGCGAAAGTGGCTCGTAATGGTTCATGTACTATAAAACACTGGTGCGTCGCCCTTTTCTTTTGCGAACATGGCCGTGTGTCTAAATAATAATATGTAAACTATCAAACAATCTAGACAATATATCTAGACACACGGCCATGTTAGCAAAAGAAAAGGGCGACGCACCAGTGTTTAGATATATTGTCTAGATTGTTTGAAAGTCAAAAGTCAAAAGTCAAAATTATTTATTTCCATAGGATGTTATTACATCACTTAGATCCGTCATTACATTTTTTTGGGTGAGTTCACTAACACAATGGCGGAATCTGTGGAGAAGAGCTCACCGAAGAAACTCCACAGTCGTCGCATCTTTTGCGTTTCCTTTTTTAAATAAAATATTGTCAATTACAAAATTAATGCTTATTATATATCGAAAAAGCCTGCTACTCAAACAATCTATTCCCATGGACATCTGTCTTCTAAGTAATCAGATATCCTATAGTATCCTTTTTTATACAATTTCTGTTTTATAATTATTTTAAACTTGTCTAAAGGCAAGTTTTTAATATCAGTAGGGACCTTATTGTAATAGCGTATACAATTGCCTTTAAAAGAATTACTAATTTTATGTAGTCGGCTAACATAAGCAACCAACTTGTCTTTATTTCTAGTATTAAAATTGTGTATATCACTGTGCTTCTGAAAATTATTTATATTTCGTTTTATGTACACAAGATTGTCATAGATATATTGAGACACAAATGTCAGAATTTTGATTTCTTTAAACTTTTCCCTCAGTGACACTCTAGGCCCTAATCTATAAATTGCACGAACAGCCCGTTTCTGCAAAATAAATATACTATTAGCATTCGCAGCGTGACCCCACAATAAAATACCATAGGTCATTAGACTATGAAAGTAACTGAAGTAGACTAGTCTAGCGGTGTCTACGTCGGTAAAGGCTCTAATTTTTGAACTGCGAACGCTGCTGAACTCAGTCGGTTCGACATTTTTTTTATATGAGAATCCCATTGTAGTTTGGCATCTAAAGTAATGCCCAAAAAGACAGTCGAATCTACAAGGTCCAATTTCTGTCCTTTTATAAATATATCTGTAGTTACCGGTTTCACATTGGGTAATAAGAATTTAATACATTTAGTTTTCTTTTTATTAAGTAATAAATTAGATAAGATAAGATAAGATAAATTTTATTTCAATTTAAATTTAACCTAACCTTATTATTAACAGTAAACCAATTCACTATACTAGAGATAGCATTGTTTGCGTCGTCATAGTTTGATTGTTGTCTTTTAACTTTAAATATCAAAGATGTATCATCGGCAAACAATACTAACCCATGTTTTGCTTTAACAAGATAAGGTAAATCATTAATTTATACTAAAAACAAGAAAGGACCAAGAATTGAACCCTGCGGGAGGCCCATACTTATTGAAGATCCGGGTGATCTTTTCCCATTAACATCGACCATCTGAACCCTATCTGTTAATAATGACTCCAGAAGGCCAAGAGCCTGATCTTTTACACCATAATGGCGTTGATTGTTTACATATTATTATCTAAACACACGGCCATGTTCGCAAAAGAAAAAGGCCACGCACCAGTGTTTTATAGTACATGAACCATTACGACCTTTAAATTGACGCAGCCCTTACTTGAACTTGGAACCCATTCACAAGTATGTTTCTGGTGGGATTATTTTTACGCTTGAAACTATATGAAACAGAAAACCAGAAACTACAACAACAAACTAATGTTTGAACATACTTCAACTCGATACAAGTTGTTTGTGATTCAGGTAATTAGTAAATGCCAAATTGGGAAGCTAGACTTACCAACAAGGCAAACCAACTCAATCCTATTATAAAGAAACACAAAATTGAACCGGATCCATAGCTGTCTGCTCCAGCTTATAAATAAAATCCGACGAATTACTCCGAGGACGAATACATACATGAAAATATTTTACTCTGTATGGGGGCCCCCCAATTAAGCAGAATTTTGTAAGTAATGTTTTTGTTTGATAAACGTGGCGTATTTCTTGTAACCGTCATCATCAACAGCTCATTCAAGGGGCTCGAGCCTACCCTGAATTAGGGCGATTAGGCCTTAGTCGACCACGCTGACCCAGTGCGGGTTGATCGACTAATAAAAGTCAAGTTTTCTTGTAATAAAAGTCGGTAATCATCATCATCATCATAATAATATCGTGCAAATGTTGACAGCCGACATCACAGACCTCATTATAGTGTAGTTACGGAGTCACCAAAGGCTTCTGACATGGCTCATGTCTTGACGTACCGACTACTTCCTTCTTTTATATTATTTTTCAGACAATTAGGCCTGGAAATATCTAACCTTACTAAACAGGGGCTGATTTATTTCCTTACGGGATTTTAACCCAGAATCTCCTGGGCCCTGTTTCACGAAGCTACAAGTTACAAATTACAAGTACAATTCGTTGTACATTGCGTAGACAATGAGATAAAACGATAAGGGCTTACAGTTTAGGCGAATTAGCTACGCAATGTATTTCAAATTGTAACTTGTTACTAGTAACTTGTTGCTTCGTGAAACGGGGCCCTGATCAAGAGTCGAATGTTTTTACGGCTAGACCACAAAAGCGTTAGTAATAATAAAAAATATAGAAAATACAGCAAATATTTTACGAGACATCTTTGAAAGCTGGCAAGAGATAAAAGACTACCTACAAAATTGTCGGTTAAACTGATCGAGTCGAAGCAATTCAATAAGCCCTCTGAAGAAATAATACAATAGAAACCCTAAACCAAAACCAGTACAAAATGAGGGCATATTCCTTTCTATAAGCTTTTCATGAGCATTGTTGTCTTTAAAAGCGTAAAATGGAAAACAAAAAAAAACATATTATGCATAGTGTACAAACGTTGAATTCGTGACACATTGCCCTTAATCCACAAAAAAAATATATATAAGTAAACTATTTTCGAGGGTATTGAAAATAGTAGATTTTACAACAAGTGAACAAAACGAACCATTTTTATCCGAGACTTTTAGCAGCCCGAGCCGAAGGTGAGGGCTGATAGTAATGTCAAGGATAAAATGGTTTTGTGGACAAGTTATAAACTCTGTTTTTCACTTCGATTGCGAGGAAATAAAACAGTAGTATAACATAACATTTCTTTAATTAACCAATTTACAAAATTATCGTAAACTTTTAGATATTTTTCCCGAGACTTTGGCGGTAATATCTGTTGCACAACTCTCTATGCATTAATTTGCATAAGTGTATTAGGAGAGTGTAATTTTAGCAAATTGAAGAAATTAATAAACGCACGAAAAAACAAGAGCTGTTACCCCGCCGCTTTATTTTTTTTTAGATCTTGCGACATTGATATTAGACTTGGGCTGCAGACCATACAGCCTACTATTAAATTAATTTTGTAATAATAATTTTCTTGAATTAATTAAATAACCTACCGTACTTGAATTAAAATTTTAATATCTTTTATGTCTTTAAGTGTTTTAAAGTGTTTAAAGTGATTTTAAGGCAAATAAATTAAAGTAAATATTATAAAATAACAAATTCTATCTATGAACTTCTTATTGTGTTTGGCTGTATGACTCATTTTCTTTGCCTTAATATAGATAAGATACACTTATGAGTAGATACGTTAATGCACTTGTGCACAAAATTCGATTTTGTGCAGCCTATATCCTGCACAAATAAGCACTTTCAGAGCATGGGAAGTGAAAAATATTATTCTGCGTCTGCGATTCTGGGACAAAAATGATGCTACGAAGTAGGTAAATATTAGAAGAAATTATTTAACCTTATAGTAAAACTATTAAACGTTTAATTATGTCAATAACAAAAACAGAACAGAAATGTATAAAAGTGAAAAACATGTAATTTTCTTCTAGGCAATTTCTTAAATTATGCTGGTAGTCGTAGCATTTAGAGCGGAAATATTCGCTACGACATGCAGAATTTGGCACGCCAGAGCAAGCAGGCCAAAGTCTTAGCACCAGCATTATGCAATTTTACAATCTACCTGTATACTTTACGATCCATAATTTGGGTCACGTTCGGGCGCCAATTGTAGTAGAAAGAAAAAAAGAAAAAAACACTACTGACCTGTGGTCAATGACCAGTAACATGGAATTTGGAGGCCTCAAAAAGATAGACAATTTCCATACTTAAAAATTTATAAAATATAAACACGCAAACTTAAAGAAAAAACAAACTAGAGATAGTAGGGCAAACCTAAAGGTGGATCTTTCTAAACGATATAAAATATGCTGGTCCTGTGGGAACTGACTCGAAACCAAGAATATTGGAGTAAGGGCTCTGACGGGTGTGTAATGTAGGAGTGTTAGTGTCCGCGTAGTTCCCCACGATTCATTTAGTAGCCAAATTAAGAATTGAAATGAAAATAGGGCCAGTGACGTCAATATAAGGTTAGGCCTTTTTGGAATTTTGAAAATGGGGGAAAATTTAGAATGCACGTTTAGGTGCCAATAATTAAAAAGTTAATAAACAGAAAGATATAAAAACAACTAAACAAACGGAGGGGAGAACAAAAATAACGGGTACAAAAAAACTTAGCTGGACTTCACCCAGCGAAGCGGTGATCCACGAAGTGGAAGGCTAGCTCTTGGAGGCTGTCAGGGACTGTAGTGGGACCTTTTCCCTGAGGCTTACGGCCGCCGCGGCTCCTAACTTGGCTGCTATGACCGCGTTTAGAAGCCCGCGGCGGAAAGTCCGGATTAGAAACTAAGATAAAAAGAAACTAAAATAATTGCAATCCTACAGAACAAGGGAGGAAGAAAACAAGAATAAAACTTACCCGGACAATAAAACAAGGATCAAACAAAATATAACCTATCGGTTCATTAGACCAAATCCAGTGTTAAAAAACACAACAGCAGAAACTAGCGAGTTTTACGTACGTTGGAAAAAAATCAACTCTCCACGAGCATAAACGGACAATAAGAAAAAAACAACACGAGAAATGACAACAATCAAAAATTTAAATTTAAATAAAGATGACGAGAACCAAATAGAAACGAAAACCAGCCAGCCGAAAATGGAACATAATCAAAAAAGTTTGTAAAAAATGCAAGCAGTAATGCTGCACTACTATACTGATATCGCTAGCAGCAGCATCTGCCCGAGCGGCCGAGGCAATGAGACTCCGACCTTTTCTTTTACAACGCTTAATAAAGGTACGGTGTATGATGGTACACCGTGAAAATAGGTCATGTCGTATTTGTATCTTAGTTATGAATGATGCCTTCATCAACAACTCATATACGTCCCCGCCGTGGGGCTCGAGCCTACCCTGAATTAGGGCGATTAGGCCTTAGTCGACCACGCTGGCCCAGTGCGGGTTGATCGACGTCTAACGCAAGGCTTTAAGATCTTGTTTTTCTAGATCCACAAAAAACCCGTATTAACCAGTCATTTTAAATAGGAATTTTAAAATCAACGTATTTTGTTACATGAATGCTAATTGGATACTTACTAAAGAGGATAATTACGATGGAAAACAAGCTTTATGTTTCAAGTAGATCAATATTTTGCGAAGCAATAAAAAATCTGGGAAATTTAACATTTTGGGACTTCGACTTTATGATAATAATTCAACAATAAATAAAAAATAAAAAAAATATCAACTAAATAGTTTATAAATAGTTTTAATAGTAGATTGTTAACCAAGGGGTGAAAGCGATCAATTACACCCGAAGTATGTTGGCGCACGAACTTAGCGAGGGCGCTTATAATGTGAGGTTGGAATTGATCTTTCCCACGTGGTAAACATTTTGCTTTTCATCTAGATTGCGAGAAAAGTAAACAAAACAGTTTGTTAAAAAATATTAAATAGGCTAATACCATTACACACAAACTGTTTTTCAGTTGGTTTTTATTGAAATCACTGCGTATTGATTTTTTTATTTCCGTACAAGCCTAAATCAACTTATTTTTACTATTTCAAGGTTAAAATAAAGATAAATTACAAAATAATTTATCAAAACATTGATTAAAATTACACATAACAATATTTTTTTCACCAACACTTTTCCCCGTCTTTTTAAAGGTTCGCGTTCGTGTCCTTTTTGCCAAAATTTAAAGGAATAATTGTTTGTTTATAATTTATTAATCTTTATATTGATATTTCCTGGTATATACGCGAATTTCGTATTAATTTTAAAGTATGTCAAGCATTTTATTATATAAAAAGGGAAAAAATGCCTTAATGCTTTTTACCTAGAAATATTAACAAATAAACAATTATTCTTTTAAATTTTGGCAAAAATTACACGAACGCGAACCTTTAAAAAAAGGCGGGAAATAAATGTTGGTGAAAAAAATATTTTTATCAGTAGTTTGTAATCAATGTTTTGATAAATTGTTTTGTAATTTATGTTTATTTTAACCATGAAATAGTAATTTAGGCTTGTGTGGGAATTTCTAAAATCATTACACAGTGATTTCAATAAAAAATAACTGAAAATTTATCAGTTTGTGTGTCAAATAGGGTGCGGCGAACTAATATGGCGCGTAATGGTATGTAGCCCATACATATTTTTTACAAACTTTACTTTCCTCGCGATCTAGATGAAAAGCAGAGTGTTCAACACGTGAGAAAGATCAATTTCACCCTAACACTATAGGGTCCTCGCTACGCTCGTGCGCCAAAATACTTCGGGTGTAATTGATCGCTTTCACCTCTTGGTTAACAATCTACTATTATTTCCCCGTACAAATAAATGTTAGTACAAGTACCGCTTCGCCGTTTTTTATTGAATGTAATTTATTGAATTGCTTACGTTACTGATGTCGCGAAAAATCTACAATATATTTTAGATGTTATTACTTTCATAATCTAATCTGACTGTTTCGAATATATCTTGTAAGACACATAGTCGTCCAAGCGAAATCAGATTACGACAAATTGACTGGAATAATCCCTAGGAAGATTGTTTCAATCTAATTGAATTATCTATTACGAATAAATTGAATTATTTGCGCTAGGGATTAGGAAGAATTTTCTTCACAATGCGCTTTTCTACGGTATAAGATGAATAAAGTTTTTTCTCCTTTTCAGGTAAGTTGGTGAAAAGATGGCGGAGCGCTGTGCGGCGCTCGATTCCGGTATAACTAAAATCGTTAGTAGCTGGAAAGGGCTGGAATTGAATTGACTTGATAATTAAATCTGCCCGGGTCTGTTACAATTTTTATTTCATTGCTGTTTCTTTTAGCGGTTAATGAAATAGGGTCTCACATAACGTCACAGATATTTTGTATTGGTATTCAATTTATATTTTGCTTTCAATTCTAAATTAATTCTATCATATTTGTAAAAAACACAGTGATATGCTGGTGGTCAATGTTTAATTTTGAATGTTATATTATATTTTGTAGCTAAACCACGTTAAATCTTGGATTCAAATAATGGTTTTAAAAATCACACCATCTTACGCATGGTATCTAAATCGAGTTATACCTGTCGCATCGTAAGAATGCCGTCCTGACAGCAGGCAGGAAATATGAAAACCAAATGGGTGCAAAAGAGACAGAAAAAAATTGTACGTGTATGACAGCTGTCAGGACGGCATTCTTACGATGCGATTACTATAGTAGTTTCTGACGGAAATTGTTTTAGACAAACGTAATCTCTTACCCCAAATGGCGAGTTGGGTATAAATTAAGCAATTAACTACTAAACTTAAGAAACATTCTGTACATTAAAGTGCAAGTCCCGTAAAGAAGGTACGATATACTCGAGCAAAGTTCAAGCCTGAGTTAACGATCTTGTATTTTGATATTTTATAACAGACTTTCTGTCGTTGAAAATAAATCATCGGATGAAGACTCATTGCATACTTACTTGACTTTATATTATGTGAGAACAAAAATCAAAGGTTAACAAAACTTTTCATTTTCTTTTCTAACCTATACGTACAAAATGTGGTTTTAGCGATTCAATGGCGTTAATAAAAATTAAAAATAAGTTAGCCCTAATAGGCCAGTCATATCGTAGAAATGAAAAGGCTGAAATTGACATAATTGCGGTAAACTTGCTCTTTTGGTATGTTGTTTGGGTCCACCTAGATAGTATTAATCCAGATTTGCAGCAGTCTGAAATTCTCGCGCCAAAAACGACATTGGAAGGCTCTGACGACAAAGGTTACTACTACTTTTTTAAAGTGTACAAAATTCCTGACAGTTTGAGCCCTAATTCAATTGTGTAGGTCCAATAGGTCACACGATACAGGGTTCCCAATATTCACAATTTTCCCCAAAATGTTGAAAATTGGAAATGTCTAATTTGTGACCTATTAGACCTACACAATTGAATTAGGGCTCAAACTTTCAGAAATTTTGTACACTTTAAAAAAGTAGTAGTGACCTTTGTCGTCAGAGCCTTCCAATGTCGTTTTTGGTGGTTTTTCAGCAACTACTCAGCGCGCGAGAATTTCAAACTGCTGCAAATCTGGATAAATACTATCTAGGTAGACCCAAATAACATACCAAAAGAGCAAGAGCAAGTGTAACATAACACTGGCCTATAATGTCCTTGTAAATAATTATTCTGGTCGGTATATTAGGTATTCAAGTGATATACTTGATAATTTATATTTATGAAAGATGCCTTTTTTAAATAAATATGTAATTTTTCTTGAATGTGACTAATATAGCAAATAATTGTCTTGATAATTGACTTTGTCTTAATTTTCTTTTTTGTCTTGTCTTGTTGTCTTTTGGGTTTTAAAGGGACTTCAAATTACTAGTGGTATCCATATTTCTGTTACCTTATTTCCTAAAATGCTTCATAGTTCTTCACGTTTTAAATTGGTAAATATAATCACATTGGAACTTCCCTGTTGCCAAGCTGCCTGCCGGCAATTCTCGGCATGGCCGAATGTTATCATCAGTTCAAAAAGATCTTATAATATTTTTTTTATAAAGCCTATGGTCACTGACCTGGCTGAAATAGTTACACAGAAATAGATATATTTCGCAAACATTGGTTTAGGGGCTAAGGCAGCCGTATAGGTTAATATTCATTGGTTTATATTTAGAGTTGCTATAGTGCCGGTTCTCGACCTTTAAGGATTCACATCCTTAAACGACATTATCACTAATGTCGTATGTGTTAACAGGAAGGTGAAAACATAATTAAGTACCTAGTTTATTTTATATCATCATTCGAACCACTAATTTATAGAAGCAATCGCCGTCTGTATTTATTTCATGCAAAATACGAAAGATTTTTGTGACCGAATCTTTTTTTTATTACCCGACTGCTTTAAATGGAAGGTTAAGTTTTTCGAGTGGATGTATGTATGTTTATATATTGTATGTATATTTCTTTGGCAAACTCTACAGCCTAAACGGCTTGATGGATTTTAGCTAAAGAGGTATCGTTAGATTCGTCTTACTTGTGAGAGTGACACTGGGTACATCAAAATTATAAAAAAACTCAGATTGCCGATTTTTGGCGCCAAAACATATAGACCTATAAAACCTATCGAGTGGGGTATCAAAATAAAGGGGTTTATGTATAGTCTCCAAAAATTATACAATGTTTAAATGTAATTGGAATGAGAAATGCTTTAAAACAAGAAAAGCTTCAACGTTTTAAATTGAATTACCTATTATAATGTGTGGAAGAGACACAACAATATCGGTCATTCATTACAAAAACTAAAAAGATTAAAATACAAAAAAAAAAAAAAAAAAAACTAAAAACCCGACTGCGTAAAAAATTTAACTTTCAAACTTACTTAATAAATGAACTGAAAAGATGCAAACAAGTTGTTTTTGTTTTGTTTTGAATGACTACCGACATTCATGTTTCAAGTTACATTGAAATTATCATAAATACGATGCGCTTACGTTAACAGACGTAATCTGTAACAATAAATTATCTATATTAATATGAGTAAGCGCATCGCATTCATGATAATTTTAATGTAACTTGAAACATGAATGTCGGTAGTTTGTAAATGTACCGACAGATGGAGCTGTAATGCACTCCGAGCATTAAAGTAAAAAGCAGTGATTAATTTCGTCGACCTTTCACAGAGCTTGGTGACTTAATTGGTAATGCGCTTGTTTCTGGCTCGGTTAGCCAAGGATGAGATGCAGGTTTGAGTCCGCTGTCCAAGTTCGTCAAAATTTTTAGTTTTCTGCTATAAAGCATAATTATTGTTAATAGATAATTATTGTTAATAGATAATTATTGTTACAGATTACGTCTGTTAACAAAATATCTAATAATTTTATAATTATTTATAATTATTATTTGTTAACAATAATTTATCTATTTAACAAAACTGTTCAAATAAATAGCCTCGTATTTTCTTTAGCCTTCGTCGACTAATCACTTGCCGTAAGCCTTTTATAATCCTCCCGTTGGTATAAAAATATCAAAATCTGGAAAATGTGACGCAGTAAATATAACCCTGCTAATAAATTAGGTTACTCCTGGACGCCTCTCGAAGATGGACGGGTTTATTCGTTCAATAAAGTTGTATCTAACTGAAAATGTTCCAAGATAAATGGAATATAAATTTTTTTCGATTTATTTAGAAAACGCGACCTAGAATTTGGTTGTCAGCTAGTATTAATAAAAAAAACAAATTTAAATAATTTTATATGAGGTATATGATATACATAATAATGTGCTTTTGTTCCTTTAACTTGCTAGAGTTAGCATGCAAAAACAAACCAATAACAACAATATACCTTGGTATAAACACCACATTCTCCCGCTCTCTATGAAAAGAGAAATTGCGGATCTATCTTATTTACCACGACTAACGAAACTGATTGCCCAGATCTGCTTTCCAAATTTTTTGTCCGAACCCCCAGACTGACCTTACGTAACAGCGCTCCCATCCACCTCCCCTCAGTGTCTACGAACTACCGTCAAAATTCATTTCTTTTACGTGCAAGCAGCAATTTTAATAAATTGTGCCAAGAATTTGACCTGGACCTGTTTAATACTGGTTCCGATTCGGCGAGACGGTTGCCAAATAGAAGATTTTTTAACTGAACAATCTGTTGCGAGCTATAGCACTCAGGCCTTTTTTTATGTTATGGTACCTACTTGTGGAGACCTGTAAATGGCTTTTTGGTACAGTAATGTATTTACTATTAAGTTAACTTTAGCTGTTGGTCTTCCTATTATTAATAAATAAATAAATAAAAATGGAACCTTTCTTAAACTAAATAACGCGTGTCCGTCCACCCACGGCTATGGCTGTTTTGCTTTATATTTTATTCTTATTTTAAAATCACGTCGATCCAACAAAGACCGTCTTAAGACTGTTTTATAACTATTATTAATTTACCGCCATTTTACAACAGGTTTTCAATCAAACTTTCCCACAGTAATCCCGTAGTAGCACCTAATAATATGTACTAAAAACCCACATCATCGAGTTGGCATCTTTTCAAAGCATTCTTCACAAAGGCTTTTCTGAAAATTACAAACCAACAAAGCCTCTTACAGATTTGTATCAGTCTTCAGAGACTGCGCTCTATCGGCCATATTGTTGCTTTTAGAGTAGTAACTGTGTGGGTAAATACCACGGAAAGTGGCAAACTAGATATTTTTATTTTTGTATTTTCAGCTCGATGCTGAACAAGAGGAATAGAATCGATTTTAGCGAAGTCGAATAAGTCTAAAAATCTTGTGCCGAGAGAAAAATTTTAAAGTTTATCCGCCTTGCCGCTAGCCGTTAACCAGCAGCAAGCCGATAAAAAATAGAAAGAATTTCCGACATAGCCACTACCTATTCTATTTCAAAATGGAGATCCTTATTAAACCTTTAAAATAAATAAGTTGTCGTGTTGGTTATTTAAACCTTATCTACGACATTAATCAATGTAATATCTATTAATTTAATAATAATAATCCCCTCTTCCCTACTAATATTATAAAAGTGAAAGTAACTCTTTACGCTTTCACGCCTAAACCACTGAACCAATTTTGATGAAATTTAGTTTAGAGATAGACTACAGCTTCGAAAAGGACTTGGCTACCTTCTATCGCGAAAAAAAGGCTTGGAGGAACCCTTTCATTCCCTATAAATTAACCATATAAAGAATGAAAGTTTGTATGGAATTTCGTCATTATCGAAGATGACGCCATGAAACTTTGTATTTAGGCACTTGATAAGAAATCAATTTTGATTAAATTTTATACGAAAATAGACTAGACCTTGGGAAAGGGCATAGGTAAGCTACCTTTTGTTGTAAAAAAGGGCATGAACGGGTTGAAATAATGGATGGAAATTTGCATGGGAATTTGTCATTTTCGAAGATAAAACCATGAAACTTTGTATTTAGGCACAAGATAAGAAGAAAATAAACATTTATGCCGACGTTTCTAAAATTTTAAGCTACATGGGGATGAAATAGGAGATGAAAGTTCGCAGGGAAGTCCAAACAAATCTGTCTATGTTAACTATATGTATATTCATCGGAAACATGTATTATGATTAGTAAAAATGCCAGGTAAAAACAGGTATTTTTTTCAGTTTTGGAATTCTAGTAGTAGGTATCTAATCTAATGCTGCACAGTTACCATTAAGTCCCTGATGTGAAAAGAAACATGCTATTCAACCTGCACTCTTAAGCTATTTCAAAAGATACGTCTAAAGATGTCCAAAGTGAGAAATAGGTTTGTTGGGTACGGGTCGTCTTGGTAACAACTTAGTATTGCCAGTGGTACCTACTTTTTACCTCTTAAGAGAATAAATGTAAACATTTAAATGCAAATATGTATAAAAGCTTTTGCTCGTCTCACAGCAGAGCTTTTGCTAAAACAAAGAGTGCAAAAACATCTTATAGTCACAGTACTAGTACGGCTGTAACTGTCGTCACGGATGCACACAAAGTGCAATAAGCCGCGTAACCTAATATTATACCTATACTGACACTGCAACAAAAAAAACAACAGATCAGAATAAAATTAATGTTCTACAAAATCTACCTATAGGTACCAATTATAATAGCGTATATACTATTCTTTGTCACAGTTTCGTGTCAAAAACAATGAGTGTTTTATAATACATGGCATCTTCTTCTTAACATCTTTGATCTCAGGTATCAAAGGGATCATGGTAAGTGAATGAAGTTGGCATACTGCCTACTAACAATCTACCTATACCAAGCTTCAGGAATTTGTTCACACGGACAGATTCTTACAATGATTTAGAAAATTCAATCGCTTTTGTTTATTTAGGTTATGTTTAATTATAAGCACAGGTTTCAGTTTCAGTAAACTGCCCGGAGCCGTGACTCCTGCTATGTTTTGCTGTACACAATACACAGAAAACATGGAATATCGCCGCGCGAGCCTTTCATTTATCTAAGCGGAATATATTGTTTTATATTCCGTGACAGAAAACATCTCAACAAAACAAAAAGAAATTCATGTTTATCTATGGTCCCTCTACTACACAAATTCTCTATGAAATGTTTTGCATTTCCGATGGAAAACATCCAGGATTGGAATCAGAGTCTTCAAAAAATATTTTCTATGACAATCAAAAGGATAGTACTTTGTATTTTTTTATGCATTTTTAATTTAACGTCATTTACTATAATAAACTGGATATAGTAGTGCCTACTAAAATAATGTAAAATTATAGAAGTCACAAAATACGGTTCGAATATTATAATTTGTAGTACAAAATCGAACCCTGCGCTCAGCGTCGAATTTGTGTAGAGTTTTGACCAAAACATGACATGGCTCGCTTCAACACAGCAAATGTCTATCAACGTAGCGACATCTATGAAAAGCGGAAAAACTGGAACTAACATAACATGACGGTTTGGTTCGAATAACAATAACCCGGAGAATACTCCGTCGAGGTGAGTTCTGCGCGTGTACGTTCGAGTTCCAACCGCTTCTCCTAGATGGCGCTTTCCCTGAAACTTTCAGGTATTGGCCACTTTTTGCGTTTTGTTTGATGTGTTCAGAGCACGTTCAGAGTCACGCCGAGCGCTTTTATGTTTCAGCTCATAGAATAATAATATTTCAGTCACATTTTGTATTTATGAACTTCATCTTTTTAATTTCGACATGAAAATAAGTTTTACTTTATTACTTTATCTAATGAATATTTCACAATGCCCACCTTTGAGACCTGAGATGTACTTTTGACTCAAACTCGAACACGGAAACTTAGTTTAGCAGGTTAGACCTTATTGGGAAACACGAGGGTTGTCATTTGAAGGGGTCGTAGCGCTCGCGGCCGCGTTGGCCGCGACTAGGCCATGAGTACCGGTCGACGGCCGCGCCGCCGCCGCCGCCTTCCCGCCCCGCCCTCCGTTGACGTCATGCATGTGACGTCAGAACCCACCTGCTTCCCCCCTCTCGACCCCCCACCCTTTTGTTACCCGGATCTTCAGCTCGGTTAATTTATTTCATCTAGCACCAAAATTTGGTAATTAGATATTGTCAAGTACCTCGTTAAGTTTCCTTTTGCCTCCATTTTAAACGTTTGCAAAAATAACTCGAGTTCTTGACTTTTTAACAACTTTTAATCATTCATTGCGCTGATCAGGTAACTACGTCAATATCTACTGCGTTAGAAATTCAAGAATGAGTATCAGAACTTTAGAAAGTTGTACAACAAAATATCTGTTGTAGGCTATAGGGACGTAGGGTGTACCCTTGCTACACCAAAGATAATAAAAATATATAAAAAATCAAAAAACCTGACTGCGTGAAACATTTAAACTTTCAAACTTAATACAAATAAACTCAAAAGATGCAAATAAAGTTTTTTTTATTTTGTTTTGAATGATCATGCGTGGTTGATAGTGTTCACAATAGCAGTTGGAGGCATTATAAGTATATAGAATTTTTATAGGAAAAAGTCTTATCCCCACGGGAAAATCTTACACAACGCGAGCGTAGCCGCGGGCGGATCGCTAGCTGAGTTATAAATGTTCACGCACAAGCCTAAATCAATTTATTTTGAACTATTTCATGGTTAAATAATAAACATAAATTACAAAATAATTTATCAAAACATGGCTTAATACCACAGATAGCAATTTCTGTGATTTAGAGCGATTTCACGAAAGCTGTCTAACAAATTGCTGCTAGGTAAGTTAATCTTCTGCACAAGGATATGACAAAACTTACAAATCTAAAACTATACACAAAAAGGCTCTATAAATGTGATATGTTAGAAAAAATAATGAAAAAATATTCAATCGTCCAGAAGCATAGCATAGCATGCAAGCTGAAATGGCAATGACCTGGCCACGTCTGTCGCAGAACCGATAAGCGTTGGAGCAGGTGGGTTCTCGTATGGAGACCACGTCTCGGGAAACGTAGTGTGAGACGCCCCCCTGCCAGGTAGGCTGGTGAATAGGCTCCTTCTGGGTAAGCTCGCTACATCGTAGATCCCATCCCTGCTCTCGGGCTGGATCGGGGTCAAGAGCAAACCCATATAATATAATATAAAAAAAAACCTGAGGAAGGTCGCTGGTGGTGGCTGGATGAGGAAAGCGGGTGATCGTGCGCTTTGGCGTGCCCTTGGGCCTCCCCTACGTCCAGCAATGGACTACAATAGGCTGATTGATTGATTGATTGAGGTCGACCAAAATTTGAGAGTCTGGAAAAAGGCATACTAATACTATATACATGAATTGGTACCAGTGGATCTGCGTACCAGAAACTCCTGATAGGGCTTCATAGATAAATTAATATTAGGTATGTCTTCCTAGGCCTACTTATCACGGGTAGGTGGTTCTGATGTGACGTCACATGTTAAAGAGGGGGATGCGTGCCATATGAGGTCTCAGGTTTATCATGTTTACCCAGTAGGTTGTTACCTAAAGAAACTGTTTTAACAAGTAAAGAGCTCCAGAAAAAAAACAGCCAAGTGCGAGTCCGACTGGTGCTCTAAGGGTTACGTATCTTAAATTTTGCTAATTTGATAATTTTATTGGACACGTGTGACTTTTCTCCGACACGCTCGAAAATGTGATCATTACTGTAAAAAAACAGTACACGAAGTGATTCATTTTTGGACGAAACATTGCCCCATACAAAACACCGGCCAGCAATGTGCCCTCAAATGGGCTAGGCCAGCAAAGTAACTTTCGTCTAGAAATTTCAATGTTTTTGAGTCTTACGTACAGCATACACATGTTCTAAATTAAAATTCCATATGAATCGTACACGAATCATAGTGATTTGAGTTGGCTGTATGATTTGTAACACTGGCACAGAACAAAAAAAGAAAAGCGCGTAATATGGCGGTTTGTAATTTTCGTCTCTTTTATTTTTATCGTACTATTTTGTTACCTATTTCATGATGTAGTTAACTAATCAATGAATTGGGGAAATATTATTAAAATGAATGGTTCAAGAAGTCGAAAAAGTAGTGGTTAAAATGATAAAGATTATAACTTATAAGTTTACTACGATACAAGTAAACATCTAAATTCAAGGTCTGAAAATTATTCTGTTTTGTTTCACAGCAAAGAAGTACTTACTTCAACCTTTAAACTAACTAAATAATAGGAATGCAGAATAAGGGAACAGTTACATAAAATTATAATAAATTCAGTCGTCGACTTTACACGATAAGAAAAGATGAGTTCAAAATACATCAGTAAATTTCGGCTGTCAGGAGAGGACCTTATATTTTATCCCTAAAACCAAAGGTTGTATTAATTAAACGTTAACAGTACGATTGTTTGATTTCACCTACCTAGTTAGGAATATCAAGTCAACGGTGCGAGAATTTACCTCCCCAAAATCTGATTTGATTCTGTCAAGCGCTTCCAAACACAATCCCTCTACTAAATTAATTCTAATTAAATTTTCCGTAGCGATACTACTGCTAAGAAATTACTACAAACTATGATACGATGAAATATGAGGTCAATCTGCGTGATAATACGCTTTTGTATTTACATGCAAATTAGATCAAGAACGATGATGGAAGCAATCCCGCCGCATTCATTTGTCTACACATTGGAATGTAGAGCCTTCAGTTGCTACGTGCGTAGCTGCGTAGCACGGCGTAGCTGCTCGTAGCACATCATAATAAGCTACGCCACGTCTCACCAAACCTTATGTTTTATGCATTGCATTTCAAGAGTGTTGGTAAATTTTGACGTCCACAGTTGTATACCATATTAATGTAATAAGTTCGGACATTGTTTTCAAAGGTCACTGCTTCATTGAAGCTGCCGGCCTGCATACTTACCTATTACTTGATTCACGAAACTGCAGCTCAAAAATCGATTAAGTCCCAAAGCGGAGTTGAAGTCTCGAGGTGGAGAGCCCTCGTGGAGAGTTTTTGAGTATGCTGGAGGTCGGCGGGGGCGCATGCGCGGGCGGGGGCACGCGCTGACGTCACACGTCGCGCCCGGGGCGTCGCGCCAGTGCCTCGCGACCGCGCGACTAGTCACGCGCAACTCCCGCCCTAAATTATCTAAACACGAGCTTCCGATCATAATTCTGTAACTAACTGTCGGCACAGGACCCACCCTTGCATTGGGCATGCGGAGCAAGCACGCGGGATGACGACACGTGATCTGATGTGACGTGACAGCTGTAGTGTTACCCCATCCCATATGATCTCGTGTAATTGTTGCGAATAGATCTTGACAGTAAACTATATATAGGTATATATGTAAAATTCATGGAGGCCGATAAGTCTTTAGTATGCCTAACTATATTGCTCACAATTTTATCTTAATCAAACCGAAATCTTCAGAATGTCAACATAATTTTAATAGTGAATTTTGTATGTATATTATTTAAGTTATAAGTATATTTTTATTTGCTTGTGTAGTTATTTGAGACTAAATTATTTATGTCAATAAACAATAATCCAATGTTAAATGAAAAATAATTTAGACTTAGATCGACACAAGCCCTTTTTTATAAAACTTTCTTATGTAGATTACAAACAAAAACTAATTAAAAGGATCATGTTATTGTAGCTGTAAAATATTTAGATCAGATGTTTATAATATCTAAGTTAGTGGACGACGCCGGTAAAACATTGGGGCACGTGAGAAGTGTACCTACACAGATTACTATAATTTCTAATTCAATACACCGGGGTCACTGACACGCACCGAATATTAAAGGTTATTGATGTTACTAATTTATACAAAAAAGAAGGATCCCTCTAAAAAAAGATATCTCTAAAATTTTACTAAAATAATTTTACTCTTTATATTGCTCTACTTATTCTCATATGCCTAGAAACTGAACTTATTTGCTATGGTAATTAGTTCCTGTATGTACTATGTTCGTAAGATAATAATAATTATAGTTCGCTGAAAAAGTTGTGCCTACGGTACAGTAGTGTAAGCTGCTTACCTTGTTAGACAACGTAATTTGTAAAACAAAACAATTGCCAATTCTTTAGTTATTTACCTACACCACATAATTTATTTAATACTATAGGTAATCATTTATACTTTACTTTTTTATGACAGGTATCTTACATTTAGTTGAATGACTTTTAATAAAGTTTTGTTTTTATATTTTATAGCTAATCAATTTTATTAGGGTGATTATTAACTACCCTTATTCTATACAAAAACTGCATTACTTGTAAATATTATCATTTTTATCTCTTACCGATCAAACAAGTATTGCGGAAAGCCTTTGCTACATTATATGACTACTTAATTAAATATGAATACAAGTTATAATATCAAACACACACAAACAGAAAATAGAAGGGAATTCTCTTGTAACTAAGGTTAGCTTGTATTATTCTTATTTGTATGAAAAGGTGTTTTTTTTCTTTACATACGTTATTTATCATATTTATCAAAATAGGTTTAGTTATTGTTAAAGTAAAGCACCTATTTAGTTATTTTTTTCAAATATCACCGCCTGCACTGCAATTCATCATCATCAACAGCTCATATACGTCCCCACCGAGGGGCTCGAGCTTACCCTGAATTAGGGCAACTAGCTCTTAGTCGACCACAATAATTTATTCTTCAGCCAGTACTCGTGTATTATTTTTTTTTTATCAGTCTTGTTTAAATTAGGCTTTTGAAGTTTCTTCTTTGATTCAATACTCATATTAAGAATTGGTCTTACACTAACTTAAAATTAAGTTTATCCTTTCCTTTCACATAAACAACTGTTCAAATAGACTGGGCTCCTATTTTGTTTTTTATTTCAACTTGCTACTTATCTGGGTTTAGTGGCATCTTACTAATTAGCGAAGTGTAAATTTAGATTTACGGATAAAGCTTTCTAACTTCATTCAAAATATCCTTAGATAATTTCAAATATATAATTTTAGACTAAAAAATACAGGACAATCCGACCGAGTAACTGAGTAGTCAGAATCGTGGACGTCTAAGTATTCATAAAGAATCATTTCAGATGGTATTTAAAATAATTTCTACTGCTAAATATATAAAGGCATATTATGAAATTATGACTATCACAATATTTTATCTAAGCTATCACATCATGTGTTCTAAATAAATTATATTTCAATACTTTTGTGAGACTCTGCGCTGGCAACCATACAAGCTTCACCTTATCATTACTGAAATTCCGTGTAACGACTTAGAATCCTTAGTAGGGCAACATCATTATCAAGCTATTTGAACTTTGAACATCATGATATACAGCATTTTTAAGAAATAAAAGTTTTAGGCAAGGCTCAAGCCAAGTAAATTGTCACAAGATTCATGTTAAAGTAAACGCGTACTTTTTTAGTAATACACACTGTAGTTGTACTTTTTGGAGCGGACAGCCAGACTCGTTACATATATTTTTCTTACAGAGTTCTGATCCCTAGACTTCATATCTGTAAGGTATATAATATTTAAGAAATAATAATACTTTTACTGACTTCTTGGCCTTTTCTGGATGACTTACATTGCTTTTTAGGGTTCCGTAGTAAAAAAGGAACCCTGTCCGTCTGTCTGTCTGTCTGTCCGCGGCTTAGCTCAGAGACTCTTAGTACCAGAAGGCTGTAATTTGGCATGGATATATATATATATAAATCATGCCGACAAAGCTGAAGAAAATTTTTTAGGGTCCTTCTGGTACACGTCAAGTGGGGGTTATTTTTTTTTCACGATTACCTCTTAGTGTGAGGTATCGTTAGATAGGTCTTTTAAAAACAATGGGGGTTTGCTAAGACTATTTTTTGATGCTAGTGTAAGTTTTATAAATATTTCGTTTTTAAGTGCTTATTTTTGTTAGAGTCAAGTTTCCCCCCCCCTACCAGCGAAACCGTTGTATATGGAAACGTGAAAAAAATCATGGTAGTAGTGTATATGATGAATTTAAAAGGAAAACTATCAACATCAAGTAGGCTATACAGGTTATCGAATAAAAGACCAACTTATAAAATGTACTTGTACAAGTAAGAAATATGGTACTACAAATATCATAGAAAAATATATTAATGAATGTTAGAAGGCTGTAATTTGGCATGGACATACATATTAATTATGCCGTCAAAGCTAAAGAATAAAATCTTTAAAAAAATATTTTTTAGGTTTCCTCTGGTACACGTGAAGTGGGGGTTATTTTTTAAATTCACGATTACCTTATGGTGTGAGGTATCGTTGGATAGGGTTTAAAAAAATAATGGGGGTTTACTAAAACCATTTTTCGATGCTAGTTTACGTTTCAGAAATATTTTAAGTGCTTATTTTTGTTAGAGTCAAGTTTCCCCCCCCCACCACCAGTTTTCCAGCGAAACCGTTGTATTTGGAAATGTGAAAAAATTCACGATAGTAATGTATATGATGAATTTAAAAGGAAAACTATCAACATCATGTAGGCTTTACAGGTTAACGAATAATATATCAACTTATGAAATGTACTTGTACTAGTAAGAAATTCGGTACAAATATCATAAAAAAATACTTTGAAGTTTAAACTGTCTATGTAGTAAATTTAAGTACGAGAAAAGTAAAAAAAATGTGAAATAAGTAAAGTAAGTAAGGTTAACGAATAAAATACCAACTTTAAAATGTACTTGTGCTAAGTAAGAAATTCAGTACAAGTATCATAGAAAATGACTTGATGGAGTCCGTCTATGTAGGTAGTAAATTTAAGTAGGTATTAGAACCGTAAAAAGATTGCGAAAAAATAAAACCATAACATCATTTACTAAAATAATTTCATAACCTATTTAATACTAGCGGTCCGCCTGCTCGCGTTGTGTAAGATTTTCCCGTGCGATCCTATGTGCTATATCAGGGTACAAACTATCTCTTTTCTAAATTTCATTTACGAAAGAGTAAAAAGCAACCATCCATACATCCCTACTTACAAAGTTCGGGTTTATAATATAAATAAGGAATTTTTTTATCATTACTTATTAGCTCCGTGTGCTAACTTCTGCATATTAGACAACTACGGAACCCTACACCTTGCGTGGTCCGACACGTGCTTGGCCAGTTTTTATTTTATTTTTTGTCAGTTTGACTTCTTGCTTTCTGGCGTAAACGGGACATGAATATTATATTTTTCTTCATTCGCACAGAGTTTCATTCTGTCAGACCATCCAATTCCTTTATGCCCTTGGGCTTATTACACGACAAATCGGGAAATATGTGCTCGGTGCGTGCGTAAGCAAAAGTATATTGGGATGATCCGCTTCAAACCACGTTTACCCTTTTTCAAAATTTTTAGATTCAAAGAAGCCTAATTTTACTAAAAAACCAACAACAAAACCTTTTTATATAGGTAGCTTCTGCATCTTGTCATAAATTTATTTTATTTTTAAGTTAATTTTTAAATCCAAAGCAAAGTATTGATTTGGACTTGTGACAATTTGGCGATGAAATATTATATAGAAGGTTCTTCAATCAAATTCAAAATCGAAATTTTATTTAACCTTTTAATACTTTATGTAACACCAATAAACCTAACCAAATTGACGATACTTACAATGAAACTTTTTATGCCTCTAGTAAACGTGTAGCTTCTTTCTGTCATCGCAAGTTCACAGCAGCTGTGTATCGTGTACATAGTGATAAACTATAAAATAAAACAACCCTATGCTCTCTCTTAACCCATATTTTTTTTATTTCACGGCTTGGTAATGAAAGTCATGTTTTATGTGCATGTAGCAAAAATGTATTCGTGTTCAGGATCACGAGGGCCGCTCCGTGATTTAGGCGAATGGTAAAACCCTTTTTCCATCTGACTGTCACTCTTTGACACACCTGTAATCGATTCGGAAAAGGCCAAACGAGATTCAGCCTCGGGTCAGAGAGAGATTTGTTTGAAATAAATATAATCAGCATCTAGTTATTTGAGGGCTCGTTTATGTTTACGAAATACAAGGGTTGGAATTTGTTTATACAGCATGATTTTGTAATCCCTAGCATTTAAATATGATGTTCAGACCATCATAAGCAACAACTTTTCTCAAGGAACATGGGTTGAAAACCCCCAAAAAAATTTCGACCTCCCATACAAATTAGTAAAGTTGATTGTGTATTTTGTATGAAAAGTCGATTTTTTTGGGGGGTTTTCAACCCATGTTCCTTGGGAAAAGTTGTTGCTTATGATGGTCTGAACATCATGTTTAAATTTTGCTAGGGATTACAAAATCATGCTGTATATACCTACTAGCTTTTCTACCTGACTACGCCCGGGACTGAAACACATATGACAATCGCCATACTTTTTAGTGTAAAGGACTACTCGCAAAATAGACGAAATATTCTTTTCATTACTCATACTTGGAAAGTATGTAGATCGGAAGTTGCCTGTGGAGCGGATTGAAGGTAATACTTTTCAGCCCGAAGTAGAATCGCTTTCAACTGACAGCTGTCAAATTATAAAAAAAAAACTGGTTCTAATTTCACATTTCTATTAAACTATGTTCCATCTTTCTATACAGCCACTCAATTACAGCCCAATATTAAATTGAAATATCATAAAGTTAAGTAATAATTAAAGAATATATATTTTTTAAATGACTTTATTATAGTTGACTTTAAACTATTTTTTTAAATAAAATAGATTTGGACAAAATATTTAACATTTTCAATGATGGAAATGTAAAACCTCGGACCAACCACGTTGGTTCGAGTGAAAAAAAATGGCTCGAAAGCTGGTCAGCACGGCCACAATAAAAAAAAAATTGGCGGGAAAGCAACAATCTGATTATCATTTCTTAGCTAATTCGTGTTTTATTTTTACTTTCCTTGTATTCGTAATGAAAAGCACAGTATTTACCTCTGGTTAAAGATTTATTTAGTGCCTCGAACTATTAGGGCCCTCACTACGCTTAGCCCCCAAACCCCGTCTCTGCGCTAAATAAGTTACTTTCACCCCTCGTATAACAATGTACTATTTTTCTTTATTTCACAAAATATAGTAGCCTATAAACTGGTCAGTAATCTCTTCTATCGATTGGTACAAACCCCATCGAAATCGGTGCAGCCGTTCTCTATTTTTAAAGGACAAACATTCAGTTTTATATAGTAGATATAGTATATTATTTACTAGCGCTCTGCCCGCAACTTCGTTTGCATGATCAAAGTTTTACAATTTAAATGAAATTTTTAGCACAAAAATTAAGATAACTCTACCTCTAGGCTGCACATCAAGATGAAACATGCACCAGCTTTTAAGTTAGACCTCAAGAAATTCAACTCTGAAAACCGCTTACAATTCCGTGCAGTAGTTTTTCGTTATGTGCGAACAAACATACAAACAGACAGAAATCTAAAAATAATTACTTTGGCTCTTATAAAGACCTTTATAATTATTTCTCTAATAACTTTTATATACAGACATCGGTCTGTTACATTTTTATTAGGTAATATAGATTTTAATATAAACTGCAGAATAATAAACATAATCGTAAAAGGACATAAAAATGCTCAAAATAAGTATCAAACTCTGGATGTTAAATTAAAGGTATACTATTGGTATACTCATACTATTCATATTTTTATCCTAGCAATTTCCTAGTGCATTTTTTCCCAAGTAGTTTTCTATTCCTTTAATAACAGGTTCTCTTCTAAACACTACTTAATTCTTGATTCTTTTTCTTTGTATAGAATTACCTTGGTAATACCAAGGCTTATTTTTTGTTCACGGCGCAAACAAGCCACGTTTTTGTTTCGATCCTTAACAATTCTCACAGCGACAATTTTACTCAGATAGCTGTTAGTTAGCCCGTAATTAGTGAGCCAGCAATTACTTGAGAAAAGAGTTGTAAACACGCGACAAGTTTTCTTTTTACTCGTTACTGTAAGTCTATAGTTTTCTCTAACCGAGACATGTAGATTTATACTCATCCAAAACCGAATTTTGAAACTATCAATTTGTTGTAAATAACAAGTTAAAATATGAAACGAGGAAATTGTTAGGACATTTTCTAAAATAGGCCGTAATCAGCCACAAAGGAAATAATTCAATTTTCTTTATTATAAAGCGGGGTCCTAGAGTCTTTAATCTATTGAGTACAGTACGATCGACGTAAAATGTTTGGCAAATGAAATCTTAGCAGCGTTATAAGTTAATGGAAATCTGTAGTAAGGCGGTGACGCGTCGCTGCTGGGCGCGTGGTCACATGCTGCGAGGTTTATATTCTAAGTACTTCAACAGTCGTCGACAACTTACGCAGTATGTTCCACACCGCTTAGTTAAACGGCAGTTTGTGCGCAATTTTGTAAGTGATGAGATAAATATAGTTGACTATTATCGGCCTCTATTTACAAAAGTAACTTGACAAGGTACTAGCGTGTACGCATGTCCATTAGCAAGTTGTAGATTTTATTGGTGCGTATATATTTTTTTATCATTGACGTGTACCTACATTACAGAATTATCACGGAAATTCTGTGATATAAAATAGACACAAAAACGCTTGAGATACTAACATTTCAAAAATAATACGCGTCTGATCAACGAACTCACAACTTAACCAGTGCTAAATAAGTGCCAAAATAACCAGTACGTGTATATACAGTAGTAGCATACGACGAAGACGATTTACGCTTGATCGACTGTAACGAAACTTGGAAGCTGAGAGATGTCAGTGCTTCGCGAATGCTTTGCGTTCTGTTGGGGTGCGTGATCGCGGAGGACTGGGGGCAGCATGGTGAGCGAGTGAGAGAGCCGGCGCGCCCTGGGCGGGGGCGGCTCGCGGCGCGCCGGCTGTGATGCGATGGGTCAGGACTGGTGCTTCCGACGGAAGAGGAAGCGCAGCAGCGGTCAGGATGACCCCCTTCCGCATCACTCCCGGTAAGTGGTTTGCATGAAAATACCAAGGTATTTAGAATTATTGACTGATTATATTATGTACGATGTACCATAGAAGAGGAAGCGCATCATCAGGGTTCTGGATGACCCCCTTTCGCATCACTCCCGGTAAGTGCTTCTGATGAAAAATCCAATGCATTTACTGGCGGACCATAATTTGACGTATACTATCGAAGAATCCGGCAGAGGACCAAGGTAGTGGATATCGTCCAGAAATGTAGCAAGCTGAAGTGGCAGTGGGCTGGCCACGTTTGTCGCAGAACCGATGAGCGTTGGAGCAGACGGGTTCTCGAATGGAGACTGCGTCTCGGGAAACGTAGTGTGGGATGCCCCCTGCCAGGTGGACTGATGACCTGAGGAAGGTCACTGGTGGTGGCTGGATGAGGAAAGTGGGTGACCGTGCGCTATGGCGTACCCTTGGGGAGGCCTACGTCCAGCAGTGGACTGCAATAGGCTGATTGATGGATTGATTGATATCGAAGAAAGAGAACAGCAGCAGCGATCAAAATCATTTCTAATAATAAGCAGTTCCAAGTCATTTACTAGCCTGAGTGACTATCTTCCGCATCACCACAATACCAAGTAAGCTCAGTTAAATCTTCATTACATCTTGAATTATCATTTTCCCTCATTGATATTTAATATTAGTCGTCCAAACAGTGTTTTGGGTTATTTTCATTAATATTTTAAAATAGACTCTAACTACTACACTTTAGGATGTACCTAAGCCAGAACGGCCTCGATCTTTGTGTATCGGCAAATACAGCCGCTCGAAGCGCTCGTTACACGGATCTGTATCTCGGCCTACTTCACCAGCCACCGCTCTTTTGGAGCATCTCTTAAATTAACGCTAGTTGCCGATGCACTGTACGATAGAGAAACCCATATCTTATCAAAGATGCTAAATACTATATACATACCCTTTCTTCTACTTTTAGCTATAAAAATTAGAAGGAGTAGAAGTGGTCGCCATGGCCGGGATCGGTCGGATAGATCATCATCATCATCATCATCATAAAAATTAAACTAATAAATTGTTCTTTCTCCCTCTCCCTTCATTTCCATCTGATAGTTAATATTATGCTTTTCAAATTGATTTTAATTTTTCTTCCACCTTTTCTTATTTAACAGGCGTTGCAAGTAAGTATTCAAAAACATTGCAATACTCTAAATCTTTAGTGATACAAGCTGTCCACTTCATCTTAAGTCCCCGTACTTCGGTTCCCAAGGATTTTTAATACTCAATTTATTAATTATCATGTTTATCTTGCTTTATTCTTTACATTTATCTTATCTTTTGTATATATTATCCTCGCCGACGACGGGCGACGTGTACTCTATTTTTATTTATCCATCGAACAAAGACATTTTTCTTCACTTTAACAGTATAGACATTTTATTGTTCAACTAGCGGTTCGCCCGCGGCTACGCTCGCGTTGTGTAAGATTTTCCCGTGGAAATAAGACCTTTTCCCGTAAAAAGTATCATATGTGTTAATCCAGGGTACAAACTATCTCCATTCCAAATTTCATTCCAATCCGTCTAATAGTTTTTGCGTGAAAGAATAACAAACATCCATCAAACATTCATCATTCTTATTCTTATTCTTTTATTCTTATTCATCAATACATCCATACTTACCAACTGACGCGTTTATAATATTAGTAAGGATAGTCAGGATATGCAACTAGCCACTTGCATAACGAATACCGCCCCTACTCCTACGGGATAAAAGTGTAAGATTAAAGCGCTCCAAAGATGGTTTCACAATATTGAAAGATAATAATGAAAATATAACAATCTCACAATCAACTTGGCAATTTTTTATAAGTAACTGAGTTGTTTTGCTTCACTGATAATTACTTTATTTTGGTGGACGAAAATTGAATAGAAAAAAAGGCTTTGTTGTATGATGTTCCTGAATAAAGTTAATTAAAGCTAAATTCTTTCATGAATTCTTTGGCCCAGCGACTTATGCCGGTGTAGGTATACTACAACTTTTCAGACTTTTATGTTCAAACAAATTAAGTACTTGAAGCGAAGTTGGAAGATTGAACATTTTAATTTTTGCCAATATTATTCTAAGAATATAGAATATTTTCCTTGGTTATGCACAGAGATGTTGAAGATTTGGTAACTTATTTGAGTTTTGAAATCCAGAGCAGTATTACCTTTTATATTATGTTCTGTGTGTATTACCGAGCTGCTATCCGAAACTGTATCTGGCGGTGGTGATGTAATATCTCATTGCGGAACGACCTTGAAGGATATCCGCCCTCCGGGCCCTTTTAATTATTAACTACATACGCAGGGAACTAATGAAGCCAACGTGTTCTTTCTTCAGGACCTTTCTTACTTTTCTTTTTCTGGCGAAATTGATTACATGATATCAACATTTTATGTCATCTAACTAGAGTGAGTCCCTTGACACTAGTATGCTCGGAGCTAGTATGGTTCTTGATAGAAACATTATTGGTGTAATTAATCACTTATTTTACTAATCATCATCATACCCATATTATAAATGCGATCGTTGATCCTTATAACGAAGGAACGGAACTAATTGTTAAGGGGCATACAATGGCAAAATTAGCAACTCAACGCGCTTTAGTTGAAAGTTCAACCGATGCACTACAGAAATAACGTTTATATTAGCGTGCGATGCTTCACGGTAGTTACGTCCGACACTGCGCAGGAATCATGCGAAAAACTCGTTTTTTTTTTTACTTTTTTCTTGAATATAATAATTGTATATGATAATTTTATTTTGCACGGATTATATATAAATGAATTGCCAATAATATGTCGTAGGAACCGTGTCCGCGTGTTGTAGTTTAGAAGCAGTAGCGAATTTAACAATAGGAACAGCTTGACTTCAATGGCGTTTTTGGTATAGTATTTAATGTTTTTAATAAAAATCAGTCTGCGCGAAATAAAGGTTATATATTCAAGTTTAATATATATGTTTTCTGGAAATTTCTGCTTGCTCGTTTACGAGCCTTAGGCCTTCAAAAACTGCGAGTTGGCGTTGGGTAGGACCCTTAAGGGAATAGTTTATAGGCGGGAGCATTCTTTATCTATGTCACATGTACTAACTTAAATTGGATACTATTTAGATTTTTATTGCGAAAAAAATATTTCAAATAAAAAAAACTAAACCAGTGCGGGCATAGTAGCAGGCACTGCGCATACAACCCACCGATTACACGCGAGGACCTGTCCAATTTCATATTCGTGGAGTACTTGAACCTTCTACCATATTTACTCGTATTTGCCGGTTCGGCATAAATAGAAGACTGTTTTTTTTATAAAAGGTTTAGGGGGTCTAATCGTGATATATGTATGTGTACAAATTGCGAATAATTAAAATGTTATACCTAATTACTTTTAATGTTAAAATTACATATTAAATTAGAGTAAGACGAAATTTTTTACAATGAATATGTAACAATGACAATATGTATCGGTACCTATATACTTTTGTGTGGTTTTTTACTTTTAAAAGTAAAAAAATCTCCTTCTTAAATATACTTTTCAATACATCTGCCTCGTGCCATCGTAAATACAACTTGTTACTGAAATGCAATTATTCTTTACATAGTGACTTAACATAATGTAAGTAGCATTCCTCACACCATTATAAAGTCTTATCTTCTTTCATTATTACTAATAATATCCGTATCTAATTTGTAAGTGTTTCTATATATATCCTTTATCCTCCTATTGGTTCTGGAAATGAAACGAAACAATATATTGTGCTAGAAACATATATAGATATAAATATTATAATAAATTTGCATCCTTGAATTCCTTTTTACCCATAACTGATCCTATTCATTCTCCAAATTTCACTTTTACTTACTGGTCCAATGTGCAAATAGAATCATGGCAAAACGAATAAAAACTCAAGTTCTATCAAAAATGTTATCAGCCTGGATCATTTTCATTATAAAATTAAATTCGGTACTTATATCGATTTTCGAAGTATCGTCATTTTGTTGCTAATAAAATAGTATATTATAATATCGTAGAGGTTAAATATTTGTTAGAGCCAAAATGCTCACCAATTTTTTTCCTAAAGATATGCGTGAATGTCTTTGAGATTTTGTGTAAGACAAGCGTTATTTTTCTTTTTTCTTGTTTTTATTTCAATTTGTAGTTTTGTAAGTATCTCAAGCGATGACATAAATAAATAAATGTGTATCAGGAACTATAAACTGCGCGTGAGCTTAAAATTTTCACATGAAGATTTTAGTATCTTGTAAGTTATTTATTTACCTACCAGTTTTCTTACTATCGATACACGGCTCTTTAGGTTATTAAAAACTAGTGACATTGTAAGTCATCTTCGCCTGTAGCACTGGCTAACTAAAGTCATCACACTTTTAATTACCTCCTTACGATCCTCATATAGTAATGTACTATTATTCACTGCTAATGGAGTCCGATAAGAAGAAGAATGGAGTCCGTACACGGTTTGCCTACTTGTTCATTTTGATATTCGTCTCGATTCGCTAACTAGGATTTGCTTACACGCGCGATTTGCCAACTCTAGCTAATTGCTAATAGCGCTATTGCCTTTGATTTAAGAGCTTGACAATTTTTTCATGAATCCCATCGTCAGCTATTGACCAAAGCACAGGACTACTCTTAAAGATTCCTAATTCTAACGAAAAAAATATTATTTAAATCAGATAACGTGAAAAGAATTATCGCTGAGCAATAACAAATAAATACGAATTGAGAAAAGAGTCTTGTCATTATGCGTTTAGTTTTAGGGTTTAAGTCGTTATGCATCGAAAGGGAGAAAAGGAGTTTAGTCCTTTTTTAAAGTCGGTTAAAAAGAAGAAGACTAATAAATATAAATGATCTTCACATTTGACAGGAATATAATTGGGTCAATGAAAAATCATGGGTCAATAAGGGATCGGACTGTTCACCATATTTTATGAATTTACCATATATTTTAAATTATTTTTAAAATATAGATTAGTAGCAGACGATTCGCGAAGAAAAAACGGAATCGGTCGACAAAACTAATTTACAGTGATTTTTTAAAGTTTCAATATGTCTGTCTCTTTCAAAAACGATTTTTTGTATGCAGATTGTATGGCGTTACTAACAATTGACGTCACAAGTTGGTATGTGCCTCTCTGTCTAATCTTGAATTTCAAACCTCTATAACTCGGTCAATTTTAAAGATAGAGCAAAAATTACCAGCTTACCAGCTTTATTTCATTACCAGCTTTATTTCATTTTCTTATAACATATAATAATAATAAATCTATTAATTAATTATTAATTATTTTAGTGTTTGATAGCAGAAACTAAGAAGTCTGGATTTATAAAATAAAAAAAGTAGTCCGATCCCCTATTACGATTACTGTTATTAAGCAAAATTCTTTCGACAAAGAAGTTTGAGAATACTGTTAACTTTTAGTGAGCTACATAAAAGCTCTTTCTTTGCGCATTTGTCCATATGGATAATTGGCGCAATTTGGTATGTAGCACACGTCGCTTATATAACCAGCATAATGGACAGTAGGTACATTATTCGATAAGTAAGAGTACGAACAACTTGCCGAAAGGAACTTGCCACCCTTGGGACTTTTGCTTTGTCTGCCGCCAGTTCCTTGATTGATGCATGTCAGTGAGTTTACTAACTTGTATAACTACAACCAACAAGCATGTACATCCTATTTAAGATTAGAAGTTCTGCTTTGTAGGTATCTTGAACTTTGATTGAGTTTCAAGTAATGGATATAGTTGTGTTTAAACATTATACACAAATACAAAGTACTTACAGTCTGTGCAAATGTTTATGGGCAGATAATGATTTACAATATATGCAACAAAATTGTCCATCAATAACAAATATTTAAATTAAAATATATACATCTTTATTCCAATGTGGTAATGCATTGCAAAATAACATTTATAATAACATAAGTCGTATACATGATGAGATATCCCATCGAACTAAAACTATATTGTATTTTAAAAATCTTTAATCCCCAATCAAACCCTTCCTTAATGCATACCAACGCTCTATAAAAAGTTCTTGTGCGTTGTCTTTTAAGGGAGTTTATTTTTTCTCTAACTGACCATTAGATTATGCTATTTCTACCCAAGTACCTACTACCTACTACCTGCAGCGGGCGTGGTTATCAAGTGGATTGGTAAACAGAACTTCATATGAAAGACATAATTTTTTATTATTTATGAAAAATACATTTAACGAGCATTCCAAGTAAGTTGAAGATATTTCCAGAAAATTAACTGTTTCAGAAACTTATCTACATAATTTAGGTAGAGCATCTACCTGTTTTACGAACTTATTCAGTTTTCATCAGAGTTTTCTCAGCTGCTTCAAAACTAAATAGCAGTGTTCTTCATTATGTTTCATTTTTCCTGAAAATACGTACGGTTAGTTTGTTTTGCTAGTTTGATAGAGTTTTAATTTTATCACCGCTCGACAAACGTAATTGAATATTTTGTTATATGCTGGAAAATTATCTGTAAATACTTTTCCACACTGAAAATGAGGAGCCCGTTGTTCCGTGCATGCCATAACGCGTCCTAACTTCGTTCTCATAATCCGGTAAACGGCGGCGTCCAGAAGGGACGAGTTATCATGATCTAGGCGACCGACACGGAGGGAATAGTGCGGCTCAGTTGACAAATTACGGAATATCCAGTATTATCCAGTTTAACCTCATTCAGTTGCCGCACGTTTATTTGCTATTATCAAGAGTTTATTCATAGAAATTATTATTTTCTATAAAGTACTGTAGTAGGCCCGAAAGTTATTATGTTTTTATTCACTTCGAAGTTGTGTACATACGTTTTTTTAGTAAGCGGAATTTATGCTACAGGCATATCGCATTCCAAGAAGAAAGTGATACGATAAGAATAGTTATATAAATAGTAATAATTTAACAACTAACCAAGATAACATATAAATTTAGATATTATTATCTTTCGAGGGCTACACCCTCTTTAAAAAGTTGCCTAGGAAAAATCCAATGTTGCAATTACACTGCTGCTGATATCTTCCAACACTGCATACGAGTATTATTTTACTTTATTATTAGTCTTTCATCTGCACTACAACAAAAAAAAAAAACATGACCGGTGATTTTTTGTGAACTGTCACAAATAAATATTATCCAGTTATCTTCCTCAGAACCACACTATAGCAGCTAATCCATTGTTGCGTGAAGGACACCGGTCGGTGCAATTATCCACTTGCCAACAACGTCAACGTCAACGTCAACCCCGGCTCCGATTTCCATAGCAAGACACGATAGGCCATTATAAGATTGACCCACTCTGTGCACTACTGCACTTCTCAATTCGTCGGTGCAAAATGGCGTATATTAGTTATTGCAAATATGAGTTACGTATACCAAACATAATAATCCATGAGATTAATGTCGTAACAATAACTCGTAACTCTCAAGCTTAGCACAAAACTCGTAACTTTATAACATTTAATATCACATTAAAATTTATATTTAACTTGACATAGATCCACAACTTTATTCAATATAAGCGGCCTGCGCCGGCTTATCCCTTGGATTTTGACGGCAGAGTAGAATACATTTGTCACCAACCCTACTCTTCCCGTGGGTGTCGTAAGAGGCGACTTAGGGACTACACATTGAACAGGGAACGGGCAGCATCGCTCTCTGATACAGTAACCTTTTAATCTGCGATCTCCAACCCACCTGCCAAGCGTGGAGATTATGGCAAAACCCTCATAGTCCAGCAGTGGACTATAACGGGCCGTTGATGACAGATTGGCTAACAATTAAATTACTGATTAAAGGCGCAAGTGATTTTCAAGCATACTTTCAGTCATCTCATTAAGTACTTTTTCAGACAATTTTTCGAGACAATATTGTGATGCTACTAATAATCTGGCAAACAATTCAATATTTTGGATGTTGTGTAAAGTTATCAAAATTGAGATACGCTCTATTGCAGCATGAGCGACCAATTATCTCTCATTCACCTTTTAAGTAAACCTGTTGTAAAGCCACGGGGGCCATGACAAAAAATTGAAAGTACGCATAATGTGCGGGAAGTAAGAGGAATGTGTACGAATTAAATGAATCACCTTAAATTTTAAAAAGCTGCCAGTCAAAAATGGTTTCATGTCCAACTAACATGCCGTTGTATAGGTAATTAGAGCAGCACTAAATTTTAATTAAGTACTATTTATAATTTATAGTGCATGCAAGAATGTACCCCATTTCTCGACCTATAAAATAAAAATAAATACTATGTACGGCTTCTTCTTAAGCAATCTGCAACGTTACACTAAGCCTCTATCATTTCCTACAATATTATTACTACCTATAATATTATTTTAAATTACACAAAACTGAGATGTCTGGATATTTGAACTATTATTAAAATTAGAAATTAAATGTTCGGGATCAATACTACGAGTGCTATTTATGTATCCGGAATAACAAAAAATAACAAACATCTATTACCAAATACACTTTTATTGCTTTTCGAAATATTCCCCGTGATGATCGATACATTTTTTCATACGTTGAAACCAACTTTCGTAGCATTTTTTCCATTCTGTATCGGGTATCTCCAAAACGTGCATTTTGAAAGCATCAACGGCTTCTTCCCGGGTCGAAAATCGGTGTCCACGTAATTTGTTCTTCACGCTTGGGAATAAATAAAAGTCGTTGGGTGCCAAGTCGGGACTGTACGGCGGATGACCCGTCAATTCGATCATTTGACTATTTAAATACTCCGTTGTTGCGGCCGAGGTGTGACAGCTGGCGTTATCGTGGTGAAGGATTATTCTTCGTTGTCGATTGTTCTTGCGTATTTCTCCAAAGACTTCTGGCAAGCAAATGGTGGTGTACCGATTCTCTAGTGGTACTGTAGCCACATGTCCACTAATACCAAAAAAGCAGGCAACCATTTGCTTCAAAGTGCTTTTTGCACGAACAACTTTAGTTGGGTTTGGCTCATTTTGGAACACCCAAACCGTTGACTGCTGTTTAGTTTCGAGATCATACGCATATATCCAAGATTCGTCTCCTGTGTAGATATTATGAACAGCTTTTGATGTACCACATTTGTATTTTTCTATAATTTTTTTGCACCAATCAACACGAGCCTGTTTTTGTTCAACTGTTAAGTTGTGCGGGATCCAACGAGAACAATTTTTTTTTACAGCCAAATGTTCGTGTAATATTTTATAAATACTCGTCATACTAATGCCCAGAAATGCCTCTATCTCGCGATATGTAACATGACGATCTTGCATTATTAGTTCGCGCACAGCATCAATATTTTGTGGTACAACAGCCGATTTAGGGCGACCTTCTTTAAAATCGTCCGCAAGCATACGACGACCACGATTAAACTCACTGAGCCAGTGATACACAGTGGTTTTCGATGGGGCTTCCTGCCCAAAAGTCGACAAAAGTTGATCCATGCACTGTTTTTGAGTTAATCCACGCCGAAAGTCGTAATAAATCATAGCACGAAAATTTTCACGAGTCAAATCCATGGTGATGATAGACAATGAATTTTAAAAATGGCGCCACAATGTAAAAACAATTGACAGATGAAAGAAACAAACTTTATTTTACAGCCAAAGAGTTCTATTTTTAAATGTTATAATTTATTTTTAAATATTGTTTATGTAAGTGGCCAGTTCCGGATACATAAATAGCAGCCTTTGTAATTTATGCGCTACTATTTATCGTAAAATTATTTTATTTCCACGGAAAAGATGAAAGATCACGCACAACTAATAGCAAAACTAGTACGATAACAACAATTTTGAAATTTTGTCATAGGTTTAGGTACACTACGTATTTACTCTTCCTTTCTCAATTAGCTACCACTTACTTAGTATAACTTTCTTGTCAGGCTACTTCATTGTCCCAATTTACAGTAGTGAATGACTATCAGCTAGGTTAATCACCAAAAGTGTCGAACTTCAGTAACCAAAATTAAAATTTTAACTAAACTGCTACAATGCATATTAGTAGTAGAACTTTTAATGTTGATCAGTTTCAATTCTCAAATGAGGTGGCACAAGATTGTATTTGCTTGCAAAATAAATTAATATCTTCTTTTTGTCAACGCAATTTATTTTATCGTTTCTGATAGTTGACGTCAGCTACGATGTAACTATTCGAAGCATTGAATGTTATTTGAAATTGACGCATTCCATTCTCATTGTCGATTTGTACGACCACGTGAGATAAAAGAGATTCTCAAATATCTACGAGACCGAAAATATTTTCGTAGAACTATTTTTGTTTCGTTATTTCGTTGCAGTAGAGTAGAATCCCAAGGAACATGAACAGAATTTACGAGCAGTCTATGTAACTGGCTGTAATATTATTTTAATCTTCTTGGCTAGCGGTCGTCTTTCTTTTCTTGTGGTCTTTCCATTTACGTGGAGATAAGCAAAGAGCAAGAAAATTCATATTTTCATTGCGTCCAATCTGTAAATCTTCCCTCAAGAAAAACTGTCGGGTTATTTATTGCCCCTATTTAGTTTATTCACATCGTACGCTTATTTTCTTTCGTACGCATTGTCTTCAGCTACTAGGAAGCAATTTCCAGAATATAATAGAAAAATATTTTCCAAATAATACATCCCCGTAGCTCATTTTTCGTACAAAGTAAAAATGGCAATAAAGATCGTAGGTATATAGTATTAAAAAGCGCTGTCTCTAAAACTTCAAGAGCATAAAATATAATATACGATACGTTTTCCTTACCGCATCCAAGAACGTTGGCAACAAAGTGCTAATTACGTATTAAACAATCGTGAGGTATAAAGATAACGAGTAATATAAAACAGGCTCTATTATATACATAGGACAATTTCAACCATAGACGTGTTCCGTAATTGCATCTACGTGCAATCCCACACTAATTATCTTTGGCCACAAGCGTAATAATATGGTGCGCAGAGACACAGCCATTAGATCCCAAGGTAACGAACATTGTTCTCTCGACGAGGCAGCATCGCATAACACTCATTCTAGGCTTCTACGTACAACAACAATACATTGAAACCCGCTGGAGCGTACTAGATTGTATTTTAAAATATTTTTATTGTTTTCAATGTAAATTGCTACGTACGTGACGACCGACGTATGTACGTGTTATGTATTGTTTTAAACGAGTTTTACCACGGATATTTTGGTGTTTTTACGTTACGTATGTTAGTTGAATAAACGTCTTGAAATGTGAGGACAGACGGTTTTGTTACTAGCTAAATAAGAAAAACCACTAGCACCGTTTAAGTATGTTGTTTGTGTAAAAGTGTTGTTTTTTGTGACCGAGTGTAAAGGTTTTGTATCATTCATACTATTTTGTTCCACACGCTCCGTCAGATTATACAGAAGACCGAGGAGTATACGAGTAATCTGCCCTTATGCTTAACGTTTGTGGACTATGAGAAGGCCTTTGATTCCGTCAAAACCTGGGCAGTGCTGCAGTCGCTTCAGTCAGAGGTGCCATTATCGACTATCGGTATATCGAAATGCTGAAATGTTTGTACGAAAACGTCACCATGTCAATTCGGTTACAGGACGCAAGTACGAATCCAATCCAACTGCGGAAAGGAGAAAGACAGGGAGACATTATTTCTCCGAAACTGTTTACTAATGCATTGGAGGACGTATTCAAGCTTGTATCCTGGAAAGGTTTTGGCATCAATATCATGGCATCACGGTTATGGCAAGGTCCTTGGAGGAACTTGGCACAATGCTCAGAGATCTCAGTAGCGCTTCCGAACAAGTGGGTCTTAAGATGAACTTGGGTAAGACGAAACTTATGTCAAATATCCATGTTACACCCAATCCGGTCAGTGTTGGAAGTGCTACTATCGAAGCTGTAGATCACTACATTTACCTTGGACAAGTAATCCAGTTAGGTAGATCCAACTTCAATAAAGAGGTCAATAGACGGATCCAACTCGGCTAGGCAGCGTTCGGGAAGTTGCGGCATGTCTTCTCGTCCAAAATACCTCAGTGTTTGAAGACTAAGGTATTTAACCAGTGTATATTGCCAGTAGTGACCTATGGTACTGAGACGTGGTCGCTAACTATTGGTCTCATGAACAAGCTCAAGGTCGCTCAGCGATGGAGAGAGCTCTTCTCGGAGTCTCACTACGTGATCGAATCAGAAATAAGGAGATACGTAGAAAGACCAATGTCATCGACATAGCTTTCAGGATAAGTAAGTTGAAGTGGCAATGGGCAGGCCATGTAGCTCGACGAACTGATAACCGATGGGGAAGAAAGGTTCTCAAATGGCGACCACGGGCCGGAAGGCGTAGTGTTGGACGGCCTCCCACAAGGTGGACAGATGACTTGGTGAAAGTTGCTGGGCGCCGGTGGATGCAAGTAGCGCAGGACCGTTCACGGTGGAACCTATGGGGGAGACCTATGTTCAGCAGTGGACGTCTTCCGGCTGAGATGATGATGATACTATATTGTCGTAATAAACGTACGATTTGTTTTACGTTCAGTATTAATTATACGTGTTTTATTTTATAATAAATAAAATAAAACACGCACGCATAATTAATACTGAACGTAAAAATCATCCAAGGGTATATCTTACTTTATTAGGTAGGAAGAGGCTTGGATTCGGGAGGAGCAAGACCGGTGGTAAAACTGACGACGCACGACGTCAGAAAGAGAAATTTTATTCGTTTTCCCAGCTGAAATTAATAATTCTGATTAGGGAAAATATGATAACATTTTTTTTTTCTTTTTCCTAACTAATGGCGACACATCTTATATAGACGTATTTCGCCAGTGTCGAGTGATATTTGTAGGTTTAAGATATATCCTTGGATGATTGTTCGGTGAATTGGGCTCAGTAATGTGATAGTACAAATACTGAAGCCACCACGAGGCCTCTTGGCATCATCTAAAAATGTCAGCAAAGTGTAAGCGATTCAATTGTTCTATTAAAGTTTATAGTCCCAAAACATTCACTGGATAATACACTATCGAAATCATACACTAAACACTTCAATAAACTACAATAAAAAAATAAAAACGAAGACACGTCCGCCATTGTCAGATGCTGACAAAAGACCTATGATAACATTATTCTTAAAACTGCGGTGTCTAAAACAGAAAATAAAAAGATTTGGTTCAGTTAAATTTAAAACGTCTAATTTTCTGTACTGCGTCAAATACTATGGCTTCGAACTGTAGACGTTTTGTTGAACAAATGTCTTATCCGATTTTGATTGCTCTTCAGAGAGATTATGTAGCATTTTGTAGCATTTACGTATAAGTATGCTAAAAAGTACCTGGAGAGTTTCTACTAAAGGGCAATGACGTCACCGGTCAAGTTCAGGCGCCACGTGCCTCTCGCGCGTAACCAAACTAATCCCTCATTCGCAATGCTGACATGCATCCATCGGTAGTGGCGCTATTAATGGGAGGAAAACTTTTAACGGGAAAAATACAGGAAAATTTCAAGGCATAAAACTTATAGGTTTTAGCGTTAACGCTATAGCGTTGTGAGTGGTTTATAAGGCGTCAAGTCAAAATGAAGTGTGTAGACGGTGAGTATGTTAAGTATTGCAGCTAGATAATATAAACACTACTCCGGAAACGTCGCCCAATTTCCTCTTCTAGATTCGATTCATCGTGATGGCAATCGAACACGCTTATAATAACCTAAATCTATCAAAATGAAATCAGTCACTGTGATCCGCAGCAAGCTTCAGTGGATACATTCGAAGTTTTCATTTGACCTACAAACGGACGCACTTTGCATACCATTTGAAATGACTCTTCGGCACGGGGACGTAGAAGCTATTTTTATCTGGCAGGGATGCGACTTGTGTCGTTTCCTCTACAAGGGTTGCGTGCCGGCGTACGCATGCGGCTCGCCCCTTTCGACCCCCGGCAAAATGGCGGTGCCAACATGGCCGACGACGGGCAACCGCAGGATGCTCCGCGACGTTGCTCCTGTCCGACACTACGTTGACACGCTTTCCTGGCGCGCTGCACACCTTGACACGCACATCCGCACAGAAACCGCCGGTCTGATCGATTTATCGCCAGCAGTGAGACGTTACTGCCGCCGCTGCGAGTCGCGCGTGCAACAAGTGATAACGTTTTAAAACCTGGACGATTTAATGACACATCGGTGTTGTTCTCTTGCTGTGATGTGACTGTGGGTCGACTATAAATATAGAACGTGCCCTTTTGGTGAGTGGCGGCGCGGGTGAGCCAAGCAGTGAGTGACGTCGGCCGCTCAAGTTCCCCGCGCCGCGCAACGTCAACAGTGCCGCGTCACGCCGCCGCCGCCGCCGGTCCCTGCTCACATAAATAATATCAACACGCAAGCGTACCGACCCGTTCACTAGCGGCATATTCAAACAACCCTGGGGGTGCTGTGCTGCTCGATAAGAGGACCCATTGAAATGTTATTCCACTTGACAATAGCGCTTCTACATAGTTATTGTATAGCAGCTGTAGTCCTTATATAAAAGTTGCGGACTGAAACTGTGTTTTAAAGTTCAACAGTGAAGTTGATGAATGATTACCAGTGGGGCGGCTAATAACCGTCGATATGACGATAACACGAGTGAACCGCGGAGTGCGCGTGGCGCCGACTTCAGTACAGTAGTGGTCGCGCACCCCGAACGTCGCGCCGCACGTGCACCGGCGCGGCACGATGCGCTCGCCGGCGAACCGGAAACGGCCCGTCTCTCGCGATTGACAGTTACGAGGCTTATCTGGGACCGATGTTTTGGTTACGAGAGTGCGAGTGGAGAGCGGTGCGGAGACGCGCGCGGCGGGTGGCCCAATAGCCATGATGTTGACCTTCGTGTTCGCGGTGTGGTCGGCGGCGCGCGCGCTGGGCTGGGCGTGCGAGCCGGCGCCGGCCTCCCCGGAAGCGGAGGAGGTGCCAGAGCTGCCGCGGCTGCGGTCGGCGCGCGCCTCCAGCGACCTCTCGACCCTCAGCACCACCACCACCAGCTCCATCAGTCAGACCAGCAGTAGCGAGCAACCTAAGAGGTCCACGCCTCAACCGCTAGACACGACTCACAACATACATACACCCACACAAACTTCTCTAACGTCACATAATAGTTACTAAGAACCCTTACATTAATAGAGCATAAAACCTTCATGTCTATGTAGTACTTATCTACGTGTTTTATTAATTTAAGGTCGATAACGCGGAAGACGTGGATGAATCAATAACTGATCCACCGCACGGACGGAGAGAGTCAATGGATTATCTTTTAGAACACAATAATGTAGAGCTCTAATTTATTGTACATCTTACACAAAATAGTAATATGGAATCATGATTTTGACAATTAGAAGGTAGGTAGGTATCTTTATAGTTCAAGGTTCTCAAACTTGAAATATTTTTATGTTTCTCAACACACGTGACCTGAAATTGCGTGAAATTGATTCAAAACAAGGTCAGACAGAACAGAATTTTAAGATTTCGTTATGACTTTTATCCAATTACATATTTGCAACATGCGAGAGTTTATGAAACAGTGCCCACCTAGACAAATCATCTATCTCATCATATATAATCTATAAAAAAAACACGTGGTGACTTGACTAAACTTATAGGAAGTTTATAATCAGATTGCTGTTTCAGTTTTGACTTTTGGAATCACAGAGAGAGTTCATGATATTAACTTCTACAATCACAAATAGTTGGAAAGGTCAGAGTGAATCAAAACACCCATTGCAACCGCAGTTTCGGAAATCTTTTGATTAAAGTTTAAAGTTTGGTCAGGTCTGAAAAATTTTAACTCGTCGTGGTTTAGTTTGAACACCATTAACATTTTACAGAAGATTTCAATCAAAACTCGGGTACTTGCTTTAAAATCAAAAGCATGAATTGCTAGTCATTTGAAATGCAGAATAGTTCTGGGATACAGCCCGTATCTTAATCATTCATTTTCCCTTGCTTTTAGCTTAGTTAATTTCCGTGTACAAAGTCGACAATGTGGGTTTTTGCAATGGTGTAGCATATTCCCATGCGTGCAGCACGCTAGAGGTGTTAGGTGCTTAGGCTGTGCATACAAGCCTTATAAATTAAATAATTACTATAATTTATGGACAAAGCGTAGTCGGTGGTGTAGTGGCTAGGGCCGCAGCGCCGGTTCGAATCCTACCACGTACACGTTTATTCAATGCTCCTATGGTGACTTAAAATATCGGAAACCTGCACACACTTGCGAAGAAATAACGAGGTTGTGTGTGAAGTCAACCATTCCGCACTTTGCCTATATGCCGTTGAGATCATACTAAAATATACATATCGGTAGTCACAGATCGGTCATATCATAAAATGTTATAAGCAAGATAGTATCTATCCAATGTAAAAATCTAAGATGTTATCTACCGATGATAAAGTCGATCGAATAGCAGCTACGTCGCATAATGTATTCCGGTTTCAAAAGATAAACATCAAGATTGTTTCTACACAATGTATGGAGATAGCGAGGAGATTCTTTAACATTATACCAAGAAAAAAACTGTAATGCCGTGATTATCATAATTCATTACTGAATTCAAAATCAAATCACGTTTTTCCATTATTTTTGTAATCACGTGTAACTTCAACTTCCAACTTGTATAATTCTGTTCGGTCCTGTTGTAAACGCCAAAGTGGAAAGCTTCTTATTTGCATCAGGCAGTTTAATAAGGAAATTGTGTTACCTGTCAAGAAATTAGATTTTGAATATAACATCAAAGGAATTCAGGTTATTTCCCTCCCTGGCCGCGAGCAGGCCGGCGCCGGCGGCCGCGGCCGGCGGGCGGGCGGCCTGACTGTCGGCCGCAATCATGTTTGATCACAACTTTCCAGTCGAATTTGTTTTTCCTCTTACCGACTGAAGTTCCACTGCGGCCGGCTGGAAGGTAAGGTAAATTACCTTCAGCACACCAAGGGAACTAAAAAAGATAACCAATTTCCTGACTAGGCAACTTTTCGCTAACGATCCAAACTTTAATGCCAGTTTTAAATTTGGATTAAAAAGAGGGCATTTGTGATCGGATTATTTTTGATTGAAAGGTTTGATAAGGGTTCAATAGTAATCTCTTTAATTAATTAATAATTCTGTAGGAATTTCGTATAACGTAGCATCTAATGGCAGGTTTAATTACTGCGATTGTTGTGAAGCACTGAGGCTGCATTCTTTTCTCTCGACGATTTGGAGTGAAACGAGGTACGGCCTGTGTGTTATAAGTACGTGATATGTGGAGTCAAAAGACGCAATGGACCAGAATAACGCGATGGAGACCTCCCTTTTATTATTTTTTCTCTCTTATTCTGTTCAGGAGGTATAGCGGAATCTCGGTTAGTAATAAAACTGGAGTGTTATTAGCACTGCGCTATCAGCTAGCAGTGATTGTACTTCTCTACTAAGGATTTCAATTTTATTAAAAAAAACATTGTTCAATTTAAGATCAAGATTACATTATTTTAAAAATTGAATGCTATTTTCGTCTATTATGTTTAATAATGTTAACAAAAATTCAAAGTAAAAAAGAACTTACAAAATATTGCCTTCAGTCAGTTCCATGAAATCGCATTCATTCGAGGCCTTTCAGAGGCACACGTACAAGCTAGTTACGTAGCTTTAATTTTGCTTTTTAGTTTCTTTAAAATTGTGCCCTTTGAAAATGTATAAAAGCAAGTTGATTTATCGAAGTAAGGAATTTATAATTTTCTTCTGCTTATCAACATTATGTATCGTCACTAACAAACCGAAGAACCTAACTAAGTATGTAGCATGGCATAGCCAGATTTTAATTCCTTCATCAAACTAAGTGAAGCATCATCCATACTAGATGCAATTCCCAAGAAATTTTTCTAATATCTTAAAGTGATTCTTTTCTAAAGCCAAGTGTCGTCGCTGCAGCAGGGTAAATAAAGACAGTGTGTTGCCTCTCATGGTGGTTTAATCGTGATTGTAAAGTATTTATATATTACATACAGTACAAAGTGTGTTTCATTTCATTCCAAGATAAAGTTATAGGTACATAAAATATGTATATTTAGACAAACAACAATTCCTATTGCATTTAAATATCTAATGAATTCCTTGACACGTATTTATCTATGTTTACCGTTAAGAAATTCCATCATGATTATTTTGGTTCTGGCTGCATCACCACAGTTGTATTTATAAGGTAAATTACTAAGACTCTTTTTTTGTTACAAACTACTGCTATGAAAGAAATATTTCTGCTTTCTTACGAGAAGTTGTTTTTAAGTGGTTCAGTAGTGCCGTGGTACATAAATGCTTGCTACCAAACATGGGCAAAGAGTATTACATACATTAACCCCTAATAGTGAAAAATGGATGCCCCATGATTTGACTGATCGGCAGAGAGAAGCACGCATTTAAGCTTGCCTTGTCTTGTTGAACCGGTACAGAAACCAACCGGTATTTTGGGGCGATTTGTGGCGTGTGATGAAAAGTGGATCCTTTACAATAATCGCAAGTGAACAACATAATGGTTTGAAATAGTGAAATAGTATAAAATTTTTATTATTTAGTACAAAACGGCAATTTCATACGTACATACATTAAACCTTTTACCAAAGAAAATATAGACTTTTTTACATAGAATCGTTCTGTCAGCACGCCCGTAGTCATAATCCAACGGGGTGAACGTCATAACGCAAGTTCATATTTTAATATAACAAGTATTTTATGATTTTCTGATATAAATTGTGAAATGTGCAGTAAAATATTGCAAAAATTACAAGACACTTGCCTACTGAAGCTGTCTACGCTGCGCACTAGGCAATCCGTATGATAAAAAAAAATAGTTTATTTCTCTTTAACAAAAGCCCTAATTAATAAATTGGGTGACTGAGACCTCCATGTAGGCACAATTAGCCTGTGTTTGGAGGCCCCGCTCTTCAATGATTAGATTTACTTTAAGATTGTAGGTAGGCCTCCAAAATCAATATCGATAGCTTAAAAACAGTAACAGTAATGATGATGATGTTCTATACTTAATTAATCAAACCAATAGAAACGTCAAAATTGATAGCATCGACATTATGGATGGTCATTGTCAAGTACTATCGATTTTGCAATACCTATCGAGACATCACATTAAGGAGCAATACTACAGATATGGAGACTATTGAAGACGGCCTGCTACCTACAATTGTCTGGTAGTGGTGGGGTTGTGTACAAAAGAAAAGGTATAATTTAAGGGGAAAACAATGATTTATTTAGTATGAATCTTAGAATATTAGGTTAATTTATCGAAGGGAAGCTCAAATTAGACTGAGTCAAAAAGACTTTTAAAACGGATATGTTTCGAAAACGTTTGAAAATACAATTCTAGAACAAGATAAAGCTGCCAGTGTGCATTTATCACATGCCAGCGTTTTCAAATAACAGAGTAAGGAGTATAGGTATAAATTTGTAGCGACAACACACAAAATACATGAGACACGAATACCTATACACATCACAAATCTTTGGTCTGTCTGGTTGGTGGTGTAGTGCTGACGAGACTGTGTGGGTCCAGGTGGAGTGAGGCCCCACGGAGATGGAGTGCGCGGGGGGCGTCGCGGCGCCCACTGCGAAGACCCCCCGTCTCTGCTAGAAGGAGAACCACTGGCAGGTATTGAAGAAACTTCGTGTTCCCTTCATTTCAAAGTGGGGTATGCGAACCCGTAGAGCTTCTAGTCAGTTGGTCGTAGCCACGCGATAAGATGGCAATCGGTTGATCAGAAATTATAAACACATTTTAAGTATTGTATTTTTGTTTTTATTTGTTAATTAATCTGTAAAAAAGTAGTTAGTCGTGAACGAATAAAATAATCATACCATAAATTTCCCTGTAAAATCTGCAAGATTTGCGGTCCATCTACTCGTATCACCAATTAACAACCTATTTTCGACGGCATCTAGTAGAGAAGTAAGAATAGTTTATTTTTTATTACAGCTTTTTTTTAGATTACGTCTGTTATACAGCTAAAAATGAAAAACCTAACCTCATCATACTACACAGAACACTGTTCTGTGATTAAAGACATGATTTGTTTTCTGGGGCTAATTAATTTAATTTGAAACTATACCACGTCATTTATTTCAACTTAAAAAAAATCTTTGTTTTTGTAAGTTTATGATTTATCATTGATTTAGTTTTTAGTTCATTATGAACACTATGACGGAAATTGTTTCTCATATATTAATTCTTAAAAACCTTTTTTATTATTGATCTTAAAAACCTAATCTTATCAAACTAATATTATGAAGGCAAAAGTTTGGATATATGGATGTTTGTTACTCAATTACACTTCAACCACTGGACGGATTGGGATGAAAGTTGGCACACGTTTTGGTTAATTCCTAACAACCCAAACACGACTTTTCAGGAGAAGTTTTTTTTTTAGTTAGAAAAATGAGCCTCAATCTCTATCTAGCTGGTGACAAAATTAGAACAAACAAAGGACAAAACATTCATAATGTACTTAACAGGGGAATCTGTAGACATGGGTATCTGTAGACATGTTAATCTGTAGATATGGGAATCTGTAGATATGGGAATCTGTAGAAATAGGAATCTGTAGACATGGGAATCTGTAGTAAGCATATGAAAACTGTAAAAATTAGTTTTCTGTAAAAAAGTGAATCTGTAGACTTAGAGCTAAAGGAAAGATTCGGGATTCTGATAAATAAGACTACATATAAGACTTACGATACATTTAATGTTTTTCAAAGTATATTCCATCGCAAGTAATGCATTTTTGCATTTGCTGAAACCACTGTACAAAGCAATTGGACCAGTCTTCCTTAGGGATCTCTTTAATGGTTTCATGGAGCGCATTTACCTCCAATTCAGGGCTCGTAAAACGTGTGTCTTTAAGTAAGTCTTTAATTTTTTGAAACAAAAAGAAGTCGCAGGGTGTGAGGTCCGGGCTGTAAGGCGGATGCGTCGTCAGTTCCACATTTTAAGCCTTCAAATAGGCTACTATTACCTACTTTAGCGGAATGTGAGGTTGCGTTATCGTGGTGAGGGAGGACATTGCTTCGAGGACGCTTTTCGCGAACTTTTTCTAAGACTTTGGGCAAGCAAGTGTTGACGTACCAATCTGCAGTCACTGTCCTTTGATCTTCAAGCGATACTGTAGTTTAATGTCCTGGTTTGCCGAAAAAAGAAGCAACCATTTTTTAACCAATGCTTCAAAAGGATAGATACACTCTGCCGACTGACTTTTTCTTTTGGATTTAAAGCAGTACACCTGTCACGATATTATAGACAGCCAATGACTGTCCCGTTAAACTCTTTTATCATTTTACGGCACCACTGGACACGCAGTCGTTTCTGGTCCTCCGTTAAGTCATGCGGTATCCGTCGAGTGCAAAGCCTTCCGACCTTCAGATGCACATGTAGAATGTTTTGCACTTGGCTCATTCCAATGCCCACGGAGACAAATACATAGCCTTACAAAAAACGAATTTGCTGACAAGTTGTCAGTTTCAATAAGTTGTCGTACGGTGTCAATATTAGAGTCTGTAACCGCAGTCGTCAACCGACATTCACGTTCATTGTCATGGAGATAATCACGTCCACGTCTGAATTCTTCAAACCACGAATACACAAACCTGCGACATGGTGCTCCATCATCAAATGCCAATTGAAGTCTCTGGCTGACTTAAGCAACAACAAAAATCATAAAAAAACATTGAACGAAATGTTCAAGAGTTAAATTCATTTTGATAGCGACACACAATTTTCGAAAGGACGATACAATAAAAAACCAAATGACAGTCTCGCAAATTAAAAAGTAACATTTTCCCAAAGAGTTCCATTTTCGAATTCCATAATTGTTTTTTCATTTTTTCATTGTAAGTGGCCAGATCTAGATACTTTCAGTAAGCCCCACGTATATTCTGACTATTCAGTGCTGTGCTGCCACTGTGAACTCTACAAAACTGCTTTTTTACTGCAGCTCATAGTTTGAATTTCACTTTACAGTTAATTAGCTCTTCTACACGGTTAAAAGAGCTGTCTTTGCACAGTGTATGAAATCTGTAAAAGAAATTCACCGCTCGATAGCACCTTACGTTTCAATTTCCGATATTCCTAAGCGTATTACGTTTCACGCCAAACCAAACACAGAGGAAAGTGTAGTTTACGTAGCTCCAGGCAAAGTGTAACATTTGTAGATGACCTATATAGCCCGTCCCGCCGCACCTGGTGCGTCCCACCGGAATCTGCGGCAAAGACGCTGTAGCTACAAGTATCTCAATATTCGCACAAGTCTTTCATGCCACGGCACCGAGATAAACCCGATTTGCGACACCCCGGGAATAACGGATCTTTTACTCAGAATATACTTACGGCAGCTGGTAGAATGGCAAAAATATAGTGTACAGATTTTGAAACCTCATACTCTACACTATTCTTACTAGCAATATTTTACTTTCCTTGCCAACTATTCAGCTTAAATAGCATTACGCATTACGTCTATTTTGTTATAATATATTTTAAGAAACACGTATAGCCATTTAATTTAATGTTACGTAATCCCTTCAAGATTACCTATGGCACCGACGTTGTTTCGTATCTGATATTGTCTCTGAAATTACAAAACACATTTCTGTGTACCTTTTCATGTAGGTAAGACAATAATGAAACCGCAGAACGTACGGAGTTTAATTTCGTTTTGATCTACATTTACTCTTTACACAGAACGCGATCTCTTTATGATTAAAGCGGTAATTGTATTTGAACATTTTAAATGTGAAATAAAAGTAGTTTTATATACTACCAGAAGAAGTACTATATATATTTTTAAAGTTATCTTACTCAACTTGCTTGATTAACTTCATCCAGATTCTTCAAATAAACTCTATTGTACGAGGAGGGATCAAAAAGTAGTGAGAACGACATACTCCTTGGTAAGAAAAACAAATACTGGCAGGCATAGCTCAGATACATATTTGTAATATTAATAAAGAAAAAAAATCTTCGATTCTCTTTTGTTTTTTTCTGAATGTAGTCATTTGTTTGCTTCGTGTCGGAACGTGTTCTCGAAAATGGAGAAAAACGAAGTGCGAGCCGTTATTAAATACCTCTGTTTAAAAAAGTTAACGACTCAAGAGATTCATTGCGATTTGGAGGCAACATTAGGAGAGTTTGCTCCGCCGTATTCTACTGTCGCAAGGTGGGCTTCTCAATTTCGAGTAGAGAGAACGAGCACGGAAGACGAACATCGTTGCGGCCGTCCATCGACGTCAGTCACCCAAGAAAATGTTGCGAAAGTCGAGAAAATTGTATTGAGCGATCGAAGAGTTACCATACGATACTTAATTCAAGAAACGGGCATTTCATATGGAAGTATTCAATCCATATTGAAACAATCTTTGAATATGAGAAAAGTTTCCGCAAGATGGGTGCCGAGAATGTTAACCGACAGTTAGAAACAAAATCGACTTGACATTTCGAAGATATTGTTGGACAAGTTTCAAGAAGATTCTGAGAACTTTTTGTCTCGTTTCGTATCAATGGACGAAACATGGGTCCATCATTTTGATCCTGAGACAAAACAGCAATCTTCGCAATGGAAACGGCCATCATCAACGACCCCGAAGAAGTTTCGTGCCGTGGCATCGGCTGGCAAGGTTATGGCCTCAATATTTTGGGACTCAGAAGGGATATTGTTGATTTATTACCTGAAGCGTGGAAACACTATTACAGGCCAATATTATGCAGCTTTAATTCCCAAGTTGAGGAATGCCATCAAAGAGAAAAGGAGAGGGAAACTTCGAAGGGGCGTGCTGTTTCATCACGACAACGCACCCGCGCACAGGTCGGCAGTTGCGATGGCTGCCATTCAGCAAGCTGGCTTCGAATTGGTTGACCACCCCCCTTATTCACCAGATCTGGCGCCTAGCGATTTTTATCTGTTCCCCAAATTGAAAGAATACTTAAGGGGAAACAGGTACGAAGACGATAACGAGGTGATGGATGCCGTGGAGAGCTTTTTGCAGGACCAAGACAAAACTTTTTTTTTTTAAAGGGATTGAAGCCTTGGAAAAGCGCTGGACTCGGTGTGTAGAGAGACTCGGAGACTATGTAGAAAAATAAATTATTAAGTTATCAATAGTCATTATATTCTATTTCATTCTCACTACTTTTTGATCCCTCCTCGTATGTATAGTACAAGTAACACATGAAAAAGGGCCTTTAAAGTATTCACAATTGGTAACATTCTTCTTCGTCAAATAGGTTAGCTGTTAAAGGCACAAGAGGCAGCTAGGCCACTCGCTTTTAAACCCACGAAGTCCGGCTAGTGTTACCGAGTATCAAAGGCCCCCGGGTCGCATTCCGCAACTTTGAAAATCACATTTTCCACACGAGCTGACTTGAGACCTTCCCGTGACTCTAGTTGCCGACTCGAATAAATCCACCCGAATTCCGATGCTCGTTCCACATCACAATTACACGCAATTTAACATCACATTTCACAAGTCAAACGAACTATTATTTCTAGACATGTGAAGTTATTATTTTATCTTGTGACGATTGTTGTCGAGTGTTGTTTTATTACTTAAACGCCGAGTACTGAGTGAGACAGCTCAAACTCAAGGACTGACTCAGGCTTTTATATTATGAGTATGTATGTCCCTTGTTTTAAACTATTTTCAGGCAAAATGTATGTAAATTGATGTAAATACACTTGTCGGACGTATGTAGTGACGGAGAGCATGATAAAGGAGCACTACTTGTAAAGACATCAAAGAATTGTCGACGTTCTCTCCTTCTCTCCTTTTAGTTACAGCTGACAATAGCTGTAAGAGACATTTCATGGATGATTCGACACAAACTCGACATATTTAGTCGCACTTTACCTAACTTACCTAAGTACGGGTAACTTGTCAGAGCCAGGAAAGTTGTCTAGATTTTTCTCACTGTGTTCTTTGATAGGGAATTCCGATTAATTGTTACCAGCCTACTCTGATAATAATAATTTTGTAAGCAGCTCAAGTCTCCATTAAAGCGCTCGAGCCCAAAAAATATCTCTGCAATTTTCTTTTTTTGGCGTAAAACAGATTTAGGAACCAAAATACCATGCTCTCAAGTACCACCCATAAGATTGATTAAAATACTTATATTGAAGAAATTAGGTACTGCACAGATCTTTTTACGGTAAATTAAAACACAGAGACCTCTTGCGTCCGCGGACGAAACTGTTTCGTTCAACAGCTTAGGAAACTCGCTCTGAAAATCTCGGCGCCATAGGTGTTCATAATTTTCCTTCTAGATGTCGCTGCAAGTTAGACCACGAGATGCAAAATATTTCTATAGTTAAAAGAACCAGCTTGACTAATTACGACTTCACGATTCTTAAAATATTAAGAACGCGGTTCCTGTAAGTTCGAACCAAACATATTATACATTTTTTAAATTCTAACTATAGGTACTAATTTAATTAAGTAATTAGTTTATTTACACCTAATTAGTATTTTTACGTCATATCGTAATCATAATCTCCAATGACATGTAATCCTGGGTTATCATCAGTATCGATAATTTTATCGAATCATCCTCATGCTAACGTCAGTCTATGATTTATTATTATTAAACAATGATTAAATCAACTTAGACTTTATCGGAGTACGGATGTGCGTGGAAACTTGCGATATATTAATAACAAGTACTCACAAATTGTACCGTTATTATTAGTCATTGAGAAAGATTCTATGGTCTACGCGTTACCGTAGCCGCTTGCTACGCTTACTACGCCGTAGCCGAACCGTAGTAGGGTCAGTTTAAAACACGTTTCGTCAGCAGACAGTGTTGTTGCTTCACCTATACCCATATAATTTAATGATTGCTTAATTTATTTATTTAATTCTGTTGTGTATCTGTATTTTTAGTAAAATCATGTGACTACTAAATGCAGTGCTATAATGTGTAAAATGTGTATCTTGGACTTTTAAAAACGTGCTTTGACCAGGTAATTAACCGATAATTTTCGTAAATACATATCAAAGATTACTATCGGGGTTTATAAAGTGAAGTGTACGAAAGCATTACTAAATGAAAATCCCGAGGGATCGGCTGGTTCGTCAGAGCTCTGTGGTACAGTATGTATTCCTTTACAGAATAATCACTTATTATAATTGGAATCTATTTGGGAAAAATATTTTCTAAGAAAAAACTAATTGTTTAGCAACAATAATGACAATTAATAGTAAGCTTTATTTTTGACATGGCGAGCAGAGGCTTACGGTTACCTTTATTTTGTAATGTTTTATGTTATTTAATATTAAAATAAATGTGTAAAAACATGTTAAAATAATATCGTAATCTAGATCAACATGTGATTCAAAGATTTATCAATGTATTTATGATGCAAGATCAAAATCTTATTACTTCGGCAATGACTAATATTTATAATATAATTAGATTATACCTCGATTAGACTGTCGTCTGTCATCGTCATCATCAAGTGATTGTAACTGTTGTAAAGACATTATATTTATTGATTTATTTAAACTTTTTTTTGTTCCACATTAATTAATTTAATTCTTTGTATTCTTTGTACGCTAGGGCGATAAAATAATCATCCTTTTTTTATCTTAGTCTTATCACTAGTTATCATATGTGCCACGGACTATGTACAGTCAATAAATAGGAAGGCTATAAATATTATATAGTTACTGTTTTATAGTCCTAAATATAATCAATAAGTTATGTTAGCCGTAACTGCCAAAAGTGGCATTATACTTTAGGAACCCAGGGTACTCTATAAGTAAAGATGCTTTTTGCACAAAACGGTCGGTTGAGCTGTTGTTTGAGTTAACTCAAGTTACGTATTTCATTTCTAATGCTTACAAATTAAGCTGCTAAACAAGATTGACCGTTGCTTTTAAAATAAGAAAATCCTTTATAATAATGTATATTTTCTGGTGTGGGATGGAGTAAAATAAAAATATTTTCGTGCAACCCACAAGAAAACATTACAAGTAATAAATTAGACAGTTTTCAAAATAATCTTCAATTTCTTAAAATTTATAAGCTCACTTTTGTCAAGAACGTTTTCATTCTACGACCTGAACGTGCCTGAATTCTGTTCAATCCGCGAGGAATTGAGAAATTGAGAGTGGACAAAAAATGTGTTTCGCGCGTACTATAACTTTTTGTTAGCTTTATTTTTCAGTTTCGAAAGGGCGTTTTTCGATGATTAATTTAGCTTTGTGTATTGTTTCAGTTTCGATGTGGAGAACGGGGCTGGAGGCGCAGGCGGCGCGGGAGGGGCGCGCTCCCCTCTCGAGGGGGGCTCCCCCTCCGCCGCGCTCGTGCTCCAGGCCATGCCGCAGCGCCGCGAGTCCTTCCTCTACCGCTCAGACTCCGACTTCGAGATGTCGCCCAAGTCAATGTCCCGAAACAGCTCTATTGCTAGCGAGAGGTAAGTTTTAGAGTATTAGCGGTGTGCATATGACCGATACGTACAAAGCACTTGGGCAGCGTAAAATACACGCACGCTCCTTTGAATTACTCTGATTTACAATTTACCCTTGAGTAGGGGATGCCAGGTGCCACCTAAAAAAACTGTAAATTGCTTACACGAAAAAGGAAACAACAACAAAACGTTTTTTTGTGCTTGGTTACATAAACACATTCTACACAAATGAGACGCAACGAATTGGAAAACATGGTGAAAAACTGTTCATTGAAACTCTCACACAAATGGGAACTACTCCGCAAAACATGCTACGTTCGCTACCTGTGTGCTTAACTGCTTGCTTGCTATGGGATTAGCGAAGCTCTGAAATCCCAACAGATGAACTGAACCTATCATGTTCTCCTACAGCATAAAAAAGTGTTTTTACCTTGAACTTGAATTATGCTTTTATAATCATAACTTCACCTGTGACTTCATTCACATCATACTTATCAGAATTACTCGGTTTTATAAAAGGCAATTTTTTAATCAGTGCGCATATTTAATTATGGGAACTATAAAACAGTAATTCACAACAACTTTTCTCAAGGAATTTGGTTCTAAAAATGGCAAAATTTATCAGCCTCCTTAGATAGCGTCTTTTGTATCAAAAGTTTTTTTTTGTTGTCTTTCGAAACCTGTTCTTCAGGAATAGTGGTTGTATATGAAAGCTTAAAATAATAAGAATGTGTAAGTGTAAGAAAAAGAGTCCTATGTTTACATGTTATCTACGTGTAAACATAGGACTTCTTTTCTTTTATTTATTGCTTTATAAAAAAAACCTTTTCTGGCAATACTTCTTGAAACCAAAACACCTATCTACACCAAGAAAAAGCAAACACTTTAAATAACGTACCGAGAACTGTACAGAACAAGCGACCTGCTTTTTCTTTTAATTGAAATGCTATTTTTGTTAGAACACAGCAGAATCATTGACTGAGTTTTAGATTTGAGAGCAATCTGCAATCTAAAAAGTTTAGCAGATTGTATTTTGAGAAATCCAAGTTAGTGAGATAAAAAAATAAAAAAAGAGTATAAAATTTCCTTGTTAAACTAAAACGTTTAACTGAAGGAACACCAAGCAAAAAACTTGATTTAAGAATAAGAATTTGCCACTAGTATATGATTTAGAAACAAAAGCAATCCGAATACAGTTGGAGTAGGTGTACTTAATAATTTTAAATTGAAATTTCAAATATAATTTTACACAAGAACAGTGCACACTAACTAAATAAATAAATAATAATAATTTATAGACGAATTTTAAAACCACTATTATTTCCTTTTTTTAACATTAATCGGACCTAAGATTGCTTTCATCGTGTTTATATTAATAAAAGAAGATAAACGTGTATTTTTAATACTGTTAGCAGAACCAACCGTCCGGAATGGTTATTTATCTACAGACCAAATTGAGATATCAGGCCTTTTCATTCCAATTTTGATATTGCTTTAAAAGTTATGTTAATTACGTAGGTAATTATTTAGGTTATTGTTAGTACAAATTAGCACAGTTTGTATAAAAGAAGCCAACTAACGGTATGTGCAAGCTGTGGTTTCCACTAAGCCCGTACCGAAATTTGCTTTGAGAAATGTTACTATTGTGTACATAATTATCATGCTACGAGTATATGGAGGCGAAATACGCAATCTGTGAATAGAATCTAGTTTTCTCCCTAACGCTCGTACAGTTTCAATCTAGGTCATCAAAGTACGGCCACAGCTTTGATTGAAATCGCTATTTATATTGATTGAAACTTATTTAAAAGCTGATTTGAATTAAGCATTTCGACAAGTACGACTCACTCATACATATCTTATATCAATCGTGCTGCGGTGAACTTAATTTAAATTACATACGCACATATTTAAAATTACTTATGCTACGAAAACGCTAAATTCTCCTTTTATATTTCGAATTTATCGCAATAACAACATACAGATATAAGTTTGAAGTCTATTTGCTTTCCAGAAAATACGCCTTCAGTCGTCCAATTTACGGTTGTTTGTTGCGCTTGTAAATATTCTTCTACAGCAGTACATGTCAATACAAAATGCCACATTATTACTTCATACCACTGTCTATAGCTTAATACAACAGATATCAAGTTCTCACATCACAAAGTGTTTCCAATTACGGCGTAATTATAATTGTTCGTTATACATTTGCGGAAGCGACGAAGGCACTATCCCTGGGGATACATACAATACGGACGCAGCCATAAAGTAAGCTTCATGTGAACTACATAAAAAGTATATAAAATCAGTGTACCAACTAACAATAAGTAGCAAGCTTACTCACAAACAGCCCACATTGTTGTTGGCGATAGCATGCAAATCCCTGTTTTATGTGTAAATTGAATTGTGTCGTCTATGCTTTTGCTGTCGGCATGAGCCGGACGATGGACTTATAAAGTGCACGATACGGCCGCAGTTCGCAGTCAGTTTAGATCGTAGAATTCATGCTATTGCCACTTCTCTGTCACAACACAACTCTAGCACAGTATATTGGTGTCGCTGAAATCCGCATATAAATGTAATAAGCGCCCCGCCCGCTTAGGTGGTATATAGTACGTGTATCTGAGGTCTTCGCCCTTTCTTCTTCTCCTTATTATTTAATTGCTTGCAGATTCAAGGAGGCCGAGGCGGCACAGCTGGACAGAGCGTATGTATATTTAACTACGCACGCGTACATGTAGCACGCCTAGCTTGCCATACCTTCGCAGATTTCTTTTCTTTTTCTATTTGTATGTCGCTTGCACATAAATGTTTATGCTTTTTAATGTTCTCACAATTTTGTGTCGTATTTTAGATGTGTTTTTGTTTCTAATATAAAATTAATTGGCAAAATCTTAGGAAAGGTGGGTGCTTATTTCTCTATTTTTAAACAATGTTTGTTTTCAATAAGAGCTAATAAGAATTTGTTTGGCTAGAGTGAGTGAATAAGTAAATTACGTAGGAGGGATTTGAAACGAAAAATACCTAGAACGAACGTAGAACTTTTAAATTCTGTTTTAATTTTGCTAATTAGTTTACCTTATATAAATAGACTATTAATACGCTATTTGTAAAGTAAAATTAAGCACAACATTTGAAAATATTGTAGTTTTTATAGTTGATTGCGATCAGCTGAAAGTTGGCAGGTCCTTGGTTGTTCGCCAGGCCTGGTTTAGTTCGTGAAGTGTTAGGGGCTGGAGTGTCGCCATGTCGCTGTTATGTATTGAGTCTGACACTTCAATCAGCCACGCTCTAGTTAGTTCCCTTGCGGTTTTCATCATAAATATTAATTTATCTAACTGATTCGGGTGATAATAAAAAGCGGGGGTGGTAGATCTCGTTATCTTTTAAAATTAGTACCAAATTGTTATCATGCCGCTTCCACACCTCGTATAGTAGACTAACAACGGTTTTCGAATCCATCCAATCCAGTCCGTTAAACAATCAGTTTAATATTGTACTTTTCTTTTGAGGTAAAAAATCTGTATTTCTAAAGTGGATTTGTTAGAAGCACCCTACTGTGCTGAATTCGGAATATGGCATACGAGCAACCGTGAGTTTTTTTTTGTCGTGTGCTATTTACACATACGAAATATGGAAACGGAACGCTGTCTAAAATATTGGAGCAAACGAAAACAAAATTTAGAAAAACCAATAGAATTGTTGATCAGGAATTCAAAGGAAAAATTAAAATAAAATAGGTACATTTTCTTTTCTCCATAGAATGTTTTTTTTTTTTCGTTTTATCCTAGTGCTATTTGTACATTGCCACATATAAAATGAGGAAACTAAACGTAGTTTAAAATATTGGAGAAACGAATAGGATTGTTTATATATAATTAATTAAAGCCGAATATTATTAGTAATAATGAAATAAGATTAAGGCTTTATAAATAGACGGATTATTATAAGTATATGAAATGAAATGAAGTTTATTAAATTTTTGATGTTACATCTATTAGTTTCGTCATTACATTTTTGGGAATGGTAGTATTTAAGTATATTCTATTATACTCTATCGAAAATATACTTATAGTTTTACTTTATCGAAAATTAAGTAACTATTGATTATTATACCTATTATGTTGATACATCTCTTAGATTAGTTTCTATTTCAATGCTTAGAATCGTCATTACATTCATTTATTTTGGAATAAAAAACTGCCCGTTGGCGACTGCTGATTATTTCTGGTTTAACCATTTTTTAGATCTACAACATTTAGGTCATATTTTTTTTCATAAATACGTATGTATACTTATTTGAGCTGTTAACCAGTACACGTTTAATGTACCGTAAACTATTTTAGCACCATGTGATTACAAGATATAACATACGCACGACATGCCGAGTTGACCATGTACGTAAATAAAGAGACCGCACTGAACTGGTAACTGGTTATTACTGCACTGTGCCCCGTGGCCACGTTAATGTGCTCATTTAGTCGCTCTGTAACGTGCCCGTAACGACCCAAGTGTTATAACCACGCTTTATAGTAATATTAGATGAAAAATACGTGACTCTATTATGTTGTACAAATTATCGCTGCTATAACTATAGGTATATTAACTATACCTACATGTTTATACTTAAGCTTTAAAGTTATTGATAATATTATATTTTAATATAAAATAAATACGGAAGTGAGCTTTTTGTTTTTTTTTATAGTCTTTTATTATACTAAAATCGAAAAAATATGCCAGTAGGAATCTCAAATACGCAGCCTTAGCTCAAAGATCAAACTCAAGTTTAATAAACACTTTTAAGTACTGCTTGATTTGTGTTTTTCTGAAAACGATAAATAAATAATATCCTGAAAAGTAATACAGCAAATCACATCACATCACACACAATAATATTATAAATCACGCTATAAAAATGCGAAAATATATTTGGATGTTTGTTCCGCCTTCACGCTTAAAGTACTCAACGGATTTGGACGAAATTTGGAATGGCGATAGCTTGTAACCTTACCTTGGATTAACACATAGGATACTTTTTACGGGAAAAAGTTAGGCTGGGAAAATCATACACAGCGCGAGCGTAGCCGTGGGCGGACTGCTAGTTATCTATCTTTAAAATGAAAACCTTTTTCTTGCAACAAAAACTAAACCCATACGATGAACGTGCCCCTATCTAGATAAAATAGTTAGATTGGAAGCAAAAGCATGCATAAGTCTACCAAAGAGTTACATCAACTTCAAACTATTAACTAGGGATGGTCCGAATATTCGTTTCATGTTCGGTATTCGGCATATTCGGCAGGTTTACCGAACATTCGTATTCGGCCGAATATTCGGTAAACCTGCCGAATATTCCAGAGAATGGTACTTAAAGATTTTAATAACAGTTACTCTATTGTGAGCTATATTCGAATGAGAAGGATTGATTGAACGATGCATGTACATATTATAGGTAGTTAAATATTATTAAGAGGTACCTAACCTAACCAAAGTAAATTACCGTGTAGTTTTATACTTTTGTGACACAGTTTCTTGAAAATACGTCCATATACCACTTGATTTCCTTCTCCCACTTATTCTTTCCACACTACACAAGTACTTTTGCCAAAAAAACTCGACAAAAACTATTAATATTAACAGATAAACAAAACAAATGCACGTGGTGACGTTTCGTTTCGCACTGGATGATGCAATAATAATGACAAGTGTAGCGGGGGAAGCGGGCGGGTGCACCCGGCGTCAATTCGCGTGGTTATCGTAAACACGTACAGACTTGCTCCGGTAGACCGAATATTCGGTTCAGTGAAAGTTTAACCGAATATTCGGCCGAACGTTCGTATTCGGTGAAATCCATGTTCGGCCCATCACTACTATTAACTATGCTTCGTTACGCCAAACTACCAAACTCTGCTGTATTCACCCCAACATAAAGATAGACTCGTTACATAAGTGGCTTGAGAAGTTAAGCACTAATAAAAGAGCGCGAACAAATTCTACCTAGTCAAGCTTGAACTAAATATTAATCGTCATTAGAAAATAGTGCTTTTATCATAATGAAACAAGTTATGGACTATTTTTACTTTTGCACCTCAAAAGTCAAAAAAAGATTTAAAAAACATAGGATGATGATGACATACACACTTAAATTCGTCTGAATATCAACCGTTTGATGATAGATAATAATAGATAATATAAAAAATAAATTAATACCCATTTTAGGTCGGAGTTTTAATAGCACGATTTGCATTTAGGTATTCTTTTCGGTGTTTGTGGTCGTGACTGCACGTGATTACATGTGTACTTTATATTTTAAAAGCTATTCAATTAACGGGCTATTCATAAACGCGTTCGACCTTTCCGAATTTATGTTTAAGTTAAACAACAAAAACAGTAAATTGATTTATGAGGCCAAAATAAAAAAACGGTCGATATAAGGACATTTAAAACTAGACTTTTTCAGTTATTTTCCTCAATTAAGTTAACGATGCATTTTTTTTTATTAATTTACATCATTCTGCTGTGACATGGTACACTTGGGCAGTCCTGATAAAATATTCATATATCACGAGGCCACACTTTCGTGTGCCTTTGCCTTTAGTTTACACAATGTGACATAACCAGCCGTTATAATAGCAGCAGTGTATACTCGTACAGATAAGTGTATATGTAATCTAAAATCGGGACTCATTCATGCACCGAACTGCTTGATCTAGCATTGAAGATGCAATAACAGCACATCCCACGTGCTTTTCAGGCCCTACGTGTCCTGTAGTCCACGATTCCCACATCAAACATTGATTACTGGCGTTCTTCACTGCCAGTTTCTATTAGCGCCAAATTTATCCTCGGGTGTAGTCGCGTTTTCTCGGCGCTGGCCGGGCGACGCGGGCGGAGCAGCGAGCGGGCGGGAGCGCACCAGGCCGCCGCCGCCGCGCCGCCGCCGCCGCCGGCGAGGCAGCCACGCTTCTCGCCTCCATTGATAGTCCGCGCGGGCTGCCGGCAACACGCCACCTCCATGCCCCGACGACACGCGATGCACCCACACTCCCTTGCCGGCTAAAAACCTCTCTGTGGTGTAACCCCGCCGAAAATGTGACTCTACTCTTTGTTCAGTTTCTGCTTTACCGCGAGATGAATCGCTTGTTGTTGTGAAGTTGTTGTGTAAAGTCATGTTTAAATAGAAAAAAACGTGCAAATATAGAGTGCAGTTGACTGAGGTTGACAGTGTCGAGGCCGATCACTGGTCCGACAGGTCGCCTATTCCGGTGCTGCTGGCGCTCAAACCACTACCACTTTGTTAATTGGTGCCAAGGATGCTTCAACTAGAATCCGGCCTAACACTGCTATCATTATTTTAACAAGCATTTTTTTATACCAACTTTACATTACTAATAAAATATGTGAACACTTTTCACATACAATATTGTTTTTGATAAGGAGTTATATGTTAATGTGATTGATAAAGTTATCAAAACAATACATGCTGTAGTACTCTGCGCTGGTGCATTTACCACTACATGAATAGAAGTGATTGTTTATGTCATATAAAATAAATTCTTGAATAACTAGTGTAAGTGGGTTTTTTCGTCTCGTGACACGTGAATACGGAAACGTGGTTTCACAAAGCGTAGGTGAACACCTGGTGACTGAGCTCGTGATGATGACGACAATGCTTAGCTGTCCGCTGGCATTGACAGCTGAGTGTTGTATGACGTAGAGTGAATAAAGAATAGTTAAAACAACGAAAAATGCAGCGTTCGGAGTCGCAATCGGAAAGGCTAGGAGGAGGTAGCGGAGTATCTTTTATAACGAAAAGCTCCGCGTCGGAGCACAGCATGGCGACCGGCATCTCGGGCAGCAGCAGCGGCGGCACCCTGCCTCGCACGCTCAGCACCAGCGTACTCCGCATCAAAAACAGATCCAGCTTCTGGGAAAAGTTCTGGGATGAACGCTCCCGGCGCGATGCGTGAGTATAGTTTCAAATACCCATAAAAAAAACCGGTATCTTACGAAACTACATATAGTTCAAACTCGGTCTCGTATGAGTATCTTTGAGTATAATAGGGACTCTATTATGCTACCTGTGTCACCTGCCAGGAACACTGACAGTCACGTTACAAGCAACATTTGCCCAGAAAGTTGGAAATATCTCAACTAAACAAATGTAGGACTTGATGAGATGTGACATTGCTTTTCCTTCAGTTCGTTAAGCCCGAATCGTTTGTTGATTTTTAATACGTAGAGCTAAAGAAACTGAGCTATCATACTTTAGATAACAAGTATGATTTATACCTCCCTTCAAGTTTATTTAAGTAGAACGTACTACCATGTTATTAGAAAATTTATCTAATATTTTCTATGAGCAACTGTGTTCAAAATGTTGCAAATATATTTCATCAACGCATGACACGGCATTGGAGCTGTAAAAGCGCACGCTCATATCATAAACAACATCACGCCATGGAAATGGAATGTATTTCATTCGGCAAAATGTTTGAAGGAAAATCTCTTCCTCTCCTGCCCTTTACGCAATACAAGCATTTTATATTTTGTCAACGCTAGTTATTATGACAATTGCACGGTGGTGGGACGATTCACATGACACTGTCGAAGAGCGTTTCACATAAAATGCAGTATACAAGATTTGTTTGGAGTATCAAACTACCATTAAGTATAATGGTCTAAAAACAAGCTTACGATTTAACAGGTTTTTCGCAGATGAAGCTGTTTAGAAAAAGCGGCCAAGTGCGAGTCGGACTCGCCCATGAAGGGTTCCGTAGCAGCAAGTAACATAAAAGTTCTTGTAGTTCGTTGTAACTTTGATCGATGTTTTAATAATAGTGTACGATTTACGATTTATGACGTATTAAAAAAAAACTACTTACTGGATCTTGTTCAAACCAATTTTCGTTCGAAGTTTCCATGGTAATGTACATCATATATTTTTTTTAGTTTTATCATTCTCTTATTTTAGAAGTTACAGGAGGGGGACACACATTTTACCACTTTGGAAGTGTCTCTCGCGCAAACTATTCAGTTTAGAAAAAAATGGTATTAGAAACCTCAATATCATTTTTGAAGGCCTATCCATAGACACCCCACACGTATGGGTTTGATGAAAAAAAAAATTTGAGTTTCAGTTCTATGTATGGGGAACCCCCAAAATTTATTGTTTTTTTTTCTATTTTTGTATGAAAATCTTAATGCGGTTCACAGAATACATCTACTTGCCAAGTTTCAACAGTATAGTTCTTATAGTTTCCGAAAAAAGTGGCTGTGATATACGGATGGACAGACAGACAGACATGACGAATCCATAAGGGTTCCGTTTTTTGCCATTTGGCTACGGAACCCTAAAAAGGAAATATCTGTAGACAAATATTAAGCATATTTTCTATAACAGGAGTATACTCTCACGTCACTTCACAATCATATTGATAACATCGAAAACGTTCTAAGATATGACATAATTTTTTTTTTCGAAAACAGACAATTTTCTGATGCTCACGCTTTTACATTTCTATCATATCGAATATTCATAAATTATTGCTTTGCAAACATTTATATAACAGCAGCGATTTTTGCATAATATTAAGAATTTTCATCACAATAAACATAAATAATTGTGTTCTATGTGCTCTACAAGAGCATTAAAGTAAGAGATGTAACCGACAAACTCATAATTTTTTTTTATTGGAAAAGTTTAGTCTAGGACACTACACATTTGTAGTGTAAGTTATAAATTACTATAAATTTTTGTATTTGTGACGTCCGAGTAGGTTGACTAGCCAGGTAATGCTAGCCTGAATATTTGATTTGACCTTCGATAAGACCGATCGTTATAAGTTCCGTGTTTCGTTGGAATAACTTGCTATTGCGTACCACTCTTCCTTTCCACTCTTCGCAAAGCGTACAATCAAAACTAATTCGGTTAATTGGTTTTCTTTTGACATTATCTTCTACCAAGCTAAATGCGTTGATTTTAGGAATAACATAAACTTTTTTTTTAACGTTCATTTATCAATCAAAGCTCTCTCTCATTTTAAATTTTATACCTACTTTTACTGCAAATTCTTTTAATAATATAACATTTTTCAAAGTTTGTTCAATGATTTACCTAAAAATCATAATAATGAGCTTTTCTTCCATGAAGTCAACATTTTGACTACCAATGTTTACTCTCCAATTACCGAACGTTTACTTATAATCCGTTTTGCCAGCGATATTTGATCATCTCCATCTCTTTGAGCAGCAATGGCAGTGATTAGAGAACAGGTAGAGGGATCAATTTAGGGACTACCAACTCGATCAAGGTTCAATCGGCCTGTGATTAATAGTTGTTTAATTACAATCTGTATAACGCTGTAGCTTCCGCGTTTTGCGGTCGTTGCCGTTTGTTCAGCTTTTATCTTGCTATAGTCTATATTTAACTTGAATAGTAAATTTAAAACCAGTAGTATAACAACGCATACTTTTTACTTAAGAATTGAGAGTTCCGGTTTGGCGCTTTAGAATTGTCACTACGTTTTTACAGGTGTCTTATGGACACTGTACTGCAAAAAGTACATAGTACAAGAAGTAAAGACACACGTCGTGAGTTTTACAAAATATGGCGTGCGAAAAAGTCCTGATATACTGAATACCACTACTTTTCCTACTGTGTATCTTTCATATTAATCAACCTCTCATTTTCTATGCAAACTCTATACCTAGTGGGGAGCTATTTAAATTGCATTTATTGCTTTAATTAAAGTTAGCAACCTATCCTATAAATATGTATATAAAATGTATAAACATATATTTTTTATGTAGCCTGTAATGTGTCCCACTGCTGGGCAGAGGCCTCCCCTCTATTTTTCCACCGTTCACGATCTTTAGCTTCCATCTGCCACTCTGTCAGAAACGTGTCAGGTCATCTCGCCAACGTCTCCGGGGTCTGCCCCTTTCGTCAGCGGCCATTGTCTGGCAACCAATCTGTGGTCATCCTCGCCCATCTATCAGGATGCATACAAGCAACATGCCCTGCCCAATCCCACTTCAGCCGCGCGGACTTCATCCCGACATCCGTGAGCCTAGGGTGACGTTACTGACTCGATCAGTCCTTTTCACGCCTAATATGCTACGCTCCATGGCGCGTTGGCAAACCTTGAGTTTGGACTTTTGACCTTCTGTAAGGGACCATGTCTGTGCACCGTAGTAGGTTAGGATGGGCAGAATGCACATGTCGACGAGTTTTTTCTTGAGCGTAAGGGGAAGGTTGCCCTTCATTAGTTCCTTCATGGACCAGTAGCTCTTCCAGGCGTTCTGGATACGTCTCTCGACTTCTTTATCTTGCCTGTTCTCGAACAATGCTAAAATATGTGTATCATTACATATTAAGAAAACACATTCTGGACTATAAGTTATACTTAAGAAGGTTCTTTTCGTATCGATTCGGCGACTAGATGATAGCAGACCAGTACTCTGCCTCGGAGAAGGTACTTGAGTAGGAATATAATATAATATCTCTAACTATTATGTAAATAATTATAATAATAGGGTTAACTGTATTGTAATTGTAACTGTAAAGCAAACTTTTATGCGACTAAAATCAATTATTATATATTCACTTAGCTGAAACTCATGATAATCTTAATTGAGCATTATAAATCCTAAAAAAAGTATTTTGAACTGTAAGCATACAGACAAGAGTTTGTAATTAGGTACCTACCAATTTATAAATAAAAATATAGTCTAGAATCAACCAACAACATTAAAGAAAATACCTATTTACCAGACATTCAGACGCTCAATTAACTCGTGTCATATTTCATACAAGAACTCTGAGAAGTCCTAGAAAGCAGGATTCTATTAAAGAAAACTAAAAGCATTTGCTATTTCTGTGATGTTCAATTGTATATTTAGTTAAGAGAAAATAATTTAATTTTATAGCAAAGATAATACGATATTTTTTTCTAAGAGTGTTTTAATAAACTCAAAAACAGTAGCTCTAACTCCAATAAAACATCTTACTCAAGTTTTTTATTTTTTTCTGTTGTTTTCTTTTTACTATCGCGACGTTTATTTTTTTAAATAATCACTTTGTATTAAAGTAACGATAGTATTATTTTCTTTGAAAATGCAATGAGTTTTAAAACGCTGCATCTTTAAAGGTGGGATATCTTGCGGCATTCGTTCGCTGTATTAATAAAGATAAAGATAAAGATAAATTTATTCTGTGAAATCTTAGGCCAATATAAACATTGTACAGGACTACTAAGTAAAATTTATAATTAATATTATTTTTATCAATTTACACAAAAAGAAAATAAAAACTAAGTTGTAAGCATTAATATAAAACAATTTGCTGAGTTAACAATATGATTCCTAAACTAAGTAAGTAAATACCTGTGTCTTAGGAATCAGGTTAGTAAGTGCTTATAAAGTAAGAGTTAATCAAAGAGTTTTTAAAATAACAATTATTTAAAATAAGGTAATTTGGTTAACTACTTACTGCTAATAGGTTTTCAGTCTCCTCATATGATTTACATTTAAGCCATTTTGTTACAGTTTTTTTGCATAGTATTAAATTCATAGAATAAATGGATAGGTAGAAGTTTAGCTTATTGTATAGGAAAGAGCCAAGAAAGCAGAAAAAATGATGTGAGTGGGCAGTGCGAAAACGTTCACTTTGACAAACCCTATCTATCCGCCTGTGATGGTTTATAAATGCTGGATCGAATGGAACTAAAGGATGTTTTTTGACGATCGTTTGTAAAATAAACAATTGACGAACGGAAAGGACATCACACTCTGCGAGTAGTCTAGTAGTGGGATATATAAAAGGACGAAAAGTGCAAACTTTGAGGATCGCTCTTTGCGCTCTTTCTAATTCAATTAAGGTATATTTGTGTGTACCACCCCAAGATGTAATACAATATATTAGTAAAGATTGACAGAGCGCAAGATAAACTGTTCGAAGAAGGGCTGGACTAGTAGCGTGTCTAAGATTTTTAAACACGTAAATTAATTTACGGACCCTAGCAGCAAGAGCTTCAACGTGCGGTTTAAAGTTGAGATGTTGATCAATTATAACGCCAAGGTACTTAATCGTTTTAGTAGTGCTAATCCTAGGACAGGTGCATACGCTATTATTAAAAGTCTGATCAGGACAAAGGTGGGCTACTATTGAGAAATTAGGTTGAAAAGGCTGGGTAGAGGAGTTATAAGAGAAAGTCATATATTTTGTTTTATCCGTGTTAAGCGTCAGTGCGTTACACCTAAGCCACTGCATTATATTGTTAAAGCCTACCTGAGCCTGTGTGAAAACGTCATTCCAATTGTCAGCGCTAAAGAGTAGCACAGTGTCGTCTGCGTAGGATATGATTTTACCATTGGCAAGCGGAAGAGTGCAAAGGTCATTTATAAAAATTAAAAACAATATAGGCCCTAAAATACTTCCTTGAGGCACTCCACACTCAATAGGGAGTTCCTTGCTTATAATGTTATCTATCTTAACGCGTTGAGTCCGGTCAGTAAGGTAATCTTTCATAAGGTTTAGTTGTCTTCCTCGAATTCCAAGTCTCTCCAGTTTGTCAAGAAGGATAGGAATAGTCACTGTATCAAATGCTTTTGCAAGGTCCAAAAATATGCCCAAACACTTTTTTTGTGAATCTAAATGTCTTACAACATAATCAGTAAGTTCGTCCACCGCATTAGAAGTAGATAGCCCAGATCTGAAACCGTATTGAGATGGGGCCAGCAGTTTGTTTTTTTCCAAAAAGTGCACCAATCTTTTGTAAATAATTCTCTCAAGGATTTTCGATAAAGACGGCAGGATTGAAATGGGGCGGTAATTATTGAGTTCTTGTTTATTTCCACTTTTGTGTATGGGTATTACTAGTGCCATTTTTAACACTTTAGGAAAGATACCAGTTGAAAGGCAAAGATTGAATAAATATTTAAGGGGCGGGATTAAATGCATCTTATGATGTTTTATGAAAGAGGACGATATTTTATCAACACCTGTAGCAGAGTCTTTTTTTAATGATATTATTATATTTTCAATTTCAGACTCGTCGGTGTCAAGCATGGCTAAAGAATTCATGTTAGGGGGCTGTGAAATTAAAAATGTTTTTTTAGGTGATCGATGAGAGATATTATTTGAAGCCATTTCTGCAAGAGATTTTCCAATGTTTACAAAGAAACTATTTGCTGAATTGGCTGTCTGTGCGGCATTTGTCGAGTTCGCAATTAGCGCTTGAGCAGATGTTTTGGTCTGAGTCACATTAGTGATACTTTTGATGACTCTCCATAATTTATTTTTATTTTGGCCAGCTTTGTCGATTTCAGTTCTTTCATATTGTCGTTTTATTTTTTTAAGAAGAACATTGCAAAAGTTTCTATACCGACAGTAGGTAATTTTAAGTATCTCGTTATTGGGAGATTTTTTAACTTTTTTATGCAGATTATCTCGGTTTCTTATACAACGTAATAAGCCAGGGGTAATCCACGGTTTGATAACCTTTTGGCGTCGATTTAATAATTTAGTTTCTGTGTTTGTTTCAATTATCTTAGTCAATGAAGTAACAAGATACTCTGCAGCTTCATGTGGGTCACTCGATTTGTATATTGGGGAGAAGTCAAACTTTTCGAGGTCGCGAATTACGCGTTCATTATTTAGCTTAGTGTACGTTTTCATCGTGTATGACCTATTGTAACACTTATGTAAGTAAAGTAATAAAGAGCGGTGATCGGTAAGCGTAGAATCAAACACTAACGTTTTTATTGGTAGTGTGGTCTTCGCTAGAACATGATCTAAGCAATTAGGACCTCTAGTTGGGAGAACATGGGACGGCAAGTAGCCTAAATAAGCAGTTTGGGTTAAGTAGTCTGATGAATTTCGGTCTTGATTCCCAGGCTTTATATCAATATTCATGTCTCCCATAACAAAAACATTTCTAAAAGAAGATAAGTTAGCCAAAATAACACTAAGTGATTGTAAAAAGTTACTTATATTTCTATAGGACGGGGAACGATAAATAGCAACAATTGCAGTATTTTCACCTATTTTTGCTATTAGACAGTTTGCATCTGTGATATCGGGCTCTTCTACAGTGACGTTCGATACGTCTGATTTAATGTAAAATGCCACTCCATCATTTTGTAGTACATTGGTCTTTTTACTTGTGTATGAACTAAAACCGCTTAACTGAGGGGTATGGGCAACTTCTTTCTGCAACCAGCACTCTGTTAGAACTATGATATCGACTTCTAATTTAATTTGACACAGTAAAGTGAGGAGACTGTTAAAATTACAATTTAAACTTCTAACATTCTGCATAAGCATTTTAAAGTTTTCTGTATACGAATCAATTAAACTGGAACAGTCTTCGGGGTCACACAAAAGTGAATCGAATTCACATGACGCGTCAATATCGTTAACTAGATCAATGTTTACGTTACCCATATTGAGTTCCGGGTTACTAAGACAGCGGCGCTCTAGGCGCCCTCATAGTCAACTGAATTCATGTATCTAGCAATTGCGGTCTTTTTTGCAGGACATAGGTCATCACCAGTTTTGTGTGAGCTGGGTTTTTTATACCGCAAACACGAAGCACACTTCGGCGATTCCGCTTGTTTTGAGCATTCCTTCATGGCGTGGCCAACGCCACCACAGTGACCACATGTGGGGTTCAAGTCTCGACAAAATTTAGCCGAGTGCCCATACTGCTGACAGTTGTAGCATCTCGTAACTAAAGTAAAGTCGCGCACGGAGCAAGAGGTCCAGTTGATGTAAACGCGTTGTTGTTGTAAAAGGACTCGTCTGAGATCTGCAGTCACCTCTAAAATAAAGTTACAGGCCTCGGTATCCTTTTTTCCTGATTTATGACTTAATTTCAGGGATTTGAAAAACAATTCTCGATTGATTTTATCCGTAAGGTTTTGTTCGAACAGACATTCAAATACTTCTTTCTCTGCGATGTCAGAGGGCACACCATAGATAATAATTTTAGGTCTTTTTTTCATATTCTCTTCAATTTTTAATCCAGATAAAACAAGCTTTTCAGATTTTTTAAGTTTTTCAAGATCCTCTTTTCTTTCAGAACTTATAATTAGGCCACCATTTCTGATTTTTCTCACTCCACGAATTTGCAGTTTTAACTCTTCAGGCTTTATCAATTCTTTTACCATCTTTTTAGTTTCTTCACTGGTCTTATCTTTATCAGCAGGGTAGATAGTAATACTGCTCGAACTTGCCGTGGGTATCAAAGTATTACTATTGCTACCTTCTCTCACCATACTGGCGTAAGAAATGGTTTTAGGCGATTCTTTCTGGGCTGATTGGAAGCTGGTTTGCAGTTCTCGAATTTGGTCAATAATTGTCTTTCCCTCGTACATATTGTGAAATTCAGTATTGAGCGCTAAATGCCTCTGCTTCAAAGACTGGTAGTGCACAGCCATCTGCGAGACGCCTCCCAGAATCGATTTAGCAATGGCGCTAATCTTGAGCTTAGAATCTGTGTTCAACTTGCCCTCACCTGAGATAGTACAGATCTCGGTCAGGTAATGTTCGATGTCAGATAGCCAAGATTTAATTTCCGAGGTCGACACTACTACCATGGTTTCCTGGGGTGCTGGGTCAGGCTCCGGTTCGGACCTTCCAGGTGGAGGACTTCGAGGAGTCAATGTACTCCTATTAAATAGGCTATCCATTCTTCGTAATGAGTGAAAACGAATTATTTCATACTCATTAGTTACTATGCACACTCACAACACAAACTAAGGGTGCTGACACAGAGTTGACACAGTTACAGTTTCGAATCGTATTTTAAAAATGCCAATAAAATAATTAAGAATTGCAGAAAGACACGTCCGTCTGCAATGAAATGCGAATACTCTCCAATAGATCCGTCCCGGGCCACTGCCTCTTCGTATTGTCTCTAAAATTGTCTTTGAAATTATACTTACCTAGAGCCTAGTAATAGCTTTACATCAACATTTAATAGAGCAAAGCTTTTAATAATTATGTAATTCTATGAGGTATTTGCGCACACTTGTGAAGAAGATCAAAGTTGTATGTGAAGAAGGTCGTAGACCTGATTGAACTTATTCAGTGTAGGATAGAGCCCCTCGGTGGGGACGTACCCTAATAAAATAACGCTTTATGTTATGAAATAAAAAATTTTTTGATCAATATTTTGCTGCCGGGCCGTCAAAACGCCATTTTGCAATTAGTTTTTTTTTTTAAAGAAACGAAACTGACAAATACAAAGCTATTTGTTAGCTAAATTATTTCAAAATTAGTTATGAAGTAAGTGGCTTCGAATATTCATTATTTATTTGCTTCAAATTTTATCGATAATCTTGGCTAAAAATGTATAGAAACAAAACTTTAATAACGTCAGATCTGGCCAAAAATCTCGATTAAACTTGAGAAAACAAAAGTAACTTTTGTTCTCAGGCTGGTTTAAACAAAAGCAGGTGCAAAGGATCATCTTGGATCGATACTATTACCTCAAGCAATTGTCAATGAATCATGAAACATCTTTGGCAGGCATTTAAAAAATATACAATTTTAGGTTATGTGCTCCGCTATAAATTATGTATTATCCTTGTATTGTACTTACATGAACATAGTACTCTAATATTACAAAAATGAAAATTTGGTCGTTTGTAATTCAATCGTGCACGCACGCAGATAGTTTTTAGCCTGGATTTTCTCATAGGATACTTTTTACGGGAAAATTCTTATACAATACGTATGAGCGTAGCCGCGAGCGGACAGCTAGCATTGTAATGAAACTTACTTTTTGCAGTGTTGGTTGTGGCTTGATAAATAATTCGTTTGTTTACTCAAAAATTGCAAACTGCTTGAATACTATTTGTCGGTATAAATAAAATAAATTACCAAGAAAATGTTATATCATCAACGGCCCGTTACAGTCCACTGCTGGACTATGAGCCTCCTCCACTTAAGTGGAGGGTTTTGCCAGAATCTCCACGCTTGGCAGGCGGGTTGGAGATCGCAGATTAAAAGGTTACTGTATCAGAGAGCGCTGCTGCCCGTTCCCTGTTCAATGTGTAGTCCCTAAGTCGCCTCTTACGACACCCACGGGAAGAGTAGGGGATGGTGACAAATGTATTCTACTCTGCCGTCACCACACGGCAAATGTTATATAGTAGCATAATTTCCAAAAAAATTCAATCATCTTAAAAAATTACAACGTTGTAAGTAAGTGGCAATGATTCATATTAACAGATGTAGGTAGTCATAAATGCAAGAATTCCTAATGTTATACAACTCCGTCGCGACTTTGACATAGATTTATTATAATTTAATCTGTGATAAATAGGGTGATGTGTAATTAAGTACTTACATACCAATTTGGTTGTAGTGACAGCTTATTATAGCCATGTGCTGGCATGTATTTACCCTAGCATGGACTGATTGATACATACATTTTATAGTATCTATGTTATGCATGTTGTAGCACGCACGTGTCCTGTTTTGTATAGTAGCTTAGTAGTATATATGCATGCATTGTTCATAACGCTTATGTTGGCGAACTCTTTAATCAAGTCACAGTCGTGGGTTGTCTGGTATTAATCGCTTTTTCCCCTCTGCCCATTTTAAGCTTTAGCAGAGTTCACTGACCGCGTCTATGTTTCAGACATCCGACGACGACGACGTTATTTATTTTCTAAACAAAGAAACGTCAAAATAATTTAACTCTCCCAGCTCCATCATCTTTCGTCGTAGTCTGAATCCTTTAATAAGATTTGAAAATCACTCAACTAGAAATTGGTATGTCAAAAACTTTCAAATTATGATTTATTAAGACAGCTAATCTCGGAGGTCCTTTTTCCTCCGAGCAGCTAATCAACAAGCTGACTACTAGGTACTTAAAATCCCACGTTTAACGTTTAAGTACAATTCTGTAAATTTATTTGATTAACGGGATTAGAACCGAGCTAAAAGCTGCTCTTTGAGATGAAGACACTCTTGCCGACTTTTATGGGGTTTAGATAGAAAATAATTTGATATTGCCAGGTAAAATTGAACGGAATCCAATTTTATTTTAGCTGCGGCGTGGACTTTTACAAGCTCTCCGTGCCACCAAATAGCCTATAGATTTTATTTCGCAATATTTGCTTTATAAATATAAATATAGCCAAACTTTGCTCTTTTTAGGGTTCCGTAGTAAAAAAGGAACCCTTATAATTTCGGTCTGTCCGTCTGTCTGTCTGTCTGTAACTCAGAGACTCGTATTACCATAAGGCTGTAATTTGGCATGGATATACATATGAATCATGCCGACAAAGCTGAAGAATAAAATCTTAAAAAATTTTTTAGGGTTCCTCTGGGGGGGGTTATTTTTTTTTCACGATTACCTTATAATGTGAGGTATCATTGGATAGGTCTTATAAAAACAAAGGGGGTTTGCTAAGACCATTTTTTTATGCTAGTGTAAGTTTTAGAAATATTCCGTTTTAAAGTGCTTATTTTTGTTAGAGTCAAGTTTCCCCCCTCTACCAGCGAAACCGTTGTATATGGAAACGTGAAAAAAATCATGGTAGTAGTGTATATGATGAATTTAAAAGGAAAACTATCAGGCTATAACTATCAGTAGGCTATACAGGTTATCGAATACCAACTTATAAAATGTACTTGTACAAGTAAGAAATATGGTACTACAAATATCATAGAAAAATACTTTGATAAAGTTTAAACTGTCTATGTAGTAAATTTAAGTACGAGAAAAGTAAAAAAAATGTGAAATAAGTAGGCTTGACAGGTTAACGAATAAAATACCAACTTTAAAATGTACTTGTGCTAAGTAAGAAATTCAGTACAAGTATCATAGAAAATGACTTGATTGAAGATTGCGAAAAAATAAAATCATAACATCATTTACTAAAATAATTTCATAACCTATTTAATACTAGCGGTCCGTCTGCTCGCGTTGTGTAAGATTTTCCCGTGGGAATAAGACTTTTTCCCGTAAAAAGTATCCTATGTGTTATATCAGGGTACAAACTATGTCTATTCTAAATTTCATCCACGAAAGAGTAAAAAACAACCATCCATACATCCCTACTTACAAAATTTCGGGTTTATAATATAAATAAGGATTTTTTTTATCATTACTTATTAGCTCCGTGTGCTAACTTCTGCATATTAGACAACTACGGAACCCAACACCTTGCGTGGTTCGACACGTGCTTGGCCAGTTATTTATTTATTAGATAGAAAGATAGATAGATAGATTGATAAATCGTTTATTAGGCTCTTAATTCTTTAACAGAAAAATACTGTGACAAATATAATAAGAAAACAACACAACTCACGCTCGTATCCCCGAAGCGGTGAGCAGAGCTTTAGTGGGCTCCCAAGTAGAGCACACACTAAAACTATATCTGGCAATGTTGTTACGGCTTGGTGTCGTGGACTGTACCAGAGAACTTTCCAGAAGACGCCAGACGTCAGTGATCTTTGACAACCGACCAGAAAGTTCAAGACACCAGTCATTTCCCTCCAAAAAGTATTCGCTACTCGAAACAGCTGACTGTCAAAATTTGATAGAAAACTCTTCTGTTCGAGAAAAGTTGAAAAAGAGGTGAGAGGTGAGAGTTGAGGTTGGTTGTTCAAAAAGATTGAATAACGAAAAGAAGATCGAAATAGGAACATTCTCGAACTGTAATAGTTCAGTGTAAGTTCAGTGCAGTACATAAAAATAAATAAAAGTGCAAGTTAAAGTGCTAGTGAACAAATTGCAGTGAAAGTGTTAATTTCGGTTTAGTGCTACCCGTGCACGTGCGTGATCAAGTGCAATTTGTGACGTTGCTTGTGTACTATACGTGTGTAATAAAGGAACAAATTTTTCAATCCCCCAATCCCGCTCGTTCGTAACATTTGGTGTCAGAAATTTCAATTTCAATTCTAGAGTCTTCTATCTAATTTTAACAGTCAGCTGTTTCGAGTAGCGAATACTTTTTGAAGGGAAATGACAGGTGTCTCGAACTTTCTGGTCGCTTGTCAAAGATCACTGATGTCTGGCGTTTTCTGGAAAGTTCTCTGGTACAGTCCACCACACCAAGCCGTAACAATATTTTTGGATTAAGATTCGGCATAACCGATCTTCAAGTTTATCGGTGCACCTAGTGACAAGATGCTAACCTGTCGTCTATGTGGCACTAAACCCAAATCCCATAGTCGCCTTCTACGACACCCACAGGAAGACATGAGTTGGTCCTATTCTAATGCCGGGAACCACACGGCGCGGCGATCGTAAAAAATCTTATTGCATTCAATTGTATTTATTTAATGCTACTTGGATAGAAAACAAACCAAACACGAGCATGTAAGTCTCTTATCGTCATTGGCAATCGGATTTCAAGCAACATGATTCCGATGATATTGCACATAAAAAGACCATATGGCACAACAAATACAGGTACGCTAGCACCCGGTGCGGAATGATTGACTTCTCACTTGACCTTTAAATTTCTTTGCAGGAGTGTGCAAGTTTCTCACAATATTTTACATCACCGTAAGGTACGCAGTTTTCGTAACTTTACCCGTCGAAATCCTTCTGGCCCTTTCAATCGTCGCTGTCAGTATTAGTTTATTTATTCTTTAACAATAAAAAACTGGGCTGTATGCAAATTAGATCCAAGGACAATTTTCGTTACCCCTACATATTTGATTTGAAACGTTCATGTTAAGTTTACTTAAGAGTTTGTAATTTTAGACTGAAAATGAATTTCGCAGTCTTTGGCCTCTGAAATAACTCGTAGGTTGTATGAAAACTTAATGCAGAATGCTTGATGCTTAGTTTAGTTTTCCTACCACTCGATAAATGCTGGTAGAATATTCTCCTCAAGGCACTTTCTTTGATGGAATGAACTACAAGCGTACGTGGAAACTTTTGCAAGCTCTTTGATTCTTTCAACTAATAACAGGAAATGTGACCTTGTCTTTTAAGTTCATCTGAGTATTAATCTGAAAATAGTTGCGCTGTCGCCACTTGTAAACTTAATGATATATATAATAATTTGGAAATAAATACATTACATATTCAATAAAGGTATTTGTAACTCTTCAAAAAGCCATTAGGGGTTAAAATTATTAAAAAAGCATTCATTAGTACATTAATTACAAGAATACCCAATCTTTCTTTTTTTTTCTTTGTTTTAATTTCACCATGTATAGTACACCAAACATAGTATAATTTATAGATATATGGACCAGAAAAAATTAAATAATAGTTGAAATTAGTGAAACTAGAATAAAATATCTAAACCTATAGATTGCTTGTATTAATTCTTACAAAAACACAATTTACTAAGTTGATTTCGTCGAATCCCTAAGCTTTGTAAAACTGAAAACCTAGGTTAGTATTAGATTTGAAAAAACATTTCTATATCCAGCAAGTTCTTTAGAATCTATGTACAATGGAAAATAACGAGAGGAAAGGAACAAGAGGTAGAAAATCCATCGTATATCTGGATCAAGTGACAGAGTTTAACGTCATGCCGTAAACAGGTCAAGAGGGTAACAGAAGATTATTACCAAGAGGAAAAAGATCCCGTCCTTCTTTTTCATGTAATTTAAAGGGTGTTAGGTTAGGTGCACATTTAACTATAAGAAAATTAGTATTGAAGTTTCTCGGGTACATGATGACTTCGTCAAAATAATAAGACGTATAACGCAAGGTGGTTTTATCATCTTTCAAAAAGATTCGTGTTTCCTGAAACAATATAATATTCATAAACACTAAAATGGAAAGTAAAAGCCCCTTTTGAGGCATAATAACGTTGAAAGATTCAACGTTATTATCTGATAGTCTGCCTTATCTGATAAAATCCCTTCACCTTGTCTTCATTAATGTCAATGTCTTTCAATTATCAAAAGTCATCGGCTTTGTGTGAATGTTCTATATTACAACAGTTTATTTATGATAGCTGTAAATAATTTCTAAGTGCTCGTAAGTTATACTCCTAGTGGCCTCAGTCCAACTGGCGTAGGTCCAAATTAGTATTGTCTTGACAAAAAAGGACACAGACTCATTATGAATGAAAACAACATGACTATGTGTATTTTTTAACAGAAGTACGTAGCAGCTTACTCGATTCGTGCTATGCTCTAAACTAAACATGCTCAGAGAGCTCAGAAAGCTTGGAAACCCTAGAGTGCTCGCGGCAAAATATTCGAATTATTTTGTACACGATGAGTTTGTCAAGGTAAAGCGTCCTAGTAGCTGCCCCTCCGTTCCTTACCTCCTTGTTTTAGAATTTAGAGAGAACGCCAAGCAAGTGCTGCAAAGTTAAAATTAGGTATAATATAAGTAAACTAATAACCTGTCAAAAAAAGAACTGACAAGAATAAACAATATTAAAGAAACTTCATAAGATTTTAAGAAAAATCAAGTAATACATCCCGCCGGATCATGATCGTTATTTATTGTACATTTCTTACGGTTAAATAATTATTTTAGAAGATTGAATAATTTATTTTGAAGACAGACAGTGACACGGAATGCAAAGTGGAGTAACCCACATTTTTTAATAATACCTATGTTATCTCAATAAAATGGTTTGATAAATAGCTCTAAGGATTATCCTAGAAGTTGGCAGCCAACGATAAACCACATCTAGGGAAATAACACGTCGCCCTTGGATGTTCAGCGTTCACCTGGTTAGCTTCCAGATGGAGGAACTATGCATTACAAATTGCCTTGGATTTCCCTACAGACAAAACAACGCTTTTTCAGCAACAAATGGAAATTTTATTCGTGATGATTTTGATTGAAAGACTTCGCATGGTTATTATCACGAAAGTGTTTTGTGCAGTATTTGTAGCGCTACCACAATGCCCGCAGAGTAAAAGTATCACTACCGCTAAATCAATATTGTGATTGATACTTTTACTCTGCGGTTAATGTTTTGTGAGTCCCGTTGTAGATAAAACCCCGAGAGTTTTTATTACATACTATCGTGCGCTTTGTATTATTTGCGTAAATGAAATCTGCCCTATAAAGAACCTTCATGACAAAGGTGTCCTTCATCTGACCTTTTGTCTAATGTTATATATAATAGAGTACTATTTAATAACTGTTGTACAATTCGGTAGATTGCCAGCATTCACTAACCAACAGTGTTTACATTTAATTTCTACGTTGTCATTGAGTCCTTTGATTATTCACAAAACGACACCTACACTAATATCCTTTCTTTTTTCGACATGACTTTTCCCCTCTGTAGCACCACGGGATCGTATTCCTCTTATTTAGAGCCACCATGAAGATAAATGTATCCATGTTTTATTCGATCCGATACCGACATCGATACCTGTCTTGAATAACAAACGAATCACATCGATTTGAAATCGATCACTTGATAGCGCCCGCTTTACCTACCGCAAAGGACCTTGAATTTATTTATGAAGATAATAAAAGAATGGACTCAATTTACCTATATATTGAAAGGTTAGCATGAAAATGAGAGCGTTTTCACACTAACCTTTCAATATATAGTTGTTCAATATATATATGCGGAAGATTTGATCATTTTCCAGAGGGAAAATGATCAAATCTTCCGCAACTCAACTTTTCGGAATCCAATAAGGGGTCTACGTAGTTTTGTCAATCAATATCCAATTTTGTACACGAATAAGGAACCGATAACTGAATTCGTCTAGGTGTTTGCGAGTTTAAATTAATTTGAATCTGATAATATACAGGAAAAAAAGTCTGAAGGGAAAATACCCTAAATATTTTGGTTAAATTTTACTAGAATGAAATATAATAAAGGAATGTAGGAAACAATGTTTCCTTTCTGTGAAATTTGCCAACATTACAGGATATTTAAGACACTTACCATTTCTTTTTTCAGCCTGTAATTTATATACCTACGAGTAATAAGCTGTCAGATGAATTATACTGCAGATAGTTCAAATAGCTTATGTCTAAACTTTACAAGACTCTCTTTGTGCAAGACGCCTCCAGACTAGCTCAAACTTAGCAAAGTTAACGAAAATGTTAATGATGTTAAAGGTTTTGTAATACAAGATGCGAGTAGATCAATCAACCTCAATACACAGTTTGAATTTTGATGAGTTGTGTTATGTATAAGTAGGTAGGTGTACCTACGTACAAGTACAAAATTATGAACAAACTAACCTATATACTCTGACATTTTGATAATAAAATAGGTACCTAATGTATAATTTTTAAGCTCACGCAGTACGCACGCTTACGTACGCTTTTGAAGTTATATATTATAATTATACTTAGCTAACGTTTGTATTCATGAATGAAAATGGTCGGTTTTATTCAGTCTACTACACAGACTACACACAATGATTTTAATAAATCGATGTCCCTAAATGGTCCTTCGGTATAATAGAATACTGGAAAACGTGGATTTTTTATTGGACATTTATTTATTTTAGGTTACTACCCAAACTCAGCAGTGTAATTCTTAATTTATTTTATTTTATTGGATATCCAACAGCTACAAATATGGAATAATGTATAATTGGACCTTACATAGGAGATAATATAAGTGGTCATGGTAACTAAAACGGTTTCGGGACTTTTCTTAATAGTAAATTATTAATTTTGAAAATGCATTGCGCTCTTTCTGTGACTAAAGGCATCGGCACGTTATTTTTATATCACAGCTTATTACCGTTTATAGGTATACTTGAAACTGGGTTATTTATGGTTTCTTACTTGGTCGGTACTTGGAAGCAATCATAACATTTCTATTACCTACTAAGAAAAGACTCACCCGCTCTGAAGTAATACCTCTAATAAATAATATATAATTACGGAAGAGAGAGAAAAGATCGTCGGCTGAATATTTTTTGTATGAAACCTATTTCATGTTCTTTAATAATGAAAGAAACATTACTAAGTGAGTACCGTGGAGATTATACTTCGTGTACAAACTCCGCGCTCTCTTCTGCTTTAATATTAATTGTTTTTAGTTATTGATTGCACTCTATATTTGCTGTTTAATGTAGTAAAAGATATAGACAAGGAATCAGTCATAAAATGATCTGCAGTCGAAGATGTTGTAAAAAGTGTATCATTGATAAATAGGAATAAAAAAAAAATTAAAGTGCAAAGCCAAGCTGTTATAATTTAGAAGAGTTGCTCTACCGCAGGCGTCGTCCCCAGCCATATGATAGGTGGTGGAGGCGCCGGATATCCTAATATATTGTCAAACGCGACTTATGTATGTATACCTATATACTACGCCATGACAACGTAACATGACGTAGTATATCACTCAAAGACTCATGATGTTGGTTGGTACATAGCTACTAAATTACCGCTAGTTTTGTTCCGATACGATAATAAATTATAATAATGCTCGTAATTATTAATTAAAAACCAACAAAATGCGTTGTTAATTTGAGAAACTTAAAATACGCGTATGTTATGTCATGGAGGATGGATGAGGAAATGTAAATACCTACAGGAAATAATATAATATTTCCAATGTGTCGTTCTTTACTTACTTACTTAGCTTACTGCGCTTTTTCCAAATGACCTAAAATAGCGAAAGTATTTGTATTATTATCAATCAATCAATCAATCAATCAACGGCCCGTTACAGTCCACTGCTGGACTATGAACCTCCTCTACTTTGTATTATTATAATTTTTATAAATTGATAACCTATGCTTTTCAAAACAGTGTCTGCTACAAATAACATCTTGTAATAATCAAATCGATCTAGCAGTAAATAAACTATTAGATGTTTCTATACTGATTTAATTCCGAATTTTTATGCTCAACGCGTCCCTGCTGAAGCTTAACCTTGAGATTTAACTTTTAAAACTCGGTGAAAAGTCATACTCATGTCGATGACTATACGCTTGATTAACAAGGGTTCATTCAAATTCATGCACTTGCATAATTTGCAAACCAGTAAAGAATGAAATAAATTAGCTAGAAATCACAGACTGAATACGTAGCTTCGCTATCACACTACCTGCGCTATCGTAATTTAAAATTGAACGCTGTACTTTCTTATCTTATCAATCTTAAAAAATTAAAAAATAAATTATTACCAAAAATAAACGATTTTATAAGGTATTAGGAACTTGATAAAAATGACAGGGAAAAGAAGTTGTATGCAGATTTCACGTAATTACACTACAATATTGTGCCTTTACAAACTTTCATTATTAGTAAAAGCAGGTAAAAGTTCCATAATTGATAATAAAGGTTATGAAATTCCAGTAATATGAACTTTTCGCTGAACGACAGTTGGTGACTTAAATCATGGGTCTTAAAAGGTACTCATACTTTACACAAAACTTTGTTAAAATGCATGGATAAGTGGTTTGGGTAGAAGTGGTCATAAATTTAAAAGTTTGGAGAAATACATAACTCTGATGCCAGACACAACGCAATAATCAACATAATTGTTATTAACAGTTTATAAATAATATGAGCTATACTCTGTCTCTGGATTTGGCCACGTCCATTAAAAGAATGAAAAAACAATTATGGAATTCAAGAATGGATCTCTTTGGGAACATGTTACTTTTTAATTTGCAAGACTGTCATTTGTTTTTTCATTGTGACGTCATTTCGAAAATTGTGTGTCGCTATCAAAATGAATTAAACTTGTGAACATTTTCGTTCAATGATTTTTATGATTTTCGTTGTGGCTTAAGTCAACAAAAGAGTTACCAAAGACTTCAATTAGCATTAGGTGATGAAGCACCATGTCGCAGTATCTGTGTATTCATGGTTTGGACAATTTAGACGTGGACGTGATCATCTCCATGACGAGGTACGTGACTGCGGTTACAGACTCTAATATTGACGCCGTACGACAACTTATTAAAACTAACAAAAAAAATACTTGCCAGCAAATTTGTGCTTTGTTAGGCATTGGAATGAGCCAAGTGCAAAACATCTTACATGCTTTGCACTCGGTGGATACCGCATGACACACGGAGAACCAGAAACGAAAGTCAAAAATTTCAAGTCAACATTTTTTATTCGAATTAAGATTTTTACAAATCATTTTTCGAGTTTAAAGGAGGACAGTCATTGGCTGTCTATACCCAGGTATAAACCTTGGTGTACTGCTTTGAACCAGAAAGAAAAAGCCAGTCGGCAGAGTGAGTCTTTCCTTTTGAAGATTTGCCGACGAAAGTTAAGAAAAGTCGAAACATAGGGGAAAGTCGAAGCATTTTTTACCAATGCATTGGGCATTGGTAAAAAATGCTTGCTTCTTTTTTCGACAAATCAGGACATAACACTGCAGTATCGCTTGGAGATCAAAGAACAGTGACTGCAGATTGGTACATCAACATTTGCTTGCCCAGCACTGATGACGCATCAGCCTTACAGCCCGGACCTCGCACCCTGCGACATCTTTTTGTTTCCAAAAATTAAAGACAAACTTAGAGGCACACGTTTTACGAGCCCTGAATCGGCGGTGAATGAGTTTCATGAAGCCATAGAAGAGGTCCCTAAGGAAGATTGATCCAACTGCTTTGTACAGTGGTTCCAGCGAATGCAAAAATGCATTAATTGCGAGGGAATATACTTTGAAAAACAATAAATGTATCGTAAGTCTTATTTCCATATCCAGACTCTTTCAGTATGCCCTAAGTTTTTTTTATTTTTGAACGGACTAATCGCTCATTCTACCAGTGGTAATATAGCGAACGCGGACTTGAAATGGGCGTGGACTTGGGTATGCCCTAAGTATTGTACTTATATTGAATGTATATTTCACGTTCCTTTTAAAGGGCCTATTTTACCTACAACCTAAATATTTATTAGGTTTATTTCTGGAATTTTATCCATGTTGGAACATAAGATCGTAAACAAACTCGTCATCACAACTGCAGCATTTGACAATACTTTTACTTTCTTTGTATATAGGTAAATTCGCCTGAAGTTTACGAAAGAGAGTCACAACAAACCATCAATCACGAAAGTCTAACTTTACCACCAGTAACGCATAAACAAATACCTAACAGGCTGTAATAAAATCAGGAGCAATCTCTCCGGGCGCCCAATGCTTCTAGCTGATTTATTAGCTAATTCAATGTTTATTAGACTTCTATCATATACTTTTCATAGGTTATGGAACAGCCTTGAGATCTCAATTTTGAAGCTGACTGTTTCCCTGAATATTAATTTGTGTACCGTGTCGTTGAGCATTTTATGAGGATTTTCTGAAATACATTATATTCAAAATCTGCTTATGGTCAAAAAGGGAGCTTTTTATGTGCTTAATTAAAACAAATAGAATAGCTATTTACTTTTTTGCACACACAGAATAATGATATAGTGCAAAGTACAAAAATAAAAGAATCCTCTATAAGTTACTAATGTAATTATCAATCACATTACGTTGCCTTTTAACGTTATGAGCTTATAATACGATTAAATAATAAGAGGGTACGTGAGCTTTGTGTAGTAACGTTACACACACATTGTAACAATGGTAGATTGATGCGTCGAGCAGAAAGTGATGTATAATTTAATTTTTACTAGTCGTACTTACCAAAGTACCTACCCCAACTCATCTTGATTCTACACTTGCATACTAAGCTTGATATCAAAAAGCTTCATCTCATCAAACTTGTATGCTTAAAACTGCGCAGTGATTTTCATGCATCAAACCTTGGAGGCATCACAAACCAAATATTTCTGGCGAGCCTATAAAACCTTTTGTCATTAAACTTTATCAATAAGCATAAAAAAAACTACATTATAAATTAGAAGTTTTGTTTCCATCACTATTTTGGCTATTTGACAACTTTTTACTCAAAATTGTCTATGTTTGTATCATCGTAAATCGCTATGGTTTCTGTTTAATTTATTACATGTGAAAATATATTTAAATGGCTGTAAATTGCGAAGAGCTACAGGATGTCACCAGGTAATTTTAATATAATTTTAATGTAGCTTACTGTATCGGTATTGCTCTTAAAATGAACTAATACATCGGCGAATTAAGCCTTAAAAGCATTTTTTCTATGTTGGTACCTTTATTCATTTACTACACTAAAACGTGTTTTAAGCATGATATTATTATTATACTGTAAACCAGAGATACAGAGATTACAGAGATTCATATAATGATATCCTTGTTTTCTTAATAGCGTAAAATATTCATACTATTATAAATCGTATACCACCCACATTTATCTTTTCCTTTTAAAAGACTGCGATGGCACTGCGCATGTTGTCCGCATAAGATTATATCGTGTCTGTATGTTGGATCGGTCCATATTTACAAATGTGTGTATTCTTTATTGTTGCGGATGACCTTCTGAGTTGAGAGTAAGCGTGCCAGTAAAACTGTTTACGTAAATAACTCAATAGCCGCGTCGTAATCGTAATCTCGGAATAGGCTATATTCAATTTAACGCGTACGTGATTTGGCGTCGGCCTGTGCCCGCGGCCCTTCGCCCAGAACCAACCTAAATTACAAATTTCAAACAAATTACAATTTGGACAAATACCTCAAAAGAGCGATGCGGATGAACGAACGCTTTCAGTCATCAAGTCCTTAAACATTTTCTGTGAATATTATTTACGCTGAACACACAAGTAAAAGATGTTGATTTCTACCTACTATATACGAGTAAGTAGATTAAATTAGTATTCTTGAAATAGCTTTTATTATAAACCTACAAAATTACAAATAATTTGTCGGTTTGTTTTATCTCCCTCTCTCAAATTTTTCTCCTTTGTGTAACCTAACCTAACCTAGAGCGTCGGTGGTCTAGTGGCTAGGGCCGCTGCCTCCCGTCCGGGAACTGCGGGTTCGATCCCCACCACATACCAATGTGTTTTCAAATTTCGAATTCATATGTACGCCAACGCTCTTATGGTGAAGGAAAACATCGTGATGAAACCTGCACACTCCTGCGAATAAATTCAAAGGTTGTGTGTGAAGTCAACCAACCCGCACTGGGCCAGCGTGGTCGACTAAGGCCTAATCGCCCTAATTCAGGGTAGGCTCGAGCCCTTCGATTGGGACGTATATGAGAGCTGTTGATGATGTGTAACCTAATGTGGTTTTCAATGACGTAATACAAATATTTCATATGGTGCAGTCATTTGGTAAAATATTTGTATTTAGGTATCTTTTTTCTAAATAAATAAGGGCTGTGCTCTTATCGGTAGAGTCCCTGAGGTATTATTTAGGCATATGTCTAACGAAATATTGCCTATACCTATATAGGTATAGTACACCAAGACGCGACCGACCAATAATGTGCGAACAGTGCCTGAGCTTTAATAATAGCAACACTTACTGATGCATACCCCAGCAAACGGCCAAACACTATAAAACGGCTGGATTAATACCATTTACGACCACGCTATTTTTAAACAATGACTGGATGCTATTAAAACTGTTAACACCATTAATTACTGAGTACGTCTTTAAAAAGCTTGCTCAACTAAAATGATGAAAATAGTTTTCCCATTTCAGCTAAATATAATCTATTTGATAATATGGCAGATAAGAGTGAGTGACGCGTTAACGGTCATTTTGGTACTACATTACTATGTTGTTACTTATCGTATTGCTACTGCTACCATTCTCTTTTAAATAATCCACCTACACTCTCTTCTTCTGATCGGTCGCCTACCATTAAGCGTCTTACAGTTTATATTATAAGATTTCAATCATATTTCACTATGTAGAGTAATTATTTTGTAAGTTTATTTAATCAAGGCGAAAAACGCAACTGTTTTCGGCAAGTAGTTACAATTCGTAAAAAGTAAAATATCAAACATTGAATACACATTAAAGAAAAATGTGAAAGCTTTGAGTACCTTTCAAAAAAACATTTTTGTATAACATTTTTAACAAAACTACTGGATTTCAGCTTTATTTACTCTTTCTTTGGTTTAATGTCGAAACTCCATTTGTATAAATATAGGTACTGCGTGCAATAATTTTATGGGGAGATTGGGGAGCTTTGTTTACGCGGGCTAAGTGGATTATTGCCTGCTTAACATTCCCCGCTGGTACGCATATACCTATAGGTACACTACAGCTGCGAGAGCGTGGACATTACTCACTGGATTGGCTCCATTGACCCCAATCTCCTCCATGACGATAAATATATGGAGAATGTGCGAGTATCCAGTTACTGAAATGGTTGAGATAGCTTTGTTAATAAGCGAGGTAGGCGAAATGTTATGAGTATTAATAACTTTATGCTACGTATTAGCATTTTTGTTCTGCAATAGGAATTACAGGAAGTACAACAGTATAGTAAAAATTTTATAAATCCGTTAAATGATTTTAAGTTTTAGTTCCTACGGCACTTTATTTTTCTTTCAAAAGTGTGAGAAATTTGATCAACAGAACTAGTTCTTCTAATGCTAGTTTTCCAGTATTCGCCGTATTCCATTTGACCACAGATCTTCTATTTTAGTAATTGGGTTACTCCTCTACACAGGATGGTGACTAAATAAGACAAGTGGCCACACACTCCATGTTCGTTAAACTAATAACCAACGAGACCTATGGAGGACCTAAAGCCCCTCAAAAACCATAAACAATGGCACATTTTGTTTTGTCTAGTTTAGTATATATAACTATGATACAGGTTCACCAACTTAATGTTTAGACATTTTAAAATTTTTAAATTATTTATTAATTATTCTACTTTACTAAAACATCTCGACAAAATCCACCCTCAGCTCCCCAAAATGCACCCTGGATCCGCCATTTATCAATAGTAATTAATAAAAAAGTGTCCACCTTTGTTTAAACTTTACTTAACATTAAGTTAAATTGCCTGTTTCAATTTCTCATCACGTTTTCTACTCAAAATATAATTAAAAGTTCGGAGATAACCTCAAGGCGTCTTTGCCAATATATACAAACAATCAATAAGTTATAATCCAAAGGTAATTTCCGCAAACCAGTTTAAAAACCTACCTTATTAATCATTCCGCTTGGGTAGTATCTTATAGGTCTTAGGTCATAAAGTAAGTCGTCGTCAAGGTCAAGAGTGAATTATATAAAAAAGTGAGAACTCAATACATGCGTTTTTATTTCCATAAAGTTTCATTTCTGCGAAAATGGCACACATGTGCTTTAATTTTTCAATGCGAACCGAATGGAACTCGCAATTCAAAAATGAGAATTTGTGAGAAATTGTAGGTACACAATCCATGCTTGATTGCGATTTAAAAACTTCATACGAATGTTCTGCATATTTTTGGCATGTCGTATGGAATGGAATTTGAAAATTTACATTTTCAGTTATAAGTGAAGCTCGCAGAACTTTTCGCATTATGAATGTATTGCAAATATTTTGGTATTTTCATATTACATAAGATCATGTTAGAAGAGTTTTATTTGTATGTTTACGTTTTCAAACCACAATAATGCGTTGTTTAGTCAATTCAAAGAGTATTTTGTTTACGTGTTCACAACTACTGTAATGAGAATGAGCGATAACTGAACAGGGATAGTTGTGTTGTTTATGCGTACGTGAGGTTGGCAGCGTTCACATGATCGACTGGGCAGTCTTCCAGGGCCGAAACACCGCCAAGTTCGTTATCTGTCACCTAGCTATCGTATTATAATGACGAAATCCTTCACGTGATCGATGTTCACGTGTTTATAAAAATCTTGTTGAAAAAATAACTATATTTTTCAGAAGGTTTTGTTACGCATTGCTTTTTCAAGTTTGATTTGTATGCATATCTGGACATACTTAAAATATACTTTATTGTATAACTTTGTTTGGTGCAGATAACGTCTATAAATTATTGATTTTGTCACTGTAAGATTGTAAACATCGTTATTTTATAATCTGTCTACAAAATTTTCAAAATTTCTACAGCAAAGGCATCATGTCACCTACAAGATGGCAACAAGTTATTGAACAAAATGGTTTATATTTAAATATAATATGAAAAAACATATTTTCATTTTGTATGTAAAATTCGAAGAAACTTTTTCCCCGACCTACTCGTATTATAAATGAGTCATTTAAAAAAAGTATTTTTGTAATCTTTTTTCATATATTCGTGCATAAAGGTCCGCTCAGTCCGCCTCGTGTTCTACCATGAAAACAAACTGAGACAGTCCAGCACATCTCCATAATGTGCCCGACAAGTATCTGTTCATACATATTTTACTCTCATGAATAAATATTGGATATTTCGCACGTTCAACAAAAACACAAATAAACTTTTCCTGTTTAACGCATAGGAATATGAAAGCTTCAAACTTGACATTAAACTAGATTAACTTTAGTTTTAAGTCTGTAGATAAGCTTAAAGCATCAACAATTTTATGCATTAAAAGTACCTATTCACACACCGAGAAATTTAATAATTTTAAGCTTCGTGGTCAATCAGCTAATTGATTTGCTTCATCTGACAACTTAAGTTCCTTAGGGAAAATTGATCAACTTTCATGTACTGATCATTCTCAAAATGACTTTTAAAGAAATGTGATTTTATTTTATTTTATTTGGGAAGCTTAAAGCTAAAATTTACATTGAATGTATCTGTATAGATAACACAAGAGCTAATTACAAGCCTCCACATGTAGGATTTTTTACGCTGTATAGTTGAAATTGTCTAGCAGAGATTGCTCACAATCGTTTGCTGGGTCAATTTATAGATTCGAACCAGTACTTTTTAAATATAAAATTGACGGCTCGAGATGAAAGTTCCATTAAATAAAGATCGTAAAATCTCGAGGATGGCGTTAATTTACACCCCATTCTGGTACTTCATGGCTGGGTGGATGAACCACGAGTAGAAAGCTATAAAAAACCCATAAATTTCACCTGTAAACTTCTCAATTCACGAAATGAGAAAGCAGATGGGCTATAAAATAGAGTAGCTACTGTATTTAATTTAAAACGCCAAAAATAAAACGCCCTTTCAACGATGCTCCCTACGTTTTTTTTTACCTGATTAATTATATCAGAATGATAAATGATAAAACAAAAATGCAATAGGAGATCGGATTGTTCCTAAATTTACCATATTTTATGAATTATTTTTAATATAGATTAGTAGTAGCAGACGATTCTCTAAGAAAAAAACAAAATCGGTTGAAAAACGAATTTACAGTGATTTTTTAAAGTTTCAATATGTCTGCCTCTTTCAAAAATGATTTTTTGTATGGAGATTATTATGGCGTTACTAACAAATGACGTCACAAGTGAGTATGTGCTGTCTAATCTTGAATTTCAAACCTTTATAACTCGGTCAATTTTAAAAATTCTTTTAGTGTTCGGTAGCAGAAACTAAGAAGTTTGGATTTATAAAATAAAAAAAAGTAGTATGATAGTCCGATCCCCTATTGCTCCGGCGGAGTTTGAACACGTCTTTCTTAAACGCAGCGGATGCTAACTTTCTTTATGCTAACCAACAACACTAGAGAATTCATAGCTCTTCTCCACAGATTCCGCCATTGTGTTAGTGAACTCACCCAAAAAAATGTAATGACGGATCTAAGTGATGTAATAACATCCTATGGAAATAAATTAATTTGACTTTGACTTTGACTTCGGAGCGCGCACCGAAATGTGCTTTATCATCTGTACTGTAGTTAGACACATTCGCATCATATTGGTTCGCAGCGTTATAGCTGAATACTTGGGTTCCCTGCCAGAACGATTGTGTTTCTGCTTGTTTCTTTAAATTAAAAAATAGTACAATACAATACAAATATTCTTTATTGACACCAAACAAAAAAATAGTAATATTCACTTATATCTCTTTGTGATTTAATTAAATACCAAGTGGAAAATGACAAAAAATAGAAGAAGTACCCAGCAAAAGTAAAGCACAAAATATGTTAATCCTTAGTCTGTTGTGATATAAATGTCTTGTCTATGTTATTGGCTGCACATAAACTAAAATATGGCTCTCTTTCATCACTACTAGTTTTGATAAAAAATGCAAGCTCACTACAAACTAATCTAAAAGCAATGCAGTCTTCAATTCAAAATCTGAAACTGAATTCAGGTGCTTCGTATTTAATAATAAGTTTAAAACATTGGGAAAGCAATCACGTTATTAAAATTTACTTCGATAAGTTCTCTAAAGGTAAATTAATTTCCACTCTCGCTAGAGAGACTCTCGGAGTATCTATTTTATAACTTGAAGGTAGTTTGTAGACTAAAGTAACTTCGTAGATTTCTGAGTTAATCTGTCCTGGATGTGATTAAGATGAATATCACTTTGACAATACAAAATAATCATAGACTCTCATTTATGCAGATATTATGCTTATTTATCTATTAAGATTTATAGATAAATATTTATAAAATATTATCCATGTTTCTTAAATAGAACTTACTTAAATAATATTTTAGAACTCCCACGGTCTACATTAATAATGAAAAACGTCATTATGTACGTTTTTTCGCTACTGACTAGATTCATTTATACTTCTGAAAGTATACCCATTAAAAAACATTCTTTGTTTTTAGATGAATCGAGTCGACCCTTTCGAATAGAATCGTCTGATGGACCTCACAAAAAATATTATTTTTTAAACTAAATTATTTTACATACGGCTGGCCCCGGTAGCCTAATTGGTAAAACGCCTGCCTTCGAACATGGATTACGAGTTTGAATCTCGCCCAGGGCAAACTTACTTTTGATGAGCATTGTGTTTGCCTTGTGCCTCGGTGTTGTTTATCTATAGGTATATTTGTATGTATTTATATACCTATATGTATATCAGCTGTCTGATACCCATACTACAAGCTCTGCTTAGTTTGGCACTAGACGGCCGTGTTTGAAATATCTGTAAAAATCTCCGCTTCACCCAACCTTAACCTTTTTCGTGCTTATGGTTTAACCTGTAGATTTAACCTTATCTTTCTTAACAATATGTTTCCTCTATCAACATAGCTAGTATCTACTCACCTACGCTTCACATGGTTTTCTTCTCACGTCCCTTAACCGTGCTTTTCTTGCAAAAGTAATTTTAATGTTCATTTCAAAAGCGTCGTCGTCTTCAAACGTTGGCGTTCACTATTTTAGCTATATTTTTGGTTATTTATATGTACATTTATGCGAGATATAGGTATTTATTTTTTTAATAATTAAGAATAAGAATAAGAATACATATATAAAAAAAATCAATTCAATATTATATTTGTCACCTTAAAAATAATTCAAATAAAATTCAACGTCACATTAAAATAAAACTCATAGGCAGGTATTTATTATATATTTTTATGGAGTTTCCATAAATCTGTATATTGATCTTTACACTTTAAGCTATGATGATTTAAAATAGGTAATTTTCTTTTTGCTTCTTAAGATGATCAACTAAAGAATTTTCATTTAATTCTAATCATACTATCATTTATTATTTCATTTTCTTACGAAAATACTTGGAATTTTGTACATAAATACAGGCGCACTCTTGTGTGTATTTTTCTACAGAGCATTTCTTATGTACAATAAAGATTTTTTTATTTTAATCTAAATGATTATATTATCATAGCATTGTTTGTAATAGTTGTTCCGCAAAATAGGGTACAGAGCTTTGGTATGGAGCAATTAAACTGATGAAATGGAAATGAAATGGAAGCGGTAATGTGTGTCCCGGCTGTCTGCCGACCAAATACACCAAGATGATCAAATATAATTGCTTAAATGATAGCTCGTGTCTGTGATAAATGATTTTATATATTTTCTTCTTTTTTCTTTTTCCGTCTCAGAGCTCAAAAATAACTAAGTTATACTTACCAGTTTTCCACTACTTACTGTCACGAAATATTTATTGTTCCATATTTCTACCTAGCCAACTATGCCTTTTCTTTAAATATTCTCTAACAAGCTCTTTAGTAGAGCTTATATACCTACCTATTATAACATCATTGCCTATATGGAAATATGTTACTGTTTATTTATTTTAGCTAATCATATAATTTTATAGCATTATAGGTTAAGTGGAATATACCTACGTTAAATTAATGCCGAACTACTTGATACTCTTGAGAGCGTAACCTGAATCCCTACGCGGCCATTTGTAATTCTGGCAGACACTTTCTAATATTGTCTATAATAATACCAAAATATTAAATTTTATAGTACGTTAAAATGAAAGGCTTTCGACGTTTATGTAAGACAATAGGTATATTGTGTGGGTAAGTGCGGCCTACGCATACCAATTAAACAGAACGATACGCTAGGGAGCAACTGGAGGTAAGCCCTACCCCCACGCGACCGGTTGACGTTAGATGGAGGCTTACTAAATTGCCAACTTTATAATAATATTTCTATTGTATGAAAAGTATCCTTTACCTAATAGGATGACTATTTGTTTAATAAATAGACAAGTATGTACTGTTAATATCTAAATTGAGCAACTGGAGGTACGTCGTCGTCTGCCCCCTCGTGAGCGATTGACCTCAGAAGCTTACTGAATTGGCAACTAATGTTCAGCTGTCGTCGGTCAGGATCCGTTTTCTAAAGGCCGGAGTCACAGCGAATAAAAGTCTGCATGTCGCAATAGTTATACACTATTATCTAATCTGTGGTTATACTAAGCAACGATAAATCCCCGCTGCTTGCCAGGATATTATTGTCAGCTCATACACGTCAACACCGAAGGGCTCGAGCCTACCTCCTAGCTTGAACCTAGTTTTCTGCCGGTGGTAATTCACCGCGAATATTGGCGTTATGGGTGACTTTATGTTTAGTACAGTTATTGTCCTAAGAATTCTCACCTAAAGACTGAAACTCAGCTTAAATTGATTCACACTTTTTCATAGAATTTGATCATACAGAATTTCAGTTTAAAACCTTATAATGAAGTCGGTGGATACACGAAATTATTTAAGCTCGATAATTTGTAATTATAAAGCAGAAAATGAAAAATGTGTGCCGATCTTGGACAGGACTCGAACCTGCATCTCCTTGGCTATCTGGGCCAGAAACAAGCGCATTACCAATTATGCCACCAAGCTCTGTGAAAAGTCGACGAAATTTTTCACTGCTTTTTACTCTAATGCTCAAAATAAAATATTTCATTGTTTCGTTCGAATTTCGTCGACCACTCATAGAGCTTTGTGGCATAATTGGTAATGCACCTGTTTCTGGCCCAAGGAAATGCATGTTCGAGTCCTGTCCAAGATCGACACAAAAAAAAACATTTTCTGCTTTATAATTTTACTAGCTTTTCTACCTGGGACTGAAATTAATGAATCGCAAAAAAAAAATTAAATAAAATATTCTTTTTTCTTTATTACACAAATACAGTAACTCAAACCTGGTCAGTAATCTCTTCTATCGATTGGTACAAACCCCATCTAAATCGGTGCAGCCGTTCTCTAATTATAAAAGGACAAACATTCAGATTTATATAGTAGATTATTACTTTTTTCAATCTTTATAATTTTGATATGTATATTTTTTGAGTCTATATGACCTTGGCTATTAAACTTATAAGATTGATACAGTTGAATATCAAATCCATCACATTTAATGCTATGTTAGAACGCCTTACAGGCAAATGGACAAAGTATCTGTCTAATTATAAAACTATTTTGTATACTGCATAGTGTTTTGTGTCACTATTTGCACCATAAAAACTTTTTTTTTATTCCTAGTCTTTTTTCAGAGAGCACCTACACTTTGCACATTCAATGTAGGTACATGCTTCTATTCCATCTGAATACTTGATGTGTTTTCCATTCATTCCACAGTATTCATTAACTCTTTTGCTTAACTCAGTAGCGAGCCATTCCCACTACAAGTATCTTTTGATTACTTACTGGGAAGACTCAACATCGCTATTGTAAGAATCAATTTGGAAATAAATAACATTTTTTTTTTGACATCGAGTAGAATTTCAATTATGTTTTACGCATTCATAGATGAGGCTGAAGTATTAGTGCTGAACAATTTCTTGGATTTATATCTGGAAATATCTACTTTCCATTAATATATATTATTTATTGCAACAGTACACTAATACAGAAATGATATTATTAATAGCTCTAAAGAGAGATCTCTTCTAGCCAACCAATGTGTTGTGAGAGACACTTGAAGTGGGATGACAAGAACGCGTATTAGAATTTAACATAATTAATACATACATACATGCATGCCAACAGACTACATAAATACATTTATATATGCCTACCCAAATATAATAAAACTCAATATGTATAAATACTACAATATACTTACATAAACATAAATACCTTACTGAGAGATGATCCATTTCCTAAATTAGAAAATGTAATGTCATGGAGAAAATTACATATTTTATTATAATCATATTTCTAACAAAATATTATTCTAAGATGCTTGTAAGTACCTATATCTAAGGTTTTACTGTTTTTATTAATTTTTTTAATTAGACTTTTCATGGTAGAATCGTAGCAAATTCAATTTGAAATTTCTCATAATTTTACAAAGTTTCTCGAAATTCAACCTAAATGGGACCCAACCCTCCCAGGAGACGAGACGAGGTCGAACCCTGTTGTACGGGCTCTGTGTAATATGAAGTTTTGGCGTAAACCTTGAGTAATGGAAGCCTTCGTAACTCCAGGGTTGGAATAAATCTGTCCTAAGTTTAAACCGATCTCACTGCACATGTTTGAACTTTTAAATTGGTTTTCGAGAAAAACCCGCTTTTTGCTTGCAAAAGCTAGACGATCCACAAATGCGTTATAAGCTAGATTGGTGTTTACCCTTTCAAATCACGCGTATCAGTTACAGTTATCTTTTTAACCATGGAAATGTTTTTTAATAGATTTGTATTTTGTTCACAGTCATGGCGAAGACCTGATTGTGACGCCATTTGCGCAGGTGCTCGCTAGCCTTCGAAGTGTTCGCAACAACTTCTTAAGCCTCACCAACGTGCCCGTCGGCAAGTAAGTATTATTTTATAATGAAAAAAATATATTGCCTATGCTTTTATGCGAAATCTCAAAATGTATTTTTTCCAACAATGAAAAAATATTTTATGAAGTATACTTTTAAACATTTCGTTCTAAAAACACATTGTGTTATTTATTAATGTTCAAAAAGAGCAAGTTCGTAACGAGCATCATCTTTAAAGAAACCTAAAAAAAGAAACATATTAGGATAATTTCTCACTTATTTTGTAACGAACGAGTAAGAATATTTTTGAAATTAAAAAAAATATTAAGAAGTAATTATTTTAGGGCAAAAAATGAATACTTACTTTCAATAATTATACTTAATAAAATATAGGTATTAAAAATATTTATTTAACCGCTCAGTAAAATAGTTATACTATGGTTGGATGTTACTGGTAGTCCATAGTAAATAAATAGTTAAGTAAGTATTCCATTGAACGTGTTTGAAACAAAACTATTGTATGTTAGGCTTGTGCGTCAGGGGCTAATAGCTCCTGCAGTCGATCAACAACGGACTAATTGGATCGAAATCACTCAGATAATTGGGTGTCAGTTTGAGCAAACGATTCAAAGTCGACAATTGACAACTTCAAATACATAGGTAATTTAAACCTCCTTGGGTAATATTATGTTTCATTACATACACACACGACTCACTTAAATAAATAAAGGTTGGAGGAAAAGGTGTATAAAATTAACCTTCTCTTTATTATACGTATTTAATCGCATCAATATTACAAAAGGGCGTTCAATAAAACCTTTTAGAGGAACCTTCTGGATGTGGTACCGTCAGTCAAGGAGATATGGTTACAGGGCAGCCCAAAACCGATAAACTTTTCTCGGGTAATTGATTATGCTTTGTCATGAAATTTTGTATATTGTGCACGTTAGCAAACTGTACAAGTATATGTCGGGAAAAGAGAAGAAAAAGAAAAGATAACACTAGGAATGATTAAAAACTATCGCAATAGGTAAATAATAAATAAAGGTAAACTTAAGATGCGTGATTACTTAAAACGTTTGTCAGGAAAGCTTTACACAATACACGTGGGCGTTTCATACTAAGATTTTAGGACAGAACCCTTCTATTACCAGCACTATCTAACCATAGTCGTTATCATGATCGGGCCCGATCACACCCTAAAAGGGGTTTAGGTAGATCCGAGCACCAACAGTTATGCCACTGAGAAACACGGGAATGAAAACAGATACTGAACACTGGCCAACACACAACGGGCCTCTCCGCCCGGACCCTATGTAACTCGTCCACATTACAGTTACTCTACCCGCGGTCATGATAACAACACTATTCACAAAGTACTACAGGAATATCAGGGTGCGTCCACATCTGACGAATGCGCCGTTCGCGAGCCGCGCACGAGCGGTCCGCGCGCTGCAGCTACTTCATCCCGCCCGCGCCTCGTGGCCCGCACCAACTCATCCGCTCAGATCGTTTCAGATGCTGCAATAATTATTATTCTAATGGCAGTCGGATTATAGTCCGTCATCTTCGGAAACAAATTTACAACTGAGGTATACAGTACGAAAACTTATAGAACAGCACACGCGCGGGTTTCGCGCGCGCCGCGTAGCCTTGCATGAATTGCGCTAAAGAGGCGCACCAGACGATTGCAGTAACTGCACGCGTGCAGTTCACGAGCGGCTAGCATGCAGCTCGCAAGCGGTGCATTCGCCAAATCTGGACGCACCCTCAGATGAACTAGCTAACTTTCTACTAACACAATATCACTCTACTTACGGTTACAGACACCACTGGACTGTGGTACAACCAACCAATACACGACCAGCACTTAGGTATAGCATGCATCCATCCAGATCACAAATCCGATCACCTCACATGGACTAACACGCCCTTTCAAAGTATTCGCTCAATCTCACAGACACACAAGTTATCATCACGTCTGCCTCGGACCTATTGCCAGATCCATTCTACTCCGTTCACTCATTAATACCTCACTCACCGTTACATCAACTCATTCGCCAATCTGACGTTACCACTCAAACTGACAGGTGACAGGTGATATTTGTATTGGATAGGCTTTCATTTTAATTTTCGTTTTTTAGTTGATCAAGTGTGTTTAGTGTATAATTTTGCAGTGAATGACTCTGAACAATAAACTTCAATAGGACAATTGAAACGCTTGCATTTAGCCGTCATTTATTGATGACTTGCAGCGGCCACGTGGTGGCTTCAGTAATGCTGCTATCATATTACTGGAGTACTTCACCGTACACAGCACCTTAGTCTTAGGATTAGGGCTGTCTGTGTATCTCATGCTACTTACTTAGCAAAACCACTTGATACTGGCGAAATACTACAAGTGAAACGCCATAAATAAAAAAAATTGAATTAAAAATTGATATTTGTATTGTATTGTGAAACTAGTTTTTTAACGAACAATCTACCCTCAATTACCAATAATGCTAATCCAACCTTAGAATTTGAAATGTCAATCTTTTTTTACGATCAATCTACCTTCAATTTCTGACATATATAAAATCTTACGTAAAAATATAAATAATCACCTGCAAAAAAAATTATCGGCTTGGATGGACCCTATAACCACATATATTTCCTTGGCTGGATGTACCGTAATAGAAAAGCGCGTATGTTTATATTCGTATATGATCGTCCCAAAGTCAAATATTCAATTAATCCGATCGACTTGCAGGCTGTCACAGCCGCCCGCCAGCCTCCACCTCTTTTGCGGTTTGCAATATTGATTTCGCACTATCTGTACCAAACTTAGTACCAAATCCTTTCGGAGAGCTATTATTTTCGGCTCAATTTGCATAGATTCTCAAGAAGCGTAATAATCACGGTCAGAAGGTAGTGACCGTAATAAAAGAGGAATTCTCATAAATGCTTTCACGAAAATATCTGGATCCTGAAGTAGAAAGTGTCGAAGAAAACTTGAAGTAGAAAGTGTCGAAGAAAACTTGAGTAGAACCAAACCTTTGAGGAGTCGCCAAGCGTGAAATAGCTCCCGAATTATTAGGCACAGCTCCCTTGCTATTCATACCAACCAGCACCCCTTTAATTTAGCAACGGTTATGGAACAGTTACGACAGTAAAAATTTGTGGGAAAGGTTCGCAATAACTTATTACCCATGCTCTAAGATTATGAGACAAAGAGTAGCTATTTTATATTTTAAGGCGCGCTATTCATATCTAACAGGAAACCTTAAACGAAAAGAACGAATTTTAAAATGTTTCTGAGCTAAATATCGCTCTCAAAGTAAATGTTTACATGAAATAGCCAGTAGTTTCCGTTAAAGATAAACAATGTGTTTTCACATGTGGTTAAATTAATAAATCAGTAATAATATGTTTAGCTAGTGTTAGTTCAGCGCGAATGAGCGAGCGCACATAGCTTACTCCGCGGCTGGAGCGTGACTGACTGGTTGGAGACGGTTACTTACATAATTATACTACTCGCTACGTCACAACCTGCGCGTGAGCAAGTGCAAGGTCGCATCTCCGAGATCTACGAAAGCGTAGATGCGCATACAAGCAGAGTTTGCACACTTACTGAAAAATATAGCTTTTTACATAAAATAAAATAAAATATCTTTATTTGTAACAGCGGTAACATTTCACCAGGGGCAGGTGTCTCCTATTAAGTTATAAACCTGTGTTAGGAGGCATCGCTCTTCTTACAACTAATTATAATAATATATAATATAACAAACTGATTGTTTTAACTTTATGTAATATTTTATTTTTTTATGATAATAGTTAATAAATAGCCAATAAGTACAGTGCACTAAAATTTAACAACCACGAAAATCTCAGAACATACAATATAACAAACTGTTTTTAACATTGTTTTCTTTATGTATAGGTACTATTTTTTTTTATTTAAATCACACGAAAATTCGGAATCGAAATAAAATCATAATTGAAACCACATAGGAGATCAAATGCAAGTACATATTAATTTCTAAGATGTAGATGATGTTTTATTTACCGCATCCAATCTTTCTAACATGCTTGAGTTATTGATGACGTATAACCACGTCTACGATGACAAGTCGGTGACGCTTTCTTAAGAAAGGTTGATGGCCTCGGTGAAACAGGCGCGTCCTGACTTATTTTACTGCATGCCAGACACATCATTATAAAACATAGCGCTATAATATTACTACTAAATAAAATAAGCATGATGAGCGTCGGTAGTGAAGTGGCTAAAACCGCTGCTTACCGTCCGGGATCCGCTGGTTCGATGACTACTTACAATGATAACAATGACTACTTACAATGATATAATTTTATAATGATGTGTCTGGCATGCAGTAAAATAAGTCAGGACGCGCCTGTTTCACCGAGGCCATCAACCTTTCTTAAGCAAGCGTCACCGACTTGTCATCGTAGACGTGGTTATACGTCATCAATGACTCAAGCATGTCAGAAAGATTGGATGCGGTAAATAAAACATCATCTACATCTTACAAAACAATGTGTTTTCAAACAAATTAATATCATGTATCGATGCTCCGGCCGAGAATAAAAACATGAGAAATCTCACACGTGTGAAGCAAATACAAAGGTTGTTTGTCAAGTTGACCAACCCACACTAGGCCAGTGTGGTCGTATAATTTAAAACATGATCGCCTTAACCCAGAGTTAACTCGAGCACTTCGGTGAAGACGTTGATAATAACAAAATCATAAGGAAACTTATAAAATGTCTCATCCTAATTTTATATATTCTTGGTGTGCTTGATAACGTAGTTGATGATGACACGCCAGCAGGTTGACGGCCCCAGGGGCGGGAACGTCACGTGATCGCGATTGCTGACATCCAGGTCGATTGCCTACCGAAAAGTACGGTCGGTAGCAGCAAAGATCATAAAAAATATCGTTTTACATGGTTCGATAAGTACCCAAGTAAGATTGTTTTGGATACAATGCTCTTTTGAATGCTCACTTAAAACGATTATAAATTATTTTTCACCGTGATCGTTAGAACCGAAAAAGAAAAAGATCCTATAAGTAAGCAGCCAATAAAGAACTGCAAAGGCGACGACTCTTGGTTGAGATTTCTATAAGTAGTTTCACTACGTGTGCAGGCAGTTGCACTGTGTTTGCTAAAAGCTGAATTCAGCGACGCAACTGTCTAAAGGCTATTTCCTTTTGCATATTGCTGACATCTAACAAATAGACTAGACTGAACCCATGCTGAACTCTTATTTACCAACTTTTCAAATCAAAATGGAATTTGTAGAGTTCACAGATTTTATGTTAAATATTTTCGCACAACGTACCAGATAGCGTTAGGTATAATTTATAGTGCGATAAATGTAAGAAATAGCAATCATTGTAGAAAATTACTATGACGCGTGCCAATGATCCCTGCATTACTTTCTACGTCAGATTACTTATCTGATTACCATGTCGACGTAAGAGGTATATTCTTGTAATATTATCATGCTCGTAAATATAGGGAAACCCTATCAATGATGACCACATTATACAATAAATTGCAAGAAACATTCCCTGCAGTTTCTTTTAGTGTATTTTCCAAATAATTAGATTTTAAATAAAAACACATATTATTTACGAGCAAAAAAAAAACAATATATACAACGTGTTACAAAAAATACCAAAAAAAAGAATATTCTTCATCACAGGCATTTAATCAAAATTTTCCCATCTCTAGTGTCATTTGACACCTAAAATATATACTATCGATTCTCAGAACGGAAAAGTATTTGTACACTATTTGTGCCTACATTTTTAAAAGAGATGTACTTAAATCAATTTATGTTAGAAAACATTTTCTTTTTTGCTTAGTTATCTTGTTTACGTATTTACATACATAAATAATATTTTGAAATATTTAGTTCATTATTTCATTAATTTATTATTTTATAACAATTATTTAACAAAGCTTTTTTTATTTATTTGTTTTTTTTTTTCATTTTGAAATTAATTGTTTTAATGTGAATGTTATGGTACAAGTAGTACGTAATCATTTTTAACCATAGCGGTAAAAATAGGCACATTGACCTAAAATTACATATCTGGTCCGAATATTCTTTGACACAGCTGATCACTAGAGATGGGAAAATTTTAATTAAATGCCTTTGATTAAAATAATTTTTTTTTTGTTTTTTTGTAACACGTTGTATATATATATATATATTATTGCTCAACTCTACAGCCTTACAATAAATAAATAAAATTTTAACTTTCTCTATGAATCAGGTGGAAAGGTTATTTCTGACGTCAGAACCACAGATCTTTAACCTTTACGAAAATATTATATAAGTGAAATGCGCTGTGAAATGTAGTAGAATTTCTTTTACTGGTTGAAGCGGTTCAATTCTTCATAAAAGCTTGAGAGCCGCGGGTGAGCGATATTTGAACATTGATAAGTTTGATCTTTTTCTTGTTTTTTGTTCGTTTGTTTATCTTACGAGGACTATCTCGACTTTTTAAACGGGTAACCTCCCGTAGATTCAGCAGTATTAGATTTTTGACCGCGGTATAATTCAATTAATTTCAGTATAAGTTAAGCTTAAGTCACTTTGCCATAATAATCGAAAGCAACCAATTAAGACGTTAATGATATCACAATTAATAAGTAATTAAGTTATGAGGTAAAAGCTGGTATCCAGTCTCGAAGCGAGCATTGTAATAGAAAATATCATAAGGTTTTTTATTAATTAATGGGCTTCGATATAATGAAATTTTAACTGCAAAAGTGACTCCCATAACTTCAAAGTAAAATCAGGGTTTGGACATAGTGAGAAGTCAGTGTCACCCATGTTTGTCTCACTCCATTTCATATTACCAAAAAAACAATCTCTAATTTAATTTCGAGAATACCCCGACATAACATTTTAAACTATAATATTTTGTTCATATTATTTGTTTGTGCTTCTAAAAACACAAAATATTTTACCTCCTTATCCCGTCGTCGACAACGCGTCAACCCAGCTAAATGAGCACATCTCTCGTCGCGGGTGAACATTTATCTTGTTTACTAAAATGTATATCGCAAGTGGAGGAAGCTCATAGTCCAGCAGTGGACTGTAACGGGCCGTTGATATTGATGATGTTGATATCGCAAATAACCAATAATAATAAATTACTTTGATAAACAGGCCTTTTGTAAAACAAAGTATACAAAAATATTTCTCCATCAAAATTTTATTGTACCGTTAACGGTGGTAATTATTTTCGTCACAACAAACAAAAAGTTCTACAAATAAAACCAATGTCAATAACATCATGTAGAACTAAAATAAAAGTATTTTTGGACTTTCCTGAAATACAAGTAAGTAAGTAGCAATTATATTTCTTTCTTTTTAACTTCTAAAAACAATTAACTGATACGACTCAAAAATATTTATAGGCATTACAAATAAGGTGTGTGGATCCTTGGGAAGCCTTTGTCCAGCAGAGGACGTCTTTTGGCTGCAATTACTGACTTGTAAATATTGCTGCAATATCTAAATTTATAGAAAACGACATTTATTGTCTCTTTGAAATTTGTACCAAAAATATCCATTATTTTAGAGAAAATGCCTCGGCAAAGTATTCAGGTCGGCGTAAATATTTGTGCGCATACACACGCTGCCGTGTCGCCGCCCCCGGAGCCGGCTCTAATGAAACCCTTGAGCGCTTACTGGATCAACTCCGGTCGGCACATCCACAATTCCACGAGCCATTAACAGCAGTAGTAATCACGAGACTGACCTGGGGGTTGCTTTGACTTCTGCAGTAATTGAACACACGAGTAGACTTTGTTAGTTCTTCTTGCTTGTTTTCTTTCATGTGTAACCTTATAAAAATGACATTATCTTTGTCGAACAATGCACAACTTTCCTGCGAGTATCCTCCCACCGTAGTTTTTTATCTTTATAGTAACAATTGGAAAATTCTTTAACAGCTAACAGTTATTTGTAGATAATGGTATGAGGCAGTTTTAAAACTCTAACTGGCCTCATAAAAGTTTGGCTGACTTTACATTGAGTTCCTTTGCTTTGGTTACGTATATCAATATTTCGTAACAGGTATGCACATAGGTACCAAAATAAATAACCAAGACAAATATTATCGTTGGCACATACTCCTAATGACGTTTGGACGAGATATTTATAGTCGAACTCAAAGGGACTACAAGGTGTATCTTATCTAATAGGTTCCTGCGTCATCAATAAAATATATAGGTACTCTTTGCCAGTACACAAAATATCTCCGGTTATGTACCTATATATTGGCTGATATGACATTCTTAGTCATTATTTACTAAAAGAACAAATATTTATGTAAATTACACAATCATAGTAAAATATAGCCAGGTATTTCCCACTTAAAAATTTTTTTCAAATTCTGATAAAACTGTTTAAATGCTAGTATTGTGTAATAGTTCAAAGTTCAATTCATTCACGTTTGTATAGTTTTTCATCTGTAATCAATACTATGAACCCTGACCTTACGATCAATCCCAGCTCTGATGATCTGCAGTTGCACCGACTGTTATTTTTAGCCAGCGCAGTCGCAGTAATCGACAACATCGGCTGTTATTCTATAATTAGCAAAATCATTGATTGTAAACTTGTTTACCATGCCTGTAAATGAATTAACATTCTATTGATTGTTTAAATTCTTGTTCCAATTAAATCAATGCGTCATATTAGTTTTTCTTCTGTATTTGTTTTTCTACTGCAAACTGGACAACATCGAACATTTGAAGAATCGTACATATAGAGACACATTAGAAGGTCAAAGCTTTATTCTTCAAAGACAAGATTTCTGTAACCCTAAGATTATGTTCCATCAAAGGCTTTGTTGAATATTATTAGGACGAAAATTTAATCCCGTCAAAGATAAAACGCTTTCTAAAAAAAATCTGATACTTTGTAAGGTATAATTTCTTACTTTTATAAAATGTTGACATTTAATCTTTTTAAGGTTCAGCCTCAGTTTTATTGTAGATTCATTTATAGAACAATCTCGGGATTTAACAATTACTACTTCAAAGGATGTGTCTCGGGTTTTGTTAGTATATAAAGCACCTATTGTATTACAATGGAAACTATCTTGCACTTGGGAGCCCTCTTCTATTCTATTATTTATTATACAGTAGTAATGACTATCTTCATATTGATAATAGAAATAAAGTAGCGATAAATCAATGATTACACTCATCGAAAAATATTTCACTCTTGGAAAGCATTTTTCATTATTTTATTTTAGAACAGAACCAGATATTAATTAAACGTTTATTGTTTTTTAACGTCTTCAGAAAAAATTTTTTAGAGTTTATGGCTAGTAACAATCTTTTAAAGATTATTTGAAGTAAAATTGTATTAAATTCTTTTTAGGTCACGAAGATCATCAGGCGCGGCAGCAGCTACGCCTCAGCCGAAAAACCTGAACCCCGGAGGTAAGTTAAAACTACTTTCAAACAAGTAATCTCATTAATTTTAATATTTATTACCGATTCCTGTGCTCACTTTTTATGAATTCGTTTAGAGTAATTTTGTTCTTATCTCCAAAATTAAACCTTTTTTGATATTGATGATAATAAATAATTGGTTTGGTTTTTCTATTAATATCTATAGATTTGTTCAGTTAATACGTACGTATTAGATATCTTCATAGCCCACGCTATATATTATTAACGATTTTAAAAAGATTACTATACCGGTACTCTCCGTGAGGCATGAGCCATCCAACGACATCTTAAACTAAAATTCTACTTAGCCCTTGCATAATACGAGTACGTACAATAATGCAAGGACTTCGTAATACCAGCAAATTATATAAACACCACCACAGCAGAATGAGAACCTATTAAAATCCGATAGCCAGATTACAAGCATCATCAGATCAGCATATCACGTAATGTTTACTATTTTTTATCACTTCGATTAGTCCCCCGATGATATACCATCCTTCGAAGAATTTACATCATATTGTAAACATCACATGTACGCCAGTAATCTGTTTCAATCTACCCGGAAAAAGATTATTCACACAACCGTTATCTATCCCTGAAATCAATCAAAAATGTTTGCTAGATATTATAGTGACTCGTAGCTGGGCGGAAATATTTATTATTTCATATTTTTCGTAATAACGTTACATAATACCTCAAAAATGTTTCGTACGTAACAATATATCTCAAGTGTTTTTTCAAACTCAGCAAGAGTAATTCATTAATGTTTGCTTCAACAGTACAATTTAGGTAGAAATGTGATATTAGAAAACATTACTCACTCCTTACATTTTCCACATTCTGCTCGTGTTATTACGTGTTAATTACCAGAGGGAAATAGTTAGATACCTACTAATCTTAGATTGATTCACTGATTTCCGTCCTAAATAACAACAAACAAACTTGGTAAGTTGGGTGTGCTCGGCTCGTTTCTTATCGGTTGTTTGTGTGTGTGTTTTATGTGTTGTGTTATTTTTTTATTACCAACTTTGTCCGGTGTTCAAATCTGAAAATATGATGCATTATTATTATTGGTAGACGCCATCAAATAGGAAAGTAGAATAGAAACATTCAAACAAACAGGCACGATTTCATTACCTACCGAAAAACCTCAATATGAGAACGTGAAATGAAGATATTATGCGTAAAAAATCCTACACTCTCGTTTCCTTCGCTCGCTGTGGTCGATGCTTGGAGTGAATCGCTTTTATAAAATATGAGTTGAGTAAGCAAATACGAGTACATATTATATTTGAACATTGAAATAAGCCATCAAAATTTAATTTCACGTCGTTTGTTTGATAAACAATTTTTTTCAGTGCTCGAAGAGCTGAATAAACAAGTAAAATAGAAGCTGTAACATAAACTGAATCCTAAAAACTAAGGAAATAAAAGAAATCACCTAGTATCTAAATAAAATACACTTTAACAAGTTATTTTATGCAAAATTTTAAGACTTCAGATTAAACATCAAATTTAAATGGCCGTAGCTCCAAAACATTGTAAGCGTAGACCTTTGCTACGACTGCATCTACGGCGTAGCAAAGGTAGCAATGCACACTGCAGTTTCTATGCGCTACGATAACAACGTCTTTTAGATGCTCAAGTATTAACTAAAACTAATTCATGAAAGGGACGGCTTATAACAAAATAAACTACGATTGATGACCTATGACATAAACGTTTTTACTCAGATGCTAAATAATTCAAGGTAAGATTTCCTATTGCTTTTAAATAAACGAAATCAAGATAAAAGCTTTTCCTGCTACTCCTGTTTATTTTCCTTTTAATATTTGAATACAAAGTTAGCACCAAAATGTAGTATTTCGTGGAACAAGTACGTACCTGAATTTACGTATGATAGGGCGTTATCATAAATAAGCTCTCCTCATTGGCTTACTCGTATCTAAAACAACCGGATGTTTTGACGCAGATTTGTAAATATGTATGTCCCTGTCCTTGTTGACCTAGTACATGGTTCGGTAATTGCAGCCTACGTCACTACTTTCACTAATGGGATGTTTACTACAGTTAAAGCGGGAAGATTCCCTTATTTACCAGATAAGATGACCTCGTTGGAAGGTTCGGGATTTTTTTAGGTGATAATGGTTTTTGTTTTCTATGATGATCTATGAAGGGAATTAATTTAAATGAAATGAATACTTTATTAACTTTTGGATGTAACATCTCTTAGTTTCGTCATTACATTTTTTTGGGTGAGTTCACTACACGATATGCGGACTCTGTGGAGAAGAACTCACCAAAGAAACTCCACATGCGTCGCATCTTTTGTGTTTCTTTTTTGTCATATAATAATATACCTATAGTCATTTATAAAATTCATGCATGTTGAAATAGTCTGTCATTCAAGAAATCTATTCCCATGGATATCTGTCCTCGTAAGTAGTCAGATAATCCATAATAAGCTTTTTTATACAATTTTTGCTTATAGCTTTGAACTTATCTAAAGGTAATTTTTTAAAATCGGTAGGCACCTTATTGTAAATGCGTATACAATTGCCTTTATACGAATGTGTTATTCTACACAGTCGGCTAAAATGAGCAGCCAACTTATCCTTATTTCTAGTTTTTAAATCGTGTTTAACACCGTTCTTTTTAAAATTATTGATATTTCTCTTTACATACACAAGATTGTCATAGATATATTGAGACACAAATGTCAGAATATTTATTTCTTTGAACTTTTCCCTCAGTTGTCACTCTAGGCCTTAATTTATAAATTGCACGAACAGCCCGTTTCTGCAGCGTAAAAATCTATTTGCATTTGCAGCGTGACCCCACAATAAAATACCATTGGTCATTAGACTATGAAAGTAACTAAAGTAGACTAGTCAACTTAAGAGTACTCCCTTCAGAGAGGACCTCGGTGGGGACGTTTATGAGCTGTTGATGATCATGATGACCACATACTAGCTACTCGTCACTGTTGTTGTATGCTACATTCTTTAAGATGAGCGGTTTCTGTCCGTGACCCATGAGCCTGCCTACTACTTAATACTCTGCTCGTCCCGTAAGAAGACATGAGCATGAAGTAAAAAATGTATGGTCACTAATTTAAGTACCCAAATAATTTATTATTTTATTGCACCTTTATTGCCTCTGAACTTTTGACGCGTGACAGCCGTAAAGGTTGTTCTATTTTTAGCTGTATGTAAACATTTACTTTACCCAAAACGATTTTAATTCTGAGTTTAAACCTTCATTGAGACCATACGTGCATATACGTTCATATACGTGCTATTTAACATAATTTGATGATCACTGACTTTATATCTCTGGTGAAAAATGTATGTACGCCATAATGACACATATCCGAGTAGTAAAATGGGTACTTACGAGGAGGTAGTAGGTAAGTAATTTATTTATAATCGCATTAGCCTCAGCCTTGACTTTATGATATCTAATGCATTTAATGATGTCGTCCAGTAGCGGTCTAGAAGTCTAGAATAAAGAAGTGTTTATTATTATTATTTATTCAAAGAAAGGATACAAAAGTTACTTATTGTCTAAGCCGTACTACAGAAACCACTTGGTTTATACGAAGTAAAAGACGACATTAAATAAATGCTATATTTTAAATTTTATGATAAAGCCTGATTCAAAGGGTTGTCTCTAAATAATAAACAAACCCTAAGGAGCGGCTCTCAAACTATATTATATATTTATCTACCTTGTCCATGTGAAGGCCACGACCACGACCTTCGAATCTCTAAACAAAAGCTACTTGTAAGTTCCTAAAATTCATATGCCCTCGAAACTTTGGCGTGATCCCTACCAAATTGCCTTAGTTTAACTAGGACGCTTTGACTTTTTACCCTTTTTGGATAACTCACAAATGGGTTGTAAAGTTTGGGAACCCTTGATAATAATAACCCCGGAAAATATTCGTAAGTCGTGGCGAAACAATTGTCACTTAGAATTAACAACTGCTTTAGACAAGGACCGCTTCGGCCGTTTAAGGACAGTAAGTAATTGAGTCCAGCAGACATTGGCAGGTGTGTGTGCAAATGTGTTTTTATTTGGTTGTAATTTTATTTTATATTTTTAGTCATTTAGTGTACGAAGTGCAACTGAAATGTGACTGAGTATTAGTGAAATTTTGTGAAAAAAAAATATTTTCGGAGTAGCACATAGATTATTGTTTGCTAGAGTTGCACGGTCATTTTGTATTTAAAAATGTATCCACTGATTTATTGTCTTTTTACACACCCTGTACATATTAATTAACTCATCTCAAGGTGACCTAGATTTGCGAATACCTCGCATACATTTTTTTCAAATGTTCGCTGAAAACAATGTGTATTTGGAGCGTGACAGGTACTAATGACCGGTCGCGCTGGCCCCGGCTCCGCTCGAACTGAAACCGGGGCGGTCACAGCCGGCCCCGTCTCCAGGAAACCGCGAAATATAGGCCACGGCGGATACTGCAAGAAGGGCGCCTAATCTCACAAGCAGTCTTGCGACTTATACTACTAAGGACTTTTCTGCCGTTGGAAACTTTTTTCTTTTTCACATTCTCGGCGTCTCTCTGTTTTCAAATGGTAAAAAAGTATTATGTAACATATGTGAATTTTGATCATAAAATTATGTATGATTCAGAGATTGACTTCAAATTATGATCAATTGGTTCTCGTGTCGATATGACCCTGATCTCATATTTATTTAAAGCTATCTCTCAAAAAATAGGTCTAAAGATAGAGATAGGGCTGTGATGATAATATTTTATCTTTACTTAAACGAATTCGCATAATTTAAGGCGATCGCGCTTTGAAGACTAGACGCGTTATGCCCCAATACAAGCTAATATGAACTTGATTGTGATTTCAATCGAACTGATAAGTTCGCAAATCTGACTTATTATAATTTTTCTGTTGTTTACAATTATAGGCTAACCAATACAATTAAGCATAATTATAGCAAAACCATACAGAATACAGAACTGCGACGAGCCGTGGAGGCGTGGCGGATAGATACGAGAATTCACTGTCTCAAACGTATATTCCGTACCTGCCTTATATACTCTGATCTTTATTGAATACTAGTTAGTTATTGACCTATCTATCTATACTATAGAATAGACTAAACTGTACATAACATTATTTTTATGACATAAGGTTCGTCATCTGTTAAATTAAATATATCTGTATATACAGAAAACGCGTAGATAAACATTAAATTGGTTCCTACAGGAGTACTACAGCAATAAAAATCTAAATCAAATTTATATTACACTTCTTAGTGCTTTAAAAACGTGTTCTTCTTCTTTTTTGTGCTGTACTTACACCTCCTATAGATAAACTAACACTAAAATTCTCAGTATAATAAAAATACCTACATTGTTAGTTGCAAAGAAAATATTTCTTGATGCAGAGAGGAAAATCATCTTATTATATACTACAGCGAGCGCCAGTCTGTAAATATCTCTCCAGCGTAATGATGGAGGCGAGGAAATGGTTGTCGCGTTTAGTTCCGGCTGATGCTAATTACTCCATGTAGCTATATATAAGCACCGCTGTGAAATGAATTCATGGCTTCGTATTGAATACCTACAGCGTAGTTCTAAAGCACGTTATACTTAATTAATTAACGCTACATAGAATCTTAAGAATAAAGATCGTAGCAATTTTTGTTTCGATATACTTTGTTTTTTTACACACTTACACACACGCATCCATACACACACTAACACACAATTGCTACATTTCATCTACAAACACATATATATATCGCACTCCTCCTTGTATGTATCCATCCAAATCCCTCCCTTAATATATATACATTATAATATATTAATATTTTTTATTTTCCTTTTATTCTTTAATCTAATGTGTACCTATAGTGTCACGGAAGTGAAGAGCGGAGTTCTTCTGTCACAGGCACCATATTAAAGTGCTTAAAAGAAGGCTCCCAATGACTTGTTTATAAGAAATTATGGGATCAATAAAGTTTTTTGTATTTTTTTTTGTATTTGTATTTTTTATATTCATCATCCAGATTTTTAAGTCAACCCACACTGGGCCCGTTGTGAATCAATATAATATTATCGTGGTCAGAGCAGCCCTGAAATTATCCGCGGCGACATTATGATAATGATTATTATTTTATATTCACTTTTTTCCTTCAAAATCAAGTTTTATCTTGTAAAATATTGACAGAATAATCTAACATTCCTTTGGTCTTGAATTCTTGATGTAACTTGTGTATGTATTTTCTCTGCCACCCCCTCCTCACTGTCATGTGGTTATTCGTGTGTGTTTGTGTACACATCTACCTCTCCAACAGCGTTGCCGTATCAGTGCATCACGCTAATTGTGTTTACAGGGCATACAGGACCGTGACAGTCCGGTCCTGCTGCGAGCATGCGACACTGAACCATGTAGCACCGACACGTCAAAGCAGTTACACGTAATAAAGTTCTCTCACACGTAACCGTTTTAGAGACCAATAAGCTGCGATATGTTTATTTAATGGTTTATTTATATCTAGTACGAAGCGAATATTCGAATACCCTTTTTCTACAGAGAGGAAGCAGACAACCTCCTTTCTTTCGATAATCACACTAATACGAGTATTATAAATGTGAAAATATATTTGGATGTTTGATCCGCTTTCACGCCTTAACTAATGAACGGATTTGGATGAAATTTAGAATAGAGATAGTTTGTAGTTTGTACCCTGGATCAATGCTTTTTTTTAAAGGTGACGACTCAGCATATTGCCACTGGCTAGGCCAGTGATGCTGTTATTCTGCCGGAACCATGATAATACATGGGGACATCTCACACGCCGATTTGATCCAGAGCTTGTACTATGGTTATCAGACAGATGATAATATATATTACTTACCTGGGCTGATTGATAACTGGCCGAAACGACGAACTTAAAAAAATGATACGCAAAAAAAAAAAATACATTATATTTTGGCATCTTTTTGAAAATAGAACGCCAAATTTGAATTTAATCGAACTGGTGGAATTTGTTTGATAGGACGTAGAACTTTCTCTGTCGTAAATTTTCTTAACAATGGAAAGAAACGAAATTCGTGCGGTGATAAAGTTTTAAAACAGAAAACAGCAACCCAGATTAAAACCAAGCTAGACAGTGTTTTAGGTAATTCTGCTCCTGCATTGAGTACAATTCACACCTGGGTAACTGATTTTAAACGTGGAAGACAGAGCTGCGAAGACGCCCACAGGTCTGGCCGTCCAAATGAAGTCACGAATCCGGACATGATCAAAAAAATTCACAAAATTGTATTGAATGATCGGCGCTTGAAGTTGCGAGAGATAGCAGAGATGGTGAGCATTTCATCTGAACGCGTTTTTAATATTTTGCACCAACATTTGGGAATGAAAAAGCTTTGCGCGCGATGGGTGCCGCGTTTGCTCACTGTTGACCAAAAGCAACGTCGAGTGGACGATTCATCGGAGTGTTTGGCGCTGTTTAACCGAGATCCTAACGAGTTTTCGCGGCGTTATGTAACAGTCGATGAAACCTGGATACATCATTATACTCCCGAGACAAAAGAACAATCTAAGCAGTGGACTGAGAGCGGAAGACCTGCGCCGAAGAAAGCAAAAACGGTTTTGTCGGCCGGCAAAGTGATGGCGACTGTTTTTTGGGATGCTCGAGGGATTATTTTAGTGGATTATCTGCAAAAAGGAAAAACAATAAATGGAGAGTACTACGCAAGCTTGCTGCAAAAATTAAGTGAAGAAATCCAGAAAAAACGACCACATTTGGCCAAGAAAAGAGTTTTGTTCCACCATGACAACGCACCTGCACACACGTCAATGGTTGCAGTCGCCAAACTCCATGAATTGCGGTTCGAATTGCTACCGCATCCACCCTATTCCCCGGATCTGGCCCCGTGTGACTTCCACTTATTCCCAAACCTGAAGAAATGGTTAGGTGGCCAGAGATTTTCATCAAATGAAGAAGTCATTGTTGCCGTGGACGAGTATTTTGAGGGGTTGGAGAAAACATTTTATCAAACTGGTGTAACGGCATTGGAGAAGCGCTGGACTAAATGCATCGAGGTAGAAGGAAACTACGTTGAGAAATAAATTTATTTTAAATAGATTTTTAAAGTTTTTCTTTGTCGTTTCGGAAACTTATCAATCAGCCTAGAAAAACCACATCCAGACACAAGGCAAACACAAGTGCTTATCACACGAATGTTTGCTCTGGGCGGGATTCGAACCCGCGACCCTGTGCTTCGTAGGCAGGCGTACTATCGACTAGGCTACGGGGCTGGCATAAGATACTTTTTACAGGAAAAAGTCTTATTCCCACGAGAAAATCTTATATAACGCGAGCGTAGTTGCGGGCGTACAGCTAGTTAAAAATAAGTACATAAGCTGAATGTTTCAAGTTTTTACTTAATAATGATCACGTCCCCGGCGCGCAGCGGCCCAGGGCATTTTATACTTACACTGTTTTAATACTTACACTTACAAACTGTGACGCGAAAGCCTACGTGGTGGATAATACAACAAAGTAGGTAAAGCGGCGCGACGCGGCGCGCGGGGCCACAGACAGAGAGTCCACTCGGAACAAACTGCCATTTTTGGCACGCACAAATTGACATGTTGTTTATAGGCGTACCAAACAGTACTCCATAGCGTTTTTCCAAAGAATTTGTCACGATCGCAAACTCAAATTAAAAACTCCTTCGCAATTTTTTTTTATCTACGAGTGCTAGCGCGGGCGTTAGTCACGTAGTATTGTCAAAACAATACTATTTTGCTCCAATATTTATAAAATTGAATTGAATGAATTTACTTAGATCGGTCTACCCTCTAAGGCATGTAAGCATGATAACATGAATAAATGAATCGATGGCGTATGTATGTTTGTAATGTACTATTCATTCTATCAACCTTTTGTCAAAACTGAGAAACAATACAGTAGCAACCAACCCTAGTAAGTTTGGCAAGATGACATAATAATTTTTGAAAAAGGCGAGTATAGTCCTTCTGTAACGCACGCACGATACACGAACTCATTTCGTTTGCTCCTGACCGCCTCCGTCAATATAATGGCTTCTGTCGCTCTTATAAGGACCCCTCGTGTATTTTTTTCATTAAATATTTTTATGTACAGACATCATAGATGACGCGAACCCATTTAAATATAAAAAATAAAAAAATCAATTGCGACGAGAGAGAGGGTCTGATAGTAAGTGGCCATTTTGTAAGTATTTAGTTCTGAAATATCGTGTATAGGTATATTGCGAACGATGAGACACTACTGGCTAAAATATAGTAGGAACGGATCCTGTATATTAACATTAACATGAATGAATAATGGTTGGACTTGGTAAGTAAACTGTACGAACGGTAACGAGTAATTGATATAATAGAGTGAGTCTCTCTGTAACCAATTTAGATTGCTCTAAATACTTGACTCGCCGAGGACGCAGGCGTTATCTATTTCATTTTCTAAATTAAAATTTTTGGTGAAAAGTGAAATTCAAGAAAAAGTATATTATTAAGCTGTGTATTACGTTTACCAGACCTAGGTTATAATATTCAGTGTAGATAGGATCCGATCTGTAGATTTCTCTTTAAAATCAAAATAATTCAGAGATATCTTTTAAACCCATCCATATACATAATCATTGGATAAAAGTATTTTATTCTGCTAATTGTTTTCATTCAATCAGGCTCACTAAATATTACGATTCTCATAGTACTTTTTCCTGTGCACTAGTATTTTATCCCACCGCTAATTTCATCAAATTAGTAGCAATGAGAAAGAAGCAAATGTGAGAATTAACCACATCAGAGGAGAGGAAGCTCTTTAGCCACTTTGATGAGATCACCACAAATGATGCTAAGTTGCGACAGCAAAGACAAAAAATTATAGTTCACTAGCTCTGACGCTCTTATTCTTTTTTATTATGTAGTAATGTAGATATTAAATAAAATATATAGGTATTACTTGCAGAAAAGTGCATGCCACGTTGCATCCTTCTCGGTATTAATTAACTCTTAAGTCAGTTCACTTCACACCAACACGCGACGCGCAGCTTTATTGAGATCGCTTCGTAGTACTTTTTAGTGTGGGTATTGACTAAGATGTTTCATTTTATTAATTGTAGAAAATAAAATTTCGAATAGCTAACTCATAATAAAAAATTGCGAAAATAATAATGTACCATGCTAAAGATCATGCATGATTCTTTCTTGACTGTTATGTGGATAGTTTAAGTCTGCTTGATTATAATCAATATAATATACTTAATAGGTAAGAATCTGTTTTCCAACTGAAGTACGTACTTAAATCTGTGCTAAAAAATAATCGAGCGATGCTAAATATTTTCATTCATTCATTCATAAATAAACAAAAATGTGCTAATTTAAAGGTCACTCATCCATCTTCTTTGGATTTCTACTTGCTGCATCTAAATATACCTATACGTTAGGTATGCTAATCGGATCCTGAAAATAAGCCGTTTTGCATAAAAGCCCGAGACGGTGCGTAGAGTCTAGACGTCGAATCGCACTCGGGTAATCCCTATCGATCTTCTCGCCCATAAAGCCGATTTCGTTGACCATGAAAACCGCATCGCCGAAGAGCTGATATCCGTTAGAGTAAAATCAGAATTATACTGTATTTTGTGAAAGATTTGGTCGGTTTTTTATTACAATAGCTGTAGTAGCCCTGCTGCTACAGATATTCCAACTGTCATGTGCCATTTTGCTTTCATCTAACTAAGCAATACTCGTATGTTGTTAAGTAAAAATAGCTACATGTAACTTAGAGCTTGTTTTCTCCTATTTAATAACATATACTTTACTAACCTTTCTGCTTAGTTGCGAGTAAGTCCCAGACTATTATGTCCACGCCAGACGCTGTGTATTATTGTTATCACTGGTGACCTCGAAACAGGGTTGATTATATGTATAATTACAAAAGCTACTTTTTTTTTGCTTTTCTTGGCGCTGACGGCGCTGAAGGTCTGATTCGGAATTCACCTTAAGCCTCCTGTAGGGTACGGTCTCCTTTCTCACTCGTTCCTCAGGATGTTGTAATATTCTTCTAAGAAAATTACTAATTTGTATCTCTCCCTCTTTCTTTTTTTAATATGTTTTCTTCTGCTGCCAGTTAAAAATTACCAAATGTGTGTATCTGTTCAACCCTATTGACTGTAAATAGCGAGAGGTCAAAACCTCAATCTGTTATCGGGAGAGGTATCAAGTGACGTCACAATTCACGATCCTAACCCGTGCTAATTGTATCGAATGAAGTAAACATGTGAATCGTAAGGAGTTCGAGATATCAGGGTCTCCGATTGTTCTTATATCAATAATTTGAAGATATGCTGGATCCGACATTCAACGTTTGTTGCCGGAATAGGAACACAAGATAGCACCCAATGTCGCGGCTTGACACAATTTTGAAGTCACGACAATCGATTGGAAGTAGGACTTTGAATAGATAGTGGTGACTTATTGCGTAAGGTCGCAAAAACACTTTGTTTTATGTGTGAAATTATTCTCATCTATACAGCATGATTTTGTAATCCCTAGCAAAAGTTAAATATGATGTACAGACCATCATAAGCAACAACTTTTCCCAAGGAACGTGGGTTGAAAACCCCCAAAAAAATTTCGACCTCCCATACAAATTAGTAAAGTTGATTGTGTATTTTGTATGAAAAGTCGATTTTTATGGGGGTTTTCAACCCATGTTCCTTGGGAAAAGTGGTTGCTTATGATGGTCTGTATGTTTCTGTCTGTGTGCAATAAAGTATATTTCGTTCATTCGTTCATATTTAAATTTTGCTAGGGATTACAGAATCATGCTGTATTTCGTAAAAGTAAGTACAGATTTCTCTAAAATATCAACGTAACATTATTTGTTTAAGTTTCTTCATTCAAATGTGTATTCACCAACAGCTCATATACGTCCCCACTACTGAGGGCCTCGACCTTACCCAGAATTAGAGCGATTAGGCCTTAGTCGACCACGCTGGCCAAGTGCTGGATGGTCTACTTCACACACAACCTTTGAATTTCTTCGTAGGAGTGTGCAGGTTTCATCACGATGTTTTCCTTCACCGTAAAAGCGTCGAATAAACGTACATGAATTTGAAATTTGAAAACACATAGGTACGTGGTGGGGATCGAACCCAAATGTGAATTAATAGCTACAAATTAAGAACTTGACTATATTACTGTGTCTTTATTCTCGTCCTAATGGGATTGTTTTTAGGAGTCCGTAGCCAAATGGCAAAAAAACGAAACCTTCAGAATTTTGGCCTGTCCATCTGTTCGTACATTACAACCATTTTACTCGAAGACTACCTACTAAATAGATGACTTATGTAAGGTCAGCTAGTTATATTTTATAAATCATATCCCATGACTAAATAAAACATGAAATTAAAATAAAGGGTGGCGTTTAGGCTAAAAGATAAAGATAAAATTAGCACAATACTTTTTTATTAGTTAAAAGTAAAATTTGAGAAGAGAGAGGTAAAATTCAAGAATTAAATATTCAAAGTAAGTTAGTCTAGACATATTTATGAAATATTTTTGCTTCTGCCACGGGACTTTTCTTTGTGATCCGATACGTACTTGGCAAGTTTCTTTTTTGCTTAGAATTTTACCTCCAACGAGTCTATTTCATCTCTTAACGTAATTTGGTTTACATTGTTCAAAACCTATTTTTCTAGACGATAAAAATACTAGTGTAAAAAGGTTTACGAAATAAATGCTGCTTGGAAAATAAATCATTGGATTATCTTGGTAGACGCTTTGATCTTTTAAAAGATAGAAACATTTTGCAGCTATGTATTTCCTATAAGTAACAGAAAAAGATTTCTCTTAGTTCATTCTACATAAACATTATATTAAGCGAAAAACTTTCTGAATCAACCACTCGGTTTACTTAAATTAAAATTAAATTAAATATTATTTATTTCGGATTACTCCATAATTATACAGAGGCGAAAGACAATTGGTACTTAGGACTAAACTTATTTTAAAATAGTACACCAGTATTTAAATAGACCAAAGCAGTTAAAATTACAAATAGTCATAATCAGTTTATTACCAGAACGTAGCACACTTTGTCTAAACTTTGCAGCACGGTGACGGATCAGTGCATCAAGTCCCGCCAGGCGGGCCTCGGCAAACATCTGAGAGGCACTACAATACCTCGGCAATCGAAAAAGAACTCTAAACGCGTTATTGTATTGAACCTTTAGCGTCCGATACGTGTCCTTAAGTATCGATTACACTTTTCCAAATATCGAATACCTACTAACTATTAGTCATTGCTCTTCTAATTTACTTTTGCAGTATCTACTAATTCACCCACGTGGTTGCACTTAAATTTACCAAACATAAAAATGAATGTGCCCAGATAATTACTACCCAAAAAAAAGAAAGATTACCAATCTTCATGAATAGAACCGAAATTATGAAGTCATTGAAATGCATGCTTGTGCAGAGGTTAGTCAACGTCAAAGTAATTATTTGATGCATAGGTGATACGTGGTGCTGCTAGTATTCTATACTTATTGGGGTCGTTTCAAATGTACAATATTTACGTGTTATTCTTGTCTATTATCCACGACAAGAGCAAACATTAGACAGGACAGGCTGGATAGGATAGTTAACTCTCTAAAAGGTCAATTTGTCAGCACACTTGTCTTTAAACATATAAACAACTAAAAGGCAAATAAATAAATTAAGTCTGAAATGGTTGGGACTAAATGAACATTAAAATTCACGAAGGATGGGTAAATTACGTCCACCAATGTTCAGCGTCGAAACTGATCTGATGTCACGCAAATTTAGTGTCCCTGGAGGTGTTTCCCGTAAATAGGAAACCTCACAAGTATGACACTTCATGACACTTTTAGGGACTTCTTCAAATAATTAAATTTAATTAAATGCGTGGTTGATTTTGATTTGCCATCGTGGTTAAAGGATTCGCCAGTCAGCTAGAAATCAATTTTTCTGGACTGTTGCCCAGGGTGCGCCAGACGTATTATAAAGTAGCGGTACGTCGCGTCGTCGCTCGGAGAGGCTCCTTTCATGCACCCCAAGTTGTTGTTTATTTTTTTCAACTCGCTAAGATTAAATGCGTATTCGGTTGAGGAATTAGATGTTTATTTAGTTGAGCAATCTAGTTGAGCAGTGGGGAAGAGGGGTTTATTAACGCAGCTGTTTATTAAATAATGTCCAACGTAGTAGTTTAATATTTGATACCATACCTTGCATAATACTTTCCTAGAAGACTTTGTTATGAGAACACGAGCGTGGGATGTCGTTCTATTGTTGGCGAAAGAAGATGATATTGGTATTCTTCTTTAAGAAATACAATGAGCTGTTTTCCTTGAAAAGACTGTAATACATTGACTTTTATTGCTTTCGTGGAACCTTTATTTAATGTGGGTTCCACAGGTACCTTCAGGCGGGATCCATAACTATTCACAAACGTTGGACCTGTTTCCTTTACGTTCTTGTTCGAAAATTCTCTAAGTGATGAACAAGTTTCTCTCAGTTTCCCACGTTTATTTATTTGTGACTTTCCATAACTCTGAATGTGTTTACTCTCTTAACACCAACGTATGGTGAACATAAACAGTAGGTACGATATATTTTATTTGCACAGTACAGTAAAATTATCTGCTGCTAGAAGATCAATAATATGAAAAGCTACTCGATTGTGCTCATAAATAATCGAGAGATATAGTTTAGTCTTTCTTTTTTCCTTAGACAATATTTTTCTACCGTATTCTTTTAGATTTCTGGAAATGTAAGTTGACAAAAAAGGGGTAAAATTTCGTTGAAAATATTTTTTTATATAATTTTCTTTTCCTTCCTTTTAACCTTAATTTTTATTTTCCAATACTATAAACGAATTATTCGAAGGACTTACTTCCTTAAAATTATGTCTAGATAAAAATTATTCGTGTTTTGGATTTTACCGACATTTTTGACCTAGAGGTAAATGACGTATTGGTTTCCCCCAAAGAGCATAATTTATTTCAAAATTCATCTTCTGCTTGCCTTTACCGATAAAATTACTATTTGTTTTTCCTTTACGGATTTGTTGGTACTTAAGTACGTATTGCCTTGATTAGAATCAAGCATGGCTCTAAATCTAAAATAAAGAATTTTCCTGTTTTTTTTTGTTTTACTGAGAGAAAAAGAAATCATGCATCATGCATTAAATTGATCATCCAAATTAGAAGGTTGGATATCTATAAATTTCAAGTATATTGTCGATATCAATATTTACAGATTATTTTTTGTACCGAAGTCTTGTCAAAAACCTTAAATGACAGGACAGGACGTATTTTTATTTTTGAAAATAAAAGCAGCCTATGTATAAAAACAACTATAATGCTATTTCACTACGTCTCAAATTGGATTGATGATTCTATTAGCTTCGTCGTCCATTATTTCTAAAGTGACCAACAACGTCAAGTCGTCAACAGACTTCGGTTCTTCAAATCTTACTATTTATAGGAACGTGCGTATGCTATTTGATTGATTAATACCCTGCATCACATAATTGAAAAAAGACTCGTCATGTCTCTAATTTATTGTCAACAATACCCCCGTCATCAATGTTCTTAATAATTAAGACACTTTATTTCAAATTTCTACAACCGAAACTTTTTCGACTGACAATATATATAAACTAGCGAAAAATACTTTCAATTATGTATAAATTATTTCATAAATGAATATATCAGCGAACTTTTACTACGATTTGTCCGCGTAAAAGCACAATTTTATTTTTCTTAGCCAATGTGATACAAAAAATACTGAATTAGTATTATATAATTATTTCATCATTGATAAGTATGTATTTTCGCCATTGCATTTCTAACAAATCCTTTTTATTGTTGCAGACGAAGCTTACATGAAGCTAGCACTGGAGACCGTAGAAGAGCTGGACTGGTGTCTGGACCAGCTCGAGACCATACAAACTCACCGCTCTGTCTCTGATATGGCTTCGCTCAAGGTAAGACCTTTTGTAGACACCGGCGATACGGATTCCTCCGAATTAACTTGAGTTACGCACAATAGGATGTTAAGTTACCAACTCCACTCGTGTTCTGAAAAGGCGTACCTCAGAATTTGATTCTGCTCACAGAAATTTTGTAATATCTGACATCTGAGCAATGAAATAGTGATGGTATACAAGGAAATCTGTTTATTTTCCTCCTCATAAACTAAGCCAAGAAAAATTTATAATATATAATATCAGCATTAAAAAAAATGGAAACAAATGATGTTACTCAAATACTTAATTTAAGAAATTTACGATGTCATACATGACTCGTTCATTGCCCTAATTATGCTATTTTAGTACACAAGTTCGTCACTGTCTCTCGGTTTACAATTATAGGCTATAACAATAGATGTTATGCTAAAAAAAGACGTAGATGTTTACGAGTTTACAGCTTATTTGTCTTATTTATGTATCTGCTCGCTTATACGTTACATTTGAAATCTTAGCAATATAATTGCCTTTATGAAGGTATTTGCGTAAGCGGTTAATTACTTCGTTTACATGTGAAATGAAAGCGGCTTTATATCTGATCTTTGAGAAACAAAGTCAATTGATACCGAAATTCAATAACCAAACGCACCTCCCAGAATTCGCAGGTTTAATTCTTAATTATGTTTACACTCTCCATGTAAACACTATGTTGAAGTGTCTTATCCAGGTGTTTCCAACGAAACTATGACTGTTCAAAGTAATATGGCACACTGTATTCCTTTAAAATCACATTCTATTTGATATACTATCAGAATCACATTCAATATTTCTCTTCAATTTGCAACAACATTTAATAGGTATAAATAGGCTAAAAGTTGCTACATGAGACTATTATTACAGCAACAGATGGAGATCAGACATTTTAATCTCCATCCGCCACAACCTCTCTTACTTACAATATACGTAAATACTGGCCACTCTATTGATAATTTTTTTTTTATTCTTATTTATTTTATATATTTCAGGGCAGATTATTCTAAGAATTGTAATTCCTGTTCATTTTTCTCCAAACTCGCAATAATCGGAAACGCTTTCATCTACAACCGAAAATGTTTCGTTTATTTCACTACAAGACAAGTTCTTGGAAATAAAATTAATAACAATCATTGAACATGCTTTGTGTTCTTACGCATTCCTAGATAAAATTGTTGTCAGTTTTGATTTATTTACTTATTACAAATGTTTTATTTCGGTCAAATTCTGGCAACTTGTTAAGTGAAAAGAGCCATAGCATACAATAATTTAAGTGTTTCACCAGGTATCGGCCGAATTGAATGGAAAAATGTTCGTGTACATGTAGATTATAGTTATTATGGTATTACTATGGCTTAATGAGATCTACTTGCTGTGCAATTGTCCACATGACAGCGCCGTGTTGGAAAATTTCCCAACATCCGACACGAACTGGGTTAAAATGTTAGCATCTATTCACTTTCTGTTTAACTTACAACTTATACTCATACTAACTCATATTAGAGTGTTATTTCTCGCTCTATAGATAGATAACTTAGCTCGTGTAGCAGACACGAGTTCAGTTATTCTCCATAGGTCACGCGTCATGCATTACTGCATCCGTCTTTGTATAATAGTTTTGTCTAAATGCTTATACAAAGTTATTGTAATTATAACCCTTCTTCCGTTGGAGTTTTTGTTGTTGGAAATTCTAGTTTAACATCATCGTAACAATTCTATTTTTTCGTAATAATTCTATTCAGTATTTTCACACCGGGTCATCTGATAAACTACTTCTATAAAAGACAAGTCGTTTTATAGAAATTGAATGCGTTTGTTACACTATGTACTCCGCGTGAATTTTATTATAACGACCGCTATTACAAGTCGTCCAAAAATAAATCTTTAACTAATGCTTTAATGAGGGATTTTGGGTCAGGATAGTTCAGTTAGTTGTTGTTAGTGAAATAAGTGCTCAAGTCAATTTAGTTACAGCGCAAAGCCTAATTGAAATCTATGAATATGTATGAAAGGGTTGACCAAGATAAAATTAAGTATTAAGTGAATGAAAATTTAATGAACGTAAATAAAGCGAAAAAGGAGCGGAATTATTAATAAAAATAGCACAAATATTAGAAAAACGACAAAACAACATCCAAACAGACATTTTTTTCCTAAAAATAAAAACTTAAGAACTGAGATTAAAGACTTACATTAAATTGTACTTATATTGAATTAGCAAACTATTTATTTACCTTTTGTTTTTGAGATGGTCTGTGTTTTCTCAAGTGTCACCTTGATAGAGTCAACCAGTTTTTCTTTGGAAGCTATATACAAAGCCAAATGAGACTGCTTCGATATCTCAAGCTCCCGTCTCAAAGAGTAGCTCTCAAAGAGAGTTTTTCGAGTTTTTTTTTTTGTTTTCTCATTAAAATTTCCGCTCCTTTTTCGCTTTATTTACGTTCATTAAATTTTAATTCACTTAATACTTAATTTTATCTCGGTCAACCCTTTCATACATATTCATAGATTTCAATTAGGCTTTGCGCTGTAACTAAATTGAGTTGAGCACTTATTTCACTAACAACAACTAACTGAACTATCCTGACCCAAAATCCCTGTATGAATAGGTAAACTTAGCTACGGCGGCGCACACAAACAAAATACATAACCGCCCATTTATTATGAAAACGTATTTCTCTCTATACCTAAATGGTATTCATTTGATACAGAATTTAACTACCAAATAGATTAAATTACAGGTTTTTGTACATCCAGTGTTGCAATTTGGTTATGTTCCGATATTGTATCTTGTATTTATAAAATATATCCATCCATATACTGTATCCAATTCAAAACTGTTTCTTCTTTTAACAGGTTTTTATTAACGATAACGATATTAGAAAAAGCCTTCTTCGCGTTGCGTCGCGGCGTCGGTGGTCTAGTGGCTAGGGCCGCTGCCTCCCGTCCGGGAGACGCGGGTTCGATCCCCACCACGTATCGATGTGTTTGTGTTTTCGAATTTCGAATTCATATGTACATATGTGCTTACCGTTGAAGGAAAACATCGTGACGAAACTTGCACACACCTGCGAAAAAAATTCAAAGGTTGTGTGTGAAGTCGACCAACCCGCACTGGGCCAGCGTGGTCAACTAAGGCTTGATCGCCCTAATTCAGAATAGGCTCGAGCCCCTCATATGCAATATCTTATACAAACTGGGGACAGTCTCACAAATATGTTTTTTTTTTCGCGAGGGACAAGATGTGGTCGATGATGGAACGAGTTCGCCCAGAAGGTGCCTGTTCACTCTAATTGAAAATACTTGGGTTATAAGCACTCGGAAAAACAGAATCAGGCAAAGAATTCCACTCCTTGGCCGTGCGCATGATAAAAGATTATTTAAAGCGCTTCGTGCGTATGCATATGCAGGCAAAGGGGTATGTCGACCAAGTGCGGATGGTATGCTGCAGTTTGTCTGGTCTCCCGATACTAAAATGGTGATGGCGGAATGAGCTCATGCAGCCTAGCTAGGTGCACACTCCCCGAAATACAGCCTGTAAGACACAGACATGCAATATCTGTGAAACTTGGTTACCTACCACTGGATTCTCATATCACCGATAATTCTCTTGGCTCTGCGTTCCACCGATTCAAGAGCAGCAAGTTACTGAGCCATCCCACAGGTGACTGCAGTACTCCATGCATGATCGGACTTGCACTTTGTATAATGATAAGCATTGTCCCGGCGTGAAGTATCGCTTGACCTTGTTCAGAATGCCCAACTTTCTGGCTGCAGTTTGGGCCAGTGACTGGATGTATTTCGCTGAAGTTAAGTTTGGTAGTCAGCTTCATGCCAAGGAGTTCAAGTGCATCCGTGACACAGTGTCTGGGATTTGAACCCAAAACCTCCGTTATGAGAGCCGAACCCTCTATATACCAGTCGGTCTCCGAAGCTATTTCGATACCTTCTGAAAGTACCCCTGCTTCAGCAGGTAACAACCTTACCTTTCGAGAAATCAACCCGTAAAACTTATAATGAGATGATGGACGAAATGTGTGTATACTCGTCCATATTTCCTAATAAGCACTCGAGTTTGCAGATCGTTTCGTTTTGCAAAAATCCGCATTGCGCAAATAATTTTTCGGTACCTATCCGATCTGTTCATATCGTTTAAAATATTTAGCGGTCATTCGGAGCACGAAACCAAGAATTTTCTGAAAGGGTCTGGTTACAACAAAAATATCAGCCTATAAAACTATTGATGGCTATATAGCTGCAACTTTTCTGGCTTCTTTAAAAACATGTTTCTTGCTTCTATGGTAAGTTTGGCACGATTTTACACTGAGTTTATGAAAATAATAAAGTTGTTTTGGAAAAAATCAGATTGATAAGTACACGTTTGTTGCTTCTAAGTTATTTTAACAAGTCCCACTTCATAGTAATACATTATGACAATAGCAGTAATAAATCTAAGTAAATTCATTCAATTCAATTTTAAAAATATTGGAACAAATTAATATTTTTTTGACAATACTACGTGATAATAACGCCCGCGCCAACACTCGCAGATAAAAAAAAACTTGCGAAGTTTTTAATTTGAGTTTGTGATCGCGACAAACTCTTTGGGCAAACGCTATGGAGTACTGTTTGGGAATTGCGTGGCAACGCCTATAAACGACATGTCAATGTCGAATGTGTGCGTGCCAGAAATGGCAGTTTGTTCCGAGTGGACTCTCTGTCTGGGGCCCCGCGCCGCTTTACCTACTTTGTGGTGAAACTATAGATAAATTTATCATTCATCAACAGCTCATATACGTCCCCATCGAGGGGCTCGAGCCTACCCTGAATTAGGTCTACCACGCTGGCCCAGTGTGGGTTGGTCGACTTCACACACAACCTTTGAATTTCTTCGCAGGAGTGTGCAGGTTTCATCACGATGGTTTCCTTCACCGTGAGAGCGTCGAATAAATGTACATATGAATTCGAAATTCGAAAACACATTGGTACGTGGTGGGGATCGAACCCGCGTCTCCCGGACGGGAGGCAGCGGCCCTAGCCACTAGACCACCGACGCTCTCACTCACTAGCACTCACTCTCACTCTATTATTATACTAAACTTTCCTATTCATCTATCACATGAAGGTCATACTTCCGACCGAGTCAACAAAACATACAAAAAAGCTTGATGCACAAAGTCACCGAACATCTTATTAGAGTAAAAGGCGCCAAGGTCAACCTTGAACCCTGAGGTGCGTGAGTAAAGCTCATTGAGACCGGTGAGGGCTTCAAAGGTTCTTGATGACGAGATGGCCCTCGCCAACATTCGCGGCTTGTGCGTGACCCGCCCCCATTACCGCTGAAGGACACCAACGTATTCAGTGACGCAAATCCCACCTTGAAAAATTAATCAGATATATTACAACAATTCATATCCATAACTTAATACGTCTATTTCTAGATACCGCAAGTAACGCACGCTCTGCAAAGCAATAGGTTACCTTCAAACCGCATGTTTCAGGAATGTGACGTCGATCCGTAACGAACACTCTCCCAACTGTTCGAGTTTCTAGAGAAAACATTACATTAAATTGGACGTTTTATTACCTGAAAGATTTTAGTGTGGCCTAAAAAATGGCCTGTGCGCAAGAGCATACAAAATACCTACTTACATTTTTTAAGAAAATAATTTTTGAAGTGTATTTTGTTTACTACAATCTATCGTATGATAGAACCAGTTATTTAGTAATCACGCGTCTGTTACTATCACGTGTATTACTAAAGCACTAATTGTCCTTGATGACGTAAGGTACGTTACATAACGGAGCAGATATAATAATATTGTTTTGATGTGGGTACTTATAGCTAAATGCGTTAGGCAAAGGTCCACGGTCGCGGACGTCCGGAAGCGTGCGTCGTCGCCGTGCCTCGCCGGCAGTCACGCAGCCACCACACCCTCCCCCTGCCGGCTAGGGTTGCCAGACCCTAAAGTACGAAAGCCGGATATTTATTTAGCCCATAAATATATATTTTTAAAGTTAGACATGACCTTAATGATATAAATTTTATGTACTTATTAATTAAAGAAATCGATAAAGTATAATTACGAACAGATCACAGTTTTGTTACAAAAAAAAAAACTTTTCTCTACACACCACCAAAGCCATAAATTGACATATTTCGTATTACTTCTCTCACTTTGCTCTCTGCAGTACCGCGCGCTATACGAATAAAAAGTCGGACACGTGAATATTTTGCGTGACACGTCTGATCGTCTGGTAACCCTTCTCCCCGCCCGCCTAAGGAGATACGCCCATAAAGAAAGAACTTGTTGCGGTACCCTCTTTCTCATTTACATTGTATACGAAACTTTACGAAAACAAAACAAATAAAGATTTTAGATGTTCAATTCGTGCATGGGCACATCGTGCTATGGTTATTTTCTTTATTAACTTTCTTTCTTGGTACTAGACTCACTTTTACTAAAAGCTGATAAATTAACAAGCGCGGACTAAGAAAAATCACAGTCGCCGTATATAATTATTTTAATCATTGTCTAATGAGCATTTGGCTCGACGCTGAAATGGAACCACTATAAAGTTATTTTTCATTTTCTTTGCCCTTACCTTATTCACTTGGAATAGTACCTATTTTTCATTCTAACCCCTGCAGCCAGTAGAAAAAGAACCTACATAATTCAAACCCTCTTGAAGATCGGGTTTCTCTCAGGTAAAATATCGGAGAACCCTGAAACTTTATTGATCCCATCTCTGAATACCTATAATTGAATTGACGTTTAATCTCATTTAATTATTGGCGCTTCCTCTTTCAATATCCACGTTTATTTATCGAATAAATGTCGGTGAACTTTGCCTTACTTCTGTGTACTTTAATTCTGTGCTTCTGTGGTAATGACACTGATTTTACTATTTCAAAAAATAAAGGACATGGGTAACGTCCGTGATTTTCACTGACTAATGGTAGCTAAGAAACTGGGGTTACTTATTTTATAAAATAAATGTAAAAAGGTACAAAACAAAAACAAAATATGTACAATCTTCAAAACAGTAAACAAATATAATCGCTATGAAAAGAGGACGTCTCGGCTCAACTTTTTTCGGACTCTTACAGAACAAAGGACGTAAGTAATTGATATACTCAAAGACAAAAATCTACCCAGAAAAATAATGTAGCTGACATCTATATACTCTGTAATCTAAAGACATAAAGATGGTCGGAGGGCTGTCGCATGAACTGTGTTATTGAATGTATCCCAATTATACGAGTATCCTTCCAGACGCGACTCAGAATAACTATTTACGATAAACTTAGTTTGTTAGGGGTAACCGGACTTTCTTAGGATGTGAACCTGAAATCTTGTTTAAGTACCTTGTTTACCAGTACCTCGTTGGTAAAAGACCATATACCCTGTTGATTACATTAAGTGTATACTATTCCATCATCATTATATACACCGGCACAATTAGCGGAACAGAAAAAAAGAACAATTAAGTAATCTTTTTTTCTTATATGACTGGTCGGTTATTAGTACATTACTGCCGCGGCCGCAAAATTAGTTATTGTTGGACGAGGACACGTTTAAAGTCCGAGCCGCAGGTGAGGACTTTTATTGTGTACGAGTCCAGCAAGAGTTATTGCGGCCGAGTCCTGTATAGTGCTTTTCTCTGAAATACGCGAGGAAATTATAAAACGCTAAAAAAATTACCTTTTAAGAACCTTGGATTTGGATGTCTACTCGTATCGTACTAAACTTATAAGTTCTAACCTTAATCACTTTAACCTCTACTTCGACTATTTGAACCATTCATTTTTGTAATATTTCCCTAATTCAATTATTAGTAACTCCATCATGAAAAATAAGTAACAAAATAGTACGATAAAATTAAGAGATGAAAATATTGCGCACTTTTTTTTTTGTTCTGTGCCAGTGTCATACAGAGCATACAGCCAACTCCAATCACTACGATTCGTGCACGATTCATATAAAATTTGAATTTAGAACATAAGAGTATGCTTTAAAAAGACTCAAAAACATTGAAATTTCTAGACGAAAGTTACTTTGCCGGCCTAGGCCGTTTGAGGGCACATTGCCGGCCGTTGTTTTGTATGGGGCAATGTTTCGTCCAAAAATGAGTCACATCGCGTACTGTTTTTTGGCAGTAATGATCACATTTTCGAGCGTGTCGTAGAAAAATATTTTTTTGTTGTTATGTCTTGTTTGAAAATGGAACAATAGACGACAATTTTGTTACTTTATATCTAATAATTATTTCTTGAATCACAAAACGTTAATATTTTATATTCTTACTTTTTTTTCTGTTCCGCTAATTGTGCCGGTGTGTGTATAGGTATATTATAGATGTCTCAGTTGATGAGTTGAAAAATATGTAGGTAAACCTGAAAAATGCGATATATTAGTTATTTGTTAGGTAAGAGAGGAATGTTGATTTTTCCTCAGAGAACTGATATTGAATCCAGAGCATGCGAAGGAGTCTATAATAGAAGCACGAGCGAAGCGAGTGTTTCTAAAAATAGACTCCTGAAGCTCGCGAGGGATTCTAAGGTTCGAGGAGAGAATTAGATTCCTCTCAAACCCAACACATTATTTTTCACCTGTTCCGGCAAGGAAATCTTTAACTATTTACTTACCTACGTAAATATTGGTACTTAAAATGTACAAGAGTTCTCTTATTTTCGATATAATTCTATAAGTTGAAATTTAATTACTGTATTTCATCATAATACTTTTAAATTTTTAGAGAAGATAAAAATAAACAACCAAAACAAACTTTTAGGTTATAAATTTTTAGAGTGCGTTCCAAAATTGTATGAAAACCTATCCCTGCGTTCCGAGACGCGCTTAAATCGATTTTAGCGCACTCAAAGGTAGGCGAAACCCATACAATCTTTTGGTTTTCTGATCGCTGCTAACGGCTCTGACAGTTTGATTCGGAATACACCCAATAAAAAAAATGGCTCACGTCAATTATTTTACGCGCGGTTATATGAAAACTTTTTTCCTGTGTAAGATAATGTTCGAAATTCAAACTAATTTTCCTCTCTAGACATGAGAATGGTTTGCATGTCTAGAAATGAATAAGCGATTTTCGGCCCTATTTTCAGGCATTAAAAGCCAACTTTCCGAGGTGGAGAGGTGAAAAAGTATATTTCAAATCTATAACCATGAGCGAAGCCTATTAAGAGTGTGTACTGCACTGCATGTAAAAAAGAGATCAATGCGTTGCCATTGTAAAACATTCTTTATTTTCTAGAAAAACATTATAAAATCTCTCAAACTGAAAAAAAAACTCTCTTTTTAAAAATAATTAAGCACATTTACATCACGCCTCCAAAAAGTAAAAGTAAATGGATATTTTTTCGTTAATTTTACGTATTTATTAGCGTTTCAAATACCATTAGTTGCTAACCGTCTACTCATAAGTAATCTGATTTTCAAATTGCTACATTTGATTAGATCCCTCAAATTCATCTGCATATTTTCAATTTATTTAACGGTCGATAACCAAATTAACTGCCAATCTTAAATATTGGTTTCTGCAGACTTCTGACTTCGCTCAGCGACTCCGACGTCGTCGGCCATACTCACAAAGACTTTTTCTAATTTTCTCATCATTTGTTACCGTATATTGAAACGAGTGCAAGGACGATAAAAATGAATAGTGCGCTTTAATAGAAAAATTATATCAAACCACAGTCTAGTGGCACTCATAAATTATGTATGCAGCTTCTATTTTTAAACAGGTTGAATATAAGTGTTTGGCATTAGTATGGGTTTAGATAGGTAGTTATGGTTTTCATTGCCAGTGCGAGGGGTTTGTATGACCCGGTTACGAATGACGTCTGAGTCGACCTCAGCCGCGGGCCGCGCCGTCGTCGTCAGTGGCTCTCTGCCGAAGGCTGACATGAGCTTCACGACAGAATAGAACGATCCACACAATACAGCACATAATACGTATGGAACATTTTCGTAATTAGATGTGGCTACTAAAGATGAATAATTAGAACAATTCTCAGCTGCTTAAGTAAAAACAAAAATAAAACGAGTAAACTAACTCGTAGTAACTCGTAGTAAAAATAAAACATAAATTAAATGTACGTAAAGCACTATTAACGTGAGTATTATGTTATAAAGTAATGAGTTATTTAGTAGCGCTTATTGCTTTGTATGTAATGCGGATGTTTTGTTGCGAGTAACATGTAAAAATAAAAAAATGACTAGAAATTTTTAAATGGTATAAAATACAACAAACTACTAGTTACTGACTGTTAGTACCTATAGTTCACTTTCATTTTACGCTACTTTTTGACGTAGTTATGACGACAGTTGTGGTTAATGTAATATAAATAAAAATCCACGAAAACCTTACGTGGAAAAGTGAAAATATAATAGATCATGATACTTATATCTAGGCCATAAAATTACCTACCTATTTTATTAAGTCAATTAATTTTGTTTTTCATACGTTTGCGATTGACAAAACATCATTTCACAATAAAAGAAGTAAATAGTGGTCTTATTATCTAAAGGTAAAGAGCATTGATCCCTGAAATATAAATGTTAAATTTATCACAATTTAATTGCTGTACATTTATTGCTTCATTCACCTACAGTAAACTAATATACTTTATGAAATTAATAATTTTACTAGTGAGATTTGTATTGCTTCTTAGCCCTTGAATAAAATCAAACCAGTCTGTATTTTACCCTTTCAAAAAGGGCTCTAAATTGCTTAGCAGTGCTCGAAATTAAAGATATTATCAGATTATAATCTTTGGAAGTTATCTTTACATACCTACTCAAGTGAAATTGGGCTAAGGAGTAGAGCATTGTTGCCCAGATAACGCAATGAGACGACCCAAAATCTAAACCTACATTCTTTGCATATTCAGACCATTCTTCGTATTATGTTCTAACCAACTATCTCATACATAGCAAAGCCTGTGATGACAAATGTGGTGTAATTTAATACAGCATAATATTATTTAGCTTTTATAGTATATTTTTTTTAAACGAGTAAAATGGTGATTAAAGAGGTATAGTATAATTTTATAGTATTTTTATAGATTTTAGGTATTTTTCTATATAATATTATTGATATCCTGTCTTTTTGGACATATATAGAGCATATTATTAATATCCTGTCTATGTGGACATACATAGAGCTTATTATATTTTGATTTATGTACCAAATTACATCCAAATTATATTTCCTACTATACGTGATCGCATTTGAGAATAGTATATACCTGTAAAAACGGTCGATTAACAATGTAGCACTGTAAGTTAACAAAGGACTATATTACAATATTTTACTTGTGGAAAGCTTTACTTAATAACAGTAAACCACAAACAAGAAAATAATACAGGTAAGTGTCGCGCGTATAGTATGGGTAATTGGCATTAATATTTATGGTCCGATACAGGTGACATGACAGGTTCTAACAAGGAAAACATTGACGACATTACTGTCGCTCAACACAATGAATCATTTATTGCAAACGTCGCATCTACGACGTCACATGTCGTCATGTAGTACGTATCACGTGTAGTCGACACAAAGATCTACCAGGCACTACAATTCCTAACAATATATAGGGAGATTCATAAGGCCATAATAATCTACAAGTTTTTTTATGAAACAAGCTGCGTACTGTTTAAAATATCGTGATAATCGTCACGTCGTCGTCGCCTCTGTACTAGAATATACTATGATGCAATTGCTCATAAAGCTTGAAATAAATAATGATGATAACGTTTTAATTTACCAAGATTATCAATATATCTCATTGCATTGTTTTCCTTTTATTAATCAGATTAACGTTTTTATAGCTAAACACAAAAACATTTAAATTTTAAATCTTTAAAAATTCTTGCTAAGATATGAAATAAAAGTATTCAAAACATAAGGAAAACTGCGAGGAGACATTATTTAAAACCCGGCTTTCAGTGCAAGTTTCACTGACGGTTTTTCTCTGTAGGGCAGTATAGCGCCATTAGCGATCTTTCGCCTGCTTTCCCCCTTTTTGAGTCACAACCAAACATTTAAGCCGCTTATTACACAAATTCGTGCTTTCCTACACCAGAAAAGTGTGATGACTGATGACGCAACTGTTTTGACTTACCTACTTTTTTAAGTAGAAAAATAGAGCAAACCCATCCGTCGTCGCTCTTGTAAATATTTTCTATTTTGAAGCGAACGTAAATTAATCAAAACTGCCTGGTTCGCTTCTGTAAAGCCTGTCGAATCTCATCAATCATACTGGAACTAATTTATATTGAATCCTTTCAAAGTGAATGCTTTTGATATACATACATTTTTTTCGTCGACTCTAAAACTTGTCCCATAGTAATGAAGTACTAATACTACTATAGCAGTTCAAAAAATCAAAAGTTTGTAAGTACTTTTCTATATTCCTAGCATACTGAAAAGTGAGATCATATTGGAATTTGATCTATGATGAAACGCTCATTCATATTGATGCGATCACGCAGATCATAACAGAGTCATTTGATACTTATGCTCATCATATATTGTTCATTGTTATTATAGAAAATTGTCTTATAGAGGCTGAATTCTGCGCAATAATTGAATGTGGGTCAGGGTCGACCACATGTGTACTGTCTGTAGTAAACAGCTGAACAGGTGACATACTGTATTATGTATTATGTATCTTATCACTATCATAATCAAGTCTAAATATAAAATTAATTAACCGTATTAAGGCACTTTATCACCAGGTTCACAATTGGCCTTCATATTGTATAGAAAATAATTCTAGTACATAATACAAGCTAATACAGTTTTTCGAAATAAAAGTGCTACGAGTTTTGTATTTTAATTATTCTGAAAAAATATTTTCTTTCGTCCACAATAGCTCACAAGTAATAAACCTATTTTACTTACGTAAAATATTTTTCGTTAGCTGCATAAGATAGATTGGTCGGATTTTTAAGTACACAAATCTTAACAGGAATTATTAGCGGTGAGAGATGGCCCCGGTCCAGTGCCAGAGCTTCTGAGAAAGAAAACAGGTTAACGAGAAGGATTGGTTGATATTTCAAGAGATTGTAAAACGGATCTAGATGCCCACTTACACCACAATTTTCAGTAACAATAAACCTACATAGAGTTAGGATTCGAGAACGAAATTTCAAAAGAACTGTTCCTTAGCAAGAAGCTTTTGTACGTACAAAGCATGATAACACAATACGGTTAAATGCAATCGATCGATGACTACGATGCTATGTATGGTCCTAGAAAACTTTTTTGAACAATGACATAAGTACGTTACCGTCACAAATAGTTAAAACGCAATATTAAGTTTGGTTTACGAGTGTGACAATAGAAAGCACTTGACTTGCCGTCACGATTACGTGATTCACCATACGGTACATGTTGAGTGCAAGTTCAATTGTCAAGTGATACGTGGTGACACCATAGATAATTACAGTATTAGGTTGTTGTATTTTCCCATCACGAAAATACCTTAAGGAATTTCCTGAATATAATTTTCTGTGAAAGTCTTGACTTTCAGCCTTTAACAATACGTAGAAACGCCCCCGTAAGGCAAACGTAACATTCTTGACTTGAAGCTCGTATTCTTGCCAAAATTAAACACGTGGCGTGGGCTGGTTGGTGCGACAGCTAGGTAGACGTGTTGTCACTTTGTTTCAAGAAAAATTAGTCAGCGAGAAAGTATTTCGTTGAATTGTGAATCATTTAAGTGGGGGGTGAAGGGGACCTGCTGAACAACGTGGTTTGAAGCGGTTATATCGGATGACCGAACAGCCGCTACTCTACTTTCCGCTCTTTGTTTTGGAATCTTTCCAGGCCAGACATTCAGCGCAAATTAAATAATTTGCATATTTTCAGTTTCAAAGAAAAACTCGCACTGTTTTCCTTGTGAGTTTTCTTGAAACAAAATAAAAAATAATATTATAAAATAACTAATGTTTCAAACTATCAATACTACACTCGACAGCAATGAATCCGGGTCATATGAAGACAGGTAGTTACCTGAAAATCTCGAAAACTATGAATGCTATCTTAGTAAAATAATTTGTATTTAATAGACAATTAAATACACTTTAGATGATAGCAATAAGATTTCTTGGTTATTGTTAACTTATACGATAAAAATGGCAAAATAAAAATGAGACTTTTCTAAGCAGATCTGGTACATGACCAGGACAAACCGCATAACCGCGGTAACAACAGCTAGCACGTAACACAAAAAATGAACAATTAACAAAAATAATCTATAATATGAGGTTGGCATATTTGTTTCTTTAAGTAACAAATAAGTGCATTTTATTACTTTTTTCAAGGAGTATTTATTTGTCTATTAAACACAATTTATTTCACTAAGTTAGCATTCTTAGTTTCCGAGACTTTCAGGTATTCTTTACCCGACCCGGAATCTTTGCTGTCGAGTGTATATAATGTCTAATAGTTGTAATTAATCAGGTACTTGTATTTTATCTCATTAAGTTCCTCTTTCTATACTAAAATAAATCACGTCTGGATGAAATATGTATAAGAAAAACATGTTACGGAAATTTATTTCATATTACATAATTTCCAACAGAAATCCTATTTAATTAGATAAGTGCTCCACATCGGTCATCACATCACACCAACCATCACACCAACCATCACTCGAACCAAGACTACAAAAAAAATCTTCTTTTGTTATTTGTTTACAATACATACGTACCTGAAAAACGTATTTTCGACAAGATGTAAATCTTCGTTTTCAATAAACACTAGCACTTCAAAAGACTTTGTTATCTTACTGCAGAACTGCGCAACAAAATTAAAATTAAACTATTTTGGAGTACAAAATATTTCCATTCCAAACGGAAGCTAAACAGGTCATGCCATTTACCGACAAATAGGTAGGTTGTTTTTATTAGTTCTAATTCCTGCGTCATATTTGGTCTCGGTCTATAAAAGCCTTACTAATACCAATTGGACACGGGTACAAAGGCGATCGGCTGGCGACGCAAAAAAATCGCAGTGACAAATCGCTATCTCACGCCCGGTACCATTCTTCGGCCAGAAATAGACATTCGCTTTCAATCTTGAAGTAAATAAACCACCACCGTCAGATAACAGCGCGATATAATTGACAGTCGGCAGAATCAAAGTCTCACTGCCACCATAACAGGCGATAACGTAATAGACATTATCAAAACCATCGCGATCTCAGGTACCATCCTATACAGGATGTGAGTGATAGGTCTCCTTGAAATTACAAGGTAAAATTCAGCCTATGATTCCGATTCAACCGGACCGGTTCACCGGGTATTAGACTGGTGTTTTGTTTTCTGGAATTTATTTTAGTGGCTTTCGGAAATTCTAAAAACCTAATTGCCTTAACATTTCTGAACGTTTTTCGTGTGTCGATTATCTCCCATAATAATATGGAGACCAGTAACCAAAAAAAAAAACTGCCGAAATTATATTCCAAAGAAAGAAAACAAACTACTATTGGTGGAATATAGTAAAAAATCATCGGCCGAATGTACCCTATTATTTAATGAAGACCTGTTAATTTTACCTTCTATATTGATACCTACTTACTTAATGTCCCTTTCAATAGAATCCGGCAATAATGTAAATAAACCAATTTAAACACGATTACTCCGTTACTACTTTCATTTGAGTATCACTCCTGATCATATTCACTTTTCTTCTTACAATTATTTCACCCCCTTAACTTCTTTATGATAGTTATTTTAATAAAAAATACTCGGACGACAAAACTTTCAATTTGTAAAACTGCCATATAAATTTTTTACTCATAAGAGTCTGGTTTGTCTTTGGACAGTTAGTGTCAAAAAAATATCTTGTTTACATTATTGCCGGATTCTATTGAAAAGGATCTTTTATAGAAGTTACGTTTTTACGGCCAGATTTAAACCCTTGCCCTTGCAAAAGGCCGATTATGTCTCTTTTATTAGCTCGTTTAATGTCGCACTAAATCGTTGACTAACAAGATTAGTCTCGTAATCGTGCTGCAAGACCTCGGTGGTTCACTTCCGAACGTCATCGTCGCCGGTCGCTCTCGTTCGTCGCCCAGACGCGGGCGACAGGGACAGCCGCATAGATGCAAGGCGATAACGATGTATGTCAAGAACATCTCTAAAATAACACCAAAGTTACAAATCAATGGCCGTCTGATTGACGGACACGATATCACGCACCAACCGTAGCCTCGATCGATTTCAATCTAACATTTATGCTTTGTTTACGAAACCGACCACATGATATGTGACATGTGCTTTTTCATCAATATCCTATTTCATTCTTTATCGTGTTGCCAAGTGAACTTATGTCTGTTTCCCATTTTCCGATTTTTTAATCGCCGTTCTCTGACCTTGTTGATACCTTTATGATATGACGTGAAGATGGCTAGATACATTAACTATTCAATAATTGGAAACAATTAGCTTAACACTCAGAGACGGTTTTAATTGCCTCCAGACCAAAGCAACTAATTCAGGTTTTGCATGTTATAGCTCACTGTAGTCAGATCGAACCTACTGAAACTAAAGACGTAGCATATGACATTGTACATTGAGCACTAACATTCAATATGTAAATTGGATAACGGAGGTCTTTCCTAACGTAAGAGGAAAGTGACTGAAGTAGAATACCAGTAAGTGAAGATACTTGGAAGGCGATATTTCTGTATAGTATAACGCAGTCGTGACGTGACGCAGCCGGCACGCTTTGCCACCACGAGGTCGCATCGTAGCACTCACTAACCGCACGTCGTCGCACGCCACACCGCGTTTCAGTGTAGCGATAGCGCTCTCAGCCGATACACGTCCTTAGCCGTTGTCGCGAATAAATAAATAAATAATACTAAACTCTACTTAAGTACAAACCATCGGTTAATTTACGGTCAAAATTAAAAGTTCACTTTTTGTTTTCTAAACTTTTATTTCGTGCAATGCGAGTGTGCGCCGAGAGACAGTGCGTTCGTTGTGCGCCAGCCCGTTGGCTTAAACGTCGCGCAGCAAAGATGGCAAACTCAGTGGAATTATTGCATTTGCAGTTCAAACGGATGCTGAACAAGGAGCTCAGCCATTTCTCGGAGTCCAGCAAGTCCGGCAACCAGATCTCAGAATACATCTGCACCACGTTCTTGGGTAAGTTTCAAACTTTTGTGTGCATGTACTAGTTTATATTTTTGATCTATTTATAGTAGCTTCAAGACCCCGGCCTGGTTTAGAGAATATTTAAAATAAAATGTAATTACTAAAGTTAGTGATAAAAATTTATAAATTAGAATCTTTACTCGTTTACAAATCAATTGAGCCGTAGATAATTTAACTAAAATCATCGAACTGGAAAGATTATGTAAATACGATTTCTTTTCATAACTTTCCACTGCTATTGAATTTAAGAGTCGATAACAATAACATTTTTTATTGTTTTCCTAGGATAGCTTGAAAATAATTTAAATTTACATTGGTGCATTGCATCTGTTATCTAGCGAAAGTAGCCGTAAACAAGTTTGTTATTGCCAATACGATCTACATACCTTTCTCTTCAGGGTGATTAAAATGAGTCACAGCGTTAGCAAAGGGTTGTCACCGATGCGACATTGTTAAGTTATATCAAAACGTAAGGAACCATGACGTGTTTGGGCGCCGCGCCGTAGCAGCGCCCGCCCGCCCTCTGAAAGCGTCTCGCTTACGCACACCGACGGGCGCTACACCATCGCTCTTTTTGTCTCGTTCAATAACTACCGACCTTAAACCTCTAATAAATAACTTTATCACATAGAAATCTAGCCCCAATTTTCGTTCAAAACTCACGTACTTAAAACATTCTCGTATCATCACGCTACCTCTATCAATATTGCAAACGTAAATTTTATATGTCTGTTAAAAAAGTTTATCTGTATAATGTAAATATTACACACACGCTTTTTATCTAAGAAGAATAATCACATCACACTAATATTATAAATCTGAAAATATATTTGGATGTTTTTTTCCGTTTTCACGCCTTAACTACTGAAATTTGAAATAGAGATAGCATATAGTACCCTGGATTAACACATAGGATACTTTTTACGGGAAAAAATCTTATTCCCACGGGAAAATCTTACACAACGCGAGCGTAGCCACGGGCGGACCGCTATTATATATTTTGAGATGACCCTTTGCGCACGCGTGCGCCAACATCGATACAGCGAGAAGTCTAGAGGCCGGACTTTTTACTCTCTATGAATATTCAAGTGGAATTTACAGGGACTATAAAATATGCAGGACATGGTTATTTAAGCGACTCAATGAGTCAGTCATTGGACCAATTGGCAAGCTGAGGCGTCCGATGGGATCGTAATTAATTTGTTTGCGCTCACGGCCGCCCTGCACCGGTATATGCTCTAAACAAATAGTTTGATTGCCAATAGATATTATGCAAAACAGATGCATATCTTGAATTCCTATTTCGTGGAATGCCTAAATCACGAGGATTCATAGCTTTTTGAGACATAAAACAGACACCCTAGCGTTTAAAATCCGATAGTCACGCATGCTCGCCGTTTTGGTAGCTTGAACCTAAAGCTTTGCGTTGTATGTTTATTTATTTTACATACTATCTACTGAGGTTATGTAAAATGAAATTGCGACGATAAAGCGTTCAATATGCCTTGCCCCACAATACCAGAAAAATCATTAAACGCTCGTTGCCCTCACGAAAGCAAATTATGTAAACTAAAATAATCTATGGCAACATTGTTATCGGTATTATAATCTTTGTTTTATTTTAATACGGGGTAGTTAAACTGCAAAACAAATGAAAAGCTCGATATAGCGCGCTACAATGTTTTTGGTATCAACGATTTGTTATCATAAGAAATCAAGCAAATAGTCTGAAACATTAGTTTGATCATCTGCCAAAGTAAACAGTATCGATGCGAAACAGTATCGAGATAAATCCCAAAGAAAATCTGTTATTAAAAGAAAAGTTAGGGATCAGTGCTTGATATTCATTGGTTTTTATGAGCCTCTTTGCTGTTTGGATACGATATATAAAACAAATGGAAGCGTAGTACTCTGATATTACATTAACTGATAACAGCTAATATCAGCTAGCTTCGTGTGTGTATCTAGGATTATTTCATCACGGCTTTTGCTCTTTTAATCTTAGTGTGATGCAGATAAAGAGTCAATTATAGACTTAATTTGAAAGCGATCGGGCGTTTCTTTTCCTATTTATTAATTTAAAAAATGTCAATTAAACTTTCACATTATCTGCCTTGACCTAAAATTATACTTTAAGTTGTTAACATATTGTCATTAAATTATATAGATTTCCTGCATTTGAGCAACAAGCTGTGACACAGTTACCAGCTGCTGGTGATATAATATTATAACACCAGTTGATTTTTTTACTAATCTCCATAATAAATGACACAGATACAGTAACCCAGAATCGTATCAATCAAATGTAATAATAGACACTCCACACGCTCACCTACTTTCTTCCATTTTGGATACGCAATAGCATCATATTTGAAAAGCGATAAATGTATTAATAATCGATCAATTATTTGCGCAGCTTTTGTTTGAAGGGTTGGGTAATTATTTAGGTCGTCATAGGAATGACTGGTGTAATATTAGAAGCTCATATTTGTTTTTTTTTTGTTCTCAGACAAACAGCAGGACATCGACCTGCCTTCATTGCAAGTTGATGACAGCGCGGATCGCAAGAAAAGTGATAAAGCGCGTCATGGCGGCCCAAGCGGTACCATGTCACAAGTAAGTACTAACTAAATTAAGTCGCGATAGTTAACGATACTCATATTTTTATATCCAATTACTCTATTATTCCATTCATTCGCTAATTGCACAATTTCGTTCACAGATATCCGGCGTAAAACGAGCACTGACACACACAAACAGTTTTACGGGAGAACGCGTTCCAAGATATGGAGTAGATACGCCACACGAGCAAGAACTCGGTGTGTTTCTGGGCGAGATTGATCGCTGGGGCGTCGACATCTTCAAGATCGGCGACCTGTCGTGCGGGCGGCCGCTCACCGCCGTCGCGTACGCCGCCTTCACGTCCAGGGAGCTGCTGGGCACGCTGCAGATCCCCGCGCGCACCTTTCTAGCGTTCATAGTCACTCTAGAAGAGCACTACGTGCGCGATAACCCGTTCCACAACTCGTTGCACGCTGCTGACGTGGCGCAGTCGACGCACGTGCTGCTGAACACGCCGGCGCTGGACGCAGTGTTCACGCCGATCGAGACGTGCGCCGCTCTGTTCGCCGCGTGCGTGCACGACGTAGACCACCCCGGCCTCACAAACCAGTTCCTCGTCAACTCCGGCTCGGAACTCGCCATCATGTACAACGACGAGTCCGTGCTCGAGAACCACCATCTCGCCGTAGCTTTTAAATTATTGCAGAACGAGGGCTGCGACATATTCGTCAACCTTCACAAGAAACAAAGGCAGACGCTAAGGAAAATGGTCATTGACATGGTGCTCTCGACCGACATGTCGAAACACATGAGTTTGCTCGCAGACCTCAAAACTATGGTGGAAACAAAGAAAGTTGCCGGCAGCGGTGTCCTGTTATTGGACAACTACACGGATAGGATACAAGTGTTAGAAAATCTCGTACATTGCGCTGATCTCAGTAACCCCACTAAACCGCTGACGCTGTACAAGCGATGGGTGGCTTTGTTAATGGAGGAATTCTTCCAACAAGGAGATCGAGAACGAGAGCACGGTATGGATATTAGCCCGATGTGCGACAGGCACAACGCTACGATAGAGAAAACTCAAGTCGGTTTCATCGACTACATCGTGCACCCGTTGTGGGAGACGTGGGCAGATTTGGTGCACCCAGACGCGCAGGATATCCTCGACACGTTGGAGGAGAACCGCGACTACTACCAAAGCATGATCCCGCCGTCACCGCCGCCGGCGCCCGTATCTACGCATTCAGCCTCCGATGACGATCGCCCCGAACAAATACGCTTCCAAGTGAGTATCTAATACACCCCCTACATGAAGAAATTTTAGCAATTGTCAATGGTTGTCCTAAATCCGTACTGGCCGGTGAGAAAAAGCAGATGATGGAGCGAGTTAGAAAAAAATATCACTGGCTTTGATAATATAGTCTGGGTTTATAATATAAAGAACTCTGCAATCTGTATTGCACGCTGACAGAGAATTTGCACTCTTTGGCCGCGCGCATTATAAAAGACTAGCGGTCTGCCCGCGGCTACGCTCGCGTGATGTAAGATTTTCCCGTGGGAATAAAACATTTCCCGTAAAAAGTATCATATGTGGTAATCCAGGTTACAAACTATCTCCATTCCAAATTTCATCCAAATTCGTTGAGTACTTTAAGCGTGAAGGCTGAATAAACATCTAAACATCCAAATATATTTTCACATTTATAATAAAAGTGTGAAGTGTGATGGATAATCCGAAGAGCTTAGTGCGAGCGTGAGAAATATCAACCAAGAGCCGATGGTATTCTACTGAATCTAAATTGAGTCCTAAAGTTTTTTCCTTGTTTCACAGGTAACATTAGAAGAGGGGGAAGGCTCCGAAGAATGCGAAGGTGAGGGCGATGGTGGGATGTGACGGAAACTACTGGGAATCTACAAGAAACTCTCAGAGAAGATGCAAGTGTGGTGGAAGCTCTGGCAATAGTGCCGGTGCTCGAGCGGGCCGGGCGGCGGCGGCGGCGCGGGCGGAGGGCCCGCTCGGTGCGCGCGCGCAGAGCCGCAGGACGGCGCTAGCTCTCGTACGCACCGCGCCGGCTCGGCCTCTGTTGGATAATAATATAACACTTGTTGACGCTTACGTCGAAATGGAACGATCTAAGGGTGCATCGTGACATTTCGATTATGATTATTTATATGTGATTATTATGCAATGTTGTTTAGAGTTACCTAACTACTAAATAATTATGTCCCTCCAATGACTGTGTAACATTCGATTGTCTAGTGTTTTTACTATTGTTTCGTTTTGTCTAACCAAAGATTTGAAAAATTCGGTTGTTAAGTTAACAGAGTCGTTCAAAATCCCTGTATGTAGTTAGTCTTCGGTTCTTAAAGTTAAATTCGTGTAAGTAGTTTTAGGTGTCGATACCGCTATACCGGTTCGACTAAGTAAGGACATTGAAAACGCTTATTAATTGGTATGAAAGGGTAATTTATATTGTCATATCATCCACGTTTCTCATATTTAATACGGGTTTGCGATAATGATGTTATTCACCAAAATATATTAACATTATAGGTATCCTAAATATAAAACTATATTAAGGTAATTTTTAAAAATTTCCTTTCGGAGTTGTTATTGTGTCTTTTTTCTGAATATATAATATTCGGCCAGCCTGTCACTGCGAGACACTGTTCGTGTATAGATTGGTCCTATCAAACAGCTGTTCGTGTTTAGATTGATCTTGTCAAACAGCTTTACATGTTTTGGTGAACCTGTACCTATACCACCTCATTTGTTATAGAGGATCGCTGGCGATCCCATTACTTTTCTCTTAGAATAATTATTATTTTCGTAATTTACGTAGTAGGTACTCTAGTTCTCTTACCCGAAAACATAAGTCATGAATCATTTAAGTTTTTGTGAACGCAACTAACTGCTTGAAGTGTTGATTAAAATAATAAGTAGGTACTAACAATGAGTGGTTTGCAACTAAGTTTTTTCTCTTGTTCAAACATTTTGAGAAGTAATAAGTAAGGTGCAAGTAAAGGCGGCACGAGGGCCGGGTTCTGCAATAGTACATTACTAAGTAGCTAGTGTCATAGGCACTTCTGCTCACAATCATCATTAATACTTTCATCTTAAGCGTGTTTTAAGTTAATTAATATCCCACTATTTCATTATTACTTATAAATTGTTTATAAAATTCTTCCATTATCGTGACAAACATAGTAAAAAAAACTTTGTATTACATCCAACTGTAAAGCCCAAGTCACACAGAGCGGGAGCGGCGCGGTCCGGGGCCGGGACGGCGCTATACCGTGCCATAGCACCGTCCCGTTGTCCCGGCCCCGGACCGCCCCCGGCACGGCTCTGTGTGACTTGGGCTTAATCCCATACATAATCCCATTTTGTCGTGGTGCTCACATTCGTGGGGACAAACGCTTAGTGTTGGCACTCGATAATATTAATTTCTCTACAGCAGAAATTAATTTTATAATGGAGATAATATATTTTGGACGTAATATGAAACTCATATTTTAGTGCTACAGATCTGATTTGTAATTACTCTTTATATTTACAACATGACATCCTTCGATTATGACGTGTTACAAGGACGGTTAATTAATATACAAACAACCTGCATTACGTTTGCATTTCATTGTATTCATCGTTTAATGTTACGATTTTATTACTTACGAGCTGGTCTCTATTTTCATGTACTCAAAAGATATTTCTGAATAAATGATTTAGTTCCTGAAACTTTTATTTGTATTTTCAAATCTTGTCTGTAAAGTATTATTATTGAAGTATTCTAAGTCATCCTGTCGCATTCATCGGTGTCAAGTCAAGAATGAAGGTCCAATGTACATTATTTTGGTAGGTAATGTAAGATTTGAATCGGCGGCGACCAGACTTGCAAGGTGTGGGTGGTCCGCAAACAATGAATTGGAACCTTTAGACCACTTTAATAAAGAACAAATTGTGAACTATCCATGATCGATCATGAACACAATTTTTAAAAGTACTGTGGCAAGAATATTCCCACTAGTACTTTTTATGGCAGTCAGTTTTGCTCAAGCAGACCGAATATGATATAGTAAGTCTTTGGTACTTTGCAAGTAGCAGCGTCCGCGTCGCCAAAATTTCTTCAAACGTCGGATTTAATAATATTGACATAACAATCAAAACGCTTAACTACAAAAGTTGTGTGTTAAAATAAAATAGAAACATTACGCTTAGAAAAAAATTGTTTTGTAATGTATATGTAACTAAATTGTGTTATTTATATAATGTGCGTACTGCAGTAGATCTGTGTACCTCTAATTGTACTCTCGAACGTAACCAATCTTTCGTAGTTCATATTCGAACAAAATGTTACCTATACGTGAAATCTGGCTGTCTAGCTTCTTGTAACTCTACAGTAGCAACAAAAGTTTTTGAACATTTAAAATAAATTAACTTATACTGAGTAAGCAACGTTGCCAATCCTGCCTCATCAAGTAATTAAAAGATCGATTTGGAAATCTAAATTTACTATTGAAAAATACCTAAGTATACGTAATTGTCGATTGGTGGTTCGATCTGATTGGAGTTATAAAAAAGTAGAATAACCACCCCGAATTGATCACATATTATTACTCGATGGGAGGTTTACGCCTACACTTATTCTAAATAATGAAGTAGGTAAAAAAAAATTATTATGCAAGTTTAATTTTAAATGTTCAAGTTACTTTACCTATAACTGTACCGACCGATATAATAGATCCAATCTGTAAGCCAAATTGTGTAACTAGATTTATAATAAGCTTGTTGTTCAATCTCATTTCAATAAAATAGAAATACCTAATTAATACAGTACGTTTTGAATTAATACGAAAACCATTAAATATGTACCAAATGGCATGCCAATAAATGTTCTGTCTGTGGTAGACTTAAGTTATTAGAAAAGATCTACGTAAAGGTATTATTTATTTTAATGGCCAATGTAATTTTTGTATAAAACACATGTAGAATCAGACCTAATATACAAAACCGATAACGAAGAGTTTCCTTAAACAATCCATATCTAAAAAATATTCAGTGCCACATACATACTTTTAATCAGTCCACTGCTGGACGTAGGCCTCTCCCGCTTTCCTCATCCAGCCACCACCAACGACCTTCCTTCCTCAGGTCATCAGTCCACTTGGCAGGGGGGCGTCCCACACTACGTTTTCCGAGACGTGGTCTCCATTCGAGAACCCGTCTGCTCCAGTGCTCATCGGTTCTACAACAGATGTGGCCAGCCCACTGCCACTTCAGCTTGCTACACTTCCGGACGATATCAACTACCTTGGTCCTCTACCGGATGATTTCATTCCGGATTTTATCCCGTAGCGAAATACCAAGCATAGATCTTTCCATAGCTCGCTGAGTGACATGTAGTGGGTGGGCCAGCTTCACCGTCATGTTCCACGTCTCGGCTCCGTATGTCAAAACGCGTAGGGTACATACTTACCTATTAAGAATTCAATTGCTAATAAAAATATAACGTTGTTCGTAGCTTGGCACAAGAAATAACTGGCATGCCATATCCATAGTAATGTATTTAGAATTAAAAAATATACTTATATCGAATTGTTTTGGCCAAAACGGTTTCAGTGTTGTGTACTATATGTTTCGTCAGTATAAAGAACCTTCGCTAAGATTTGATAACTTAGATAAATTTATTAATACCGAGTTAAAAAGTGTGCAATGCTGGTCATTTGCATTACTTATTATTTATGTTTAAAAATAAAAAATAGCTTGTAATAGTTTAAATGAATATTTGAGTTGAATTAAAGAATATTAATGTATTTAGAATAAAAGATATGGGAGAAAACTAAACGTATTTTATTTAATGACCCCTAACAAAATGTACGTACACAGATCAATGCTACGGATTTGTTACAGTAGTACGGTTGTTACAAAGCACCTAACTTTAAAACCCTCCAGACTGGTGGTCCCCCTGCTATGTTCCCCTGGGGGGACCACGAAGAATTCGCATTCGCTTGTGGTCCCCCCATCATTTCAGTTGCAGTATGTAATATCATTGGCTGCAGTAGTTCGGATTGGAATATAAAATAAAAGGAAAAGATAACTCATCTTCTTATATTACCTTATATATTTTAAAAAATACACGCAAATAGTCCTTAGTTACAAAGTTGCTGTAAAGGAAAATTTCCTTCGTTCGATTTAGGGCAGATTCTTGTTACTGCAGAAGTACAATATTATAGATAGATACTAGTGGCGAAAGGTCCATACAAGCCGATTCCCATCGGCTTACCTTTCGAAAATCCGCTCCAACAGCCTGTAACGCTGATAGTAATTTATGTACACGCGAGCGCAAGATACATTGCTTTTTTTAATACAAGTCGAGGCGGACGGCGGCGCTCTACAAGAACGTCAATGTATATTTGATCACGCACGAGTCGCACGACCGACCGAGTTCGTGAATTGCCAGTATACTCTGTCTCTGGCGCTCCAAGGGTTTACTTCCATATTTGCCTTCTCACTCGCATGTTCCTGGCGCTGTCAGTTTGATTTGAAACACACCCATAAAATAGCACCATAAAAGCCGAGTCGGGTCGGCTTCCCATAATTTCTTTCTCTTTCTAACGCATAACGCATACGCGAGAGAGGAATTGATAAGATAGCAAAATTGAAAAAGAAGAGTTGCAGTAAGAAAATACATCGCGGGGTCGAAATTTTTATTTGATTTTGAGAAGTGGGATGTTATGTTATTAGTTAAATTATGGCGTAGTTAGGTAGGCCGCGCTATTCCGGCTTACCTTTGTCAAAATTTCACCCTTCGCTACTGATAGATACACATCCCTCCCTCCCGGACATATCTGGAAGAACAGAGCGTAGGCAATGAGCGTAAAAAAACAATAGCATTGCTTGCTACACAGTATAGTGCTACGTCAGCTACGATCTGTCTACGCCGTAGTCACATCGTAGCTTAACAGACGTAGACACAACCACATGCAAGCACAGCAAACTCGTTGTTGCTGGCGTTTTTGCACGAATTTTTTTGTAATCAAAAATTTAATTTAAAGGTAAAAGTAGGGTTTTTTTTTACTTAAATTAATTGTATTCTTTTTATGTATGTACCTAAACGAATTATCTATAGATACCTATAATTTTTGAACTTGTTAATGTTGCATTCACACGATAAAAACATTACAAATGTTTGATAAATGCCGAGAATTTCCTTTAAGAAATCTAGGAAAGTGGTAAATTTATTTAAGTATACCTATTTTCTCTGATGTCGTCCACCCATCTTTTGGGCGGACGGCCCTGGGATCTGTTGTTCATACGGGGTCGCCATTCCAGTAAACCATACCACCAACACGGATATAACCATATCAGACGACACGGAGGCCATGACTGGTTGCGTAAGGCACAAAATCGCCTAGCATGTAGGGAGCTGGAAGAGGCTTATGTCCGAGACTGTACAACCAATGTCAGACGATAATGACCTATTTACAGAAAAATAAATAGAAGATTTTCTTACAATAATATTTAGTTGTAGGTACCAGTTATGATTCTTTTTAGCTCGTAAAATCACAAAATAAAAAGGGTTACAGAAGGACCACTCCCGTCTTCTTGAAAAATAATAATTACCTACGTCTACGTCATCTTGCCAGACTCACTAGGGTTGGTGTCTCCGTCTAGCTAGCAGCTTCACCATCGATTTTGATGGTTTTATCCATGTCAAAAAATTTATTGGAATTTGATTAAATTTGTTTATAAATCTCAGAAGTTTAATTGTATTTTGGAAGATATTTGAGTATCTTACTGAGGCTTCTAGATCGACGTCTAGCTAGCAGCCTCACCAAGATAGACTGGCTCTATCATTATGATTTATATGTCAAAAATTTGATTGGAAATTGATTATCTCGTATACAAAGTTTCAACGAAATTGGTCCAGTAGGAGCCAAGATATTACACCCCCTTGGTGAGGCTTTCAGCTTGACGCTTGACGTGAAGACGATTCCCGTCAAACGGAGGTATGTCTAAGAAAAGTTAATATACCAAAAAATTGATTGGAATTTGATTATCTTATTCCAGCAAAATAACATTCTATTCGTTGAGACGTTTAGTCAGAAAATGATCCTCAACTCTTACATACTAATTATTTGTCCGACGGTCAATCAATTTTGAACTTTCTGTTAGTAGAAATAAGGTTGAAATAGGTGGCTAGGGGCGCATTCCGAATCAGACTTTCAGCGCTGTAAGCGATCAGAAAGCAAAAAAATTTATGGCTGACAATGATTCGGAACGCGATTACGGGTATTTTAATCGATTTCAGCGCATCTCGGAACGCAGGGTAGATAAATGTAAAAAAATGCCCCATACACGTCCCGGTTGCGTTCGAGATAATACATCGCGCCGTACGCCGTTGCCGGTTACAGTAAGTAATGGCGGTAGTGCGATTGAGACCGACGGGGATTACCTTTTTTCTGATCTGTGTTTTGATTGTGTTGTGAGTTTTGACCGAAAATAAAGTGCGCAGAAGAAAAACAGCAAGTTGTGTTGTGTGTTGTATCGTCATCACAATTGAACTAGTTTTGACTCATGATGATTTTTTTGTAGCTGCTACCGGCTTTCAAGGCGATTTGTTAAGTTTAATCGTATCAATTAATCGTAAAATTATACTTTTGTACCTGAGTGTACCTGCTATAGGCTAAAACACCAATTTCAACCTTCACGTCAAGCGTCAAGCTGGAAGCCTCACCAAGGGGGTATAATATCTCGGCTCCTACCGGACCAATTTCGTTGAAACTTTGTACACGAGATAATCAATTTCCAATCAAATTTTTGACATATAAATCATAATGATAGAGCCAGTCTATCTTGGTGAGGCTGCTAGCTAGACGTCGATCTAGAAGCCTCAGTAAGATACTCAAATATCTTCCAAAATACAATTAAACTTTTTCTGATATTTATAAACAAATTTAATCAAATTCCAATCAATTTTTTGACATGGTTAAAACCATCAAAATCGATGGTGAGGCTGCTAGCTAGACGGAGACCGTTTTCAGATCCATTCTTCTCAAATAGTTCTCAATCAAATAGTTCCTATGCCGTAATGTTGGCACTCCTGTCTGTCAACATCATCGAAACGTGAAGATGCTCGGGGAAACCTTCATGACCGCCCCTGGTTTTGTACGCCACGTTTTTGGTGTACGTGGTTTACAACGAATACGCATTCATTCAATACGGGGATGCCTAAAAAGTTGCATCCAAAAACAGGTCTGTACAAAAAGTGCTCGTGCAGTTTTGAACGCAACTGTTATGGTACGCCGCGTTTTTCTAAGTGATACAAGATAAAGACAGAACCAAACGAAATATTGGCTTTATTCAACATTAAAACAGCACAAGCAAAATAACGGAGACTGACAGACAAAATATATGACACGTATCTATCATAGATTCCTCTGGTTAGAGAAGGAGGTTTATAACATTCACCCCTCCTAGGAAACGTAGTCCTGGAGGTAGCCTGGTGGTCTGCGCTCGCGTGCAGAGCGGCGCACTGGTGGTGCTCTTTCTTCTGGATTAACAGGCGGGTCTGTACTCGCTCCTTGTTGATAAAACACTAAAAAGTGGTGAAAGACAGATGGTATTGAAAGTGAAAAGCTTTTGTGAGCGTGAAAAACGTAACGAGGCACCAATAATTCCTTTACGGTGTGTTTTTTTTTTTTTTTTATTGGCATGGTGCGATTTGCACATCGCCACAGTCATTTTGTTAAAAAGGAGGAAACGTATAATGTATTATAAATATTGAATTAGGATCGGAATTTGGATAGGTTTCAGAAGGGATTATTATAGGAAAATAACGTTCAGGCGCGCGTTGCTGCAATGACAGACAGGATAGTGAAATAGGGTTACCAGTCAGAGGTAAATTTTACCACACCCCAACTACTCTTCGACTTTGTCAATAACATTTTAAATTGTTAATTTGATAAAAGGTTACTGCTAATAGAATTAAGATTAACTAACAAGTCAATATATTATATAGGTAATTTTGTTATTTGCTTTTGTGGAAATGTAATTTTGATAATTAACAAGAGTTTGATTTTAGGTATATCTGAAAAAATGGTGTCGAAGATCACAAAAGAAGGTGAGGTTGCTGCTAGCAGCACGTCAAAAACAGTTTTAACCCCTTGAAAAAGTGGACCTAGATATAAAAAAAATTATCTTAATGATTTTGAACGTTGTGCTATAAGGCATAAAATACATGAATTTTATACCGTGAAGAAAGAACTGCCTACATTAACTAAATTATTGCATGAAATGTAAAACGAGATAGACTTTAAAGGAAGCCGCACCACCTAAAGTGTAAATCTAAAAGTAAGGTCTTAATGGAGCGATGCGACATTGTTACATGTAATAACTTTATTAATAAAAATTGTCGTAAAATAACTTTTTTACATTTTTACCTACCTATTTTTGCTCACGTAACGTCTTATTATACAACGTGTTACAAATAATACCAAAAAAAGAATATTCTTCATCACAGGTATTTAATCAAATTTTCCCATCTCTAGTGTCATTTGACATCTAAAATATAGACTATCGATTCTCAGAACGGACAAGTATTTGTACACCATTCGTGCCTATAATTTTAAAAGAGATGTACTTGAATCAATTTATGTTAAAAAACATTTTCTTTTTTGCCTTAATTATCTTGCTTACGTATTTACAAATATAAATATTATTTTGAAATATTTAGTTCATCATTTCATTAATTAATATTTAATAATTATTATTTAACAAAGCTTTTTTTATTTATTTGTGGTTTTTTCATTTTGAAATTAATTGTTCTAATGTGAATGTTATGGTACAAGTAGTACGTAAACATTTTTAACCATAGCGGTAAAAATAGGCACATTGACCTAAAATTACATATCTGGTCCGAATATTCTTTGACACAGCTGATCACTAGAGATGGGAAAACTTTAATTAAATGCCTTTGATAAAAATATTATTTTTTTTGGTATTTTTTGTAACACGTACATATATCTGTATGACGTTACGGATTATAATAATGCACGTTATCTATATTACTTGGTTTTTGTACTTGATATTTTAATCATTAACTCATTGTCATTCTTTACTACCTCAATCCTAATTTTTCATAGTCGAATATCGAGTATATATTATAAACTAATATTAGTCTCTTTAAAAGTCTCCCTAATTTTAAGGTAATGTATTTACGGTTATGTAGCAACATTATTTTGCACTAATACCAACATTACGGCATAGGAACTATTTGGGGCGCATTCCGTTTCAGACTTTCAGCGCTGTCAGCGATCAGAAAAGCAAAAAAATGTATGACTGACAGTGATTCGGAACGCGATTACGGGTACTTTAATAGATTTCAGCGCGTCTCGGAACGCAGGGTTGATGAAACGATTTCGTGGATTCTTTTTTTTTTATCCTTATATGACCCTGGGTGACGACTCGCCGAATTTCTTCATCCACGAATCGTCAACGCCATCTATGGAAGTTTTATGAACTATTTTTTTAATTGGCTGTCGGAAAATCCCCCCATTGGGCCATTACCGTGATTTCACATCTGACCATTTGACGTATTCACGCTACCTATTTAAAAAATACACGAGGCATCTTTCGTATAACGCTGGTGGTCTGGGGAAGCCTTTAAAAAATTGTATTCTACAAAATATATCCGAACACTCAAAAAAAAACTAACATCAATAAAAATAAAGTTATTAAATTGTTAGAGAGAAATAGCGAATATAAGTCAAAACACAAGCATAGAGTGTTGTTTCACTCTTTAACTTTAAGATAACTAAAAACATCAATACAAAGCGCAACTGTCAATGTCGTGTCGGTCGGACCGTTTGCTTGCTTGCTTCGTTCGTATCGTTTTGTATGTATGTAGGAAGCAAAGAGTAGGAAGCTTAGCTTGCATGCAAAACGTAGTTTTCTAATTTGCCGGTGATTTAAGTGATCTATAGCTTTATTCAGTTATTGTTTGAATGGTGTATACTTTATATAATATAACATCAAAATGGTGAAGCTAACAACGGAGCTGATCCAGAATTCTATGCAATACATGAACCCATGTAAAGACCGCGAGCTGGACCTCAGAGGTACGAACCTTTGTTTATCATATTCATAATATCAAAATTAATGTAATACTGTCTTTGCATTCTTAATTCATTTTATTTATTATTTTAGTGCGGGTAATACATTAATAATTTAGTAGGGGTTTTATAAAATTTGAGGTTATATTTGCAGCCATCATCATTTCACTGTCTGATAATCTTTACTTATTTTTTTATATTTCCATCTGATTTGATGCGAAGGGATTTGTAACGTGAAGATTGCTGTATAATAGAATCTATTGTAGTTCAGTTTATGAGCTGGTAACATTACATTAACCTGTTTGGTTTCACAAAGCTATTGCACTCACAACCGGTTACAAGGCTAAATTAACTTCAAATTACTAATATAAAATTGAGACTAAATTATCACCTTCAATTCCTCTTGTTCTTTTACTCTGGCGATTACTTTAAATTGTTATATTTCTCCAGCTTGCCCTACTTTTAGTCTCTACCCTGCCCTATTATACCTAGTCCTGTCATAAATTTGTCCCTACCTAAAATATGCCTATGTCAACAAACAAATAGTAATAATATAAAATTTCTTTGTTACCTATTTAACAGAATACATAAGTGATCTACTCTGTCTTAAATCGATCTGGCCACTCGTGTATCGCCGCACACACAGTTTCTAGAGGTATCAAAGCTGCTGCTGCCACGAAATCACGTTTTAACTACTCAATATTCCGATGAGGTTTTGTGCACACCTTTTCCTCTAAAACTGACCATAGTCAGTAGTTCAGGGGATTGAGGTTGGGGCTTCCTGAGGGCCAGTCTTTCGCACGTTGAGTGGTTCATGCTTTGTGTGCCACGGCTGAGTCTTGTTGAAAGATCCAATGCTCATTAGAAAACAATGTTTGATTGTGTTTGAACAGGTTCCAAAATGTCTGGTAGTTGGCCGCCTTTGTTTTTACGCCTTGTTGGCAATGGAGCTTGGTGACTCCCTCGTATGACACACCCGTAATAACCTGTGCCGGATGATGTACTCTTATCACCTTAGCAAAGAAGTTATTCTGTGAAGCCTCCTGAGAGCTGAGAGCGTAGACTCTGTCATTTTGATGATTATATTTCTCTTCTATTATGAAAATTTTCTCATTGGTGAATAGGAGTTTTTGGTACCAACCCTTAGTGTGCTTCTGAAACAGCTTTTTCGCTCTGGTCACTCTTGTGTTGCGTAAAAGTTCTTCGGTAAGCGGCAATTAAGGTCTTGTTTTATGATGCAAGACATGGTTCTAGCTGGTATTTCCATCTCCCTAGACAAGATTTTCTGCTTGCAAAGAGGATTTCGTCTAATTCGCTCAGCAACAGCTTTGATCGCCGCTGGCGTCCTGGAATCACGAGGGTGGCCTCTTCTAGAGGACATTTCGCTAAATCTTTTGATGGTGCAGTATACAAATTTCATAGTGATTCCTGTTTTCTTTCACGCCCCACTTCATGTCTTCTGCTTAGATTTATGTCGTCAGTTGATGGTTTGGCTAAAAGACTGAATTATTTATGTCATACGAAAATAAATAAATATGTTGGGACATCTCACACACGGCCATCTGATCCCAAACTAAGCAAAGCTTGTACTATGGGTATCAGACTTGTTTCAGTTTTTTCAAAAAAACTACCCTAATGAAGCGTTTTTCAAGTATGTTTGCTATATAATATAATAAAGCTAACTAAAACAAACAATAATAATAAATAAATAAATAATAACCAACACTGTATAGGACCTATTAGCAAAATATGCTGCCTGTCCTTAATATAATAATAATAAATTTTCTACAATTTGAGTTTAACTCCAGCACTCTAGGTCAATTAGTTGCAGAGATACAGCTTGTCAAAGGTAGGCTATTTTAAAAAAGAAAAGCGTATATTCTGTGTTTGGCTCATATTCAAACACACGTACTGGCTAAACTAAAGATCCTGGTGGTGCTTCAATTGTTCATCTGACTTCAATTTTGTGACGCAGACTCTTTAGAATATGGTAATGGGATCAACATCAACTCTCTTGTTGAATACTTTCACAGAGGTGGTGACTGATGCCAAGGTCTTCACTTTGTCCTGAGTCAGCGTTTTTCGCGTTTTTTCGAGTTTTTTCGAGATTTTTGGGTAGCACAGGGTTTTCAGGGTTGCACACTTGGATGTTAACTACTCTCAAGGGACCTAACAACATATAAAAAAATCGTAGTTACATGCGCGTTTGCGATGTTTGTCCTTTTTTGTGTTGATATTGACAGGTCTATCAGGTTGGTAACAGGTTTTAATAGGATATGTGAAATAAGTATTCTTTTGTTTTCAGGGTACAAAATTCCTCAAATTGAGAATCTAGGAGCAACTTTAGACCAGTTCGACACCATTGATTTCTCAGACAATGATGTAAGGAAGCTTGATGGATTTCCTTTGCTGAAGAGACTCAAATGTCTGCTATTGAACAATAACAGAATTGTGTAAGTATAGTTTAGTGTTAATCACTTTTGGTTTAATTTATTATATTTTATGGTCTTCTATAGATGGGCCATCAAGGCCATCAATTAGTTGTTTTTTTTTTTTCGTAAATAGTAGCCTTTCTTCCACTATTCTCAATCTTGTGCTAGCACCTCATAATTTAATGGCATCATTAGCAAAGGCAATTAGGTAGACAATATAGCACTATAAGAATAAAAGAAGTAAACAAAAGTTATTTTAAATAAATTTCAGGAGGATTGGTGAAGGACTAGAACAATATTTACCTAATCTGAACACATTGGTATTGACCAATAACAATATCACAGAACTTGGTGACTTGGATCCTCTTGCTTCTTTAAAACAACTGAAGAGTCTGTCACTTATGCACAACCCAGTTGCTAACAAACAGCATTACAGGTAAAAATCCCTTTCATTTCAGAAATATACAAAGCGACTGGTAACTACGATTTTGTTTTAATCTGGTGTTTTCTTATTTCTAGGGCCTATATAGCATACAAGCTAAAAGAGGTCAAATTACTTGACTTCCGAAAGATAAAGCTGAAGGAAAGGGAAGATGCTAAAGCCCTATTCATAAGCAAGAAAGGAAAAGAAATACTAAAAGAGATCTCGAGAAAAGCTAAAACCAATGTTCCTGGAGGGAATATGCCAGATTCTAAAGTTACTAGTGAGTATCTTATATTAGCAAATTAAATTAAATTAAATTTTTCATTTATTCAGGTAAGTAAATACACTTTCTTTTGTAAAGGTTGTCTTAATGCTAACCTTTAGCATTATTCTCTATCCAACTTCTGGATAGAGAATACTTAATAATTTATTTATGGTAGCATTTGGGTCTCACTTATTGCAATCGGGTTGTGCAGTTTTTGTTAACAATTAACAATTTATTTATTTTAACAATCACTTGCCACCCATCTCTACGCGTAAATACACGATAAACACTTATCAGCGGACCCTGCACTAAGCACAGCTTGTATCGCAGGGGCCCGAAGATCGAATACCAATTGAAACATGTATGTCGGAAATAAATTTCGAAGTTCTTCTGACTCAAAATTTAGATAAATTATCTTATTAGTGTTTCAGTTACATTTAGAATAATATTAAAATAAAAGTTTGTTTGCTAATTAATATTTACGATACATTCAATAATAAAAGAAAAAGTAAACTGTTAGTTAAAATAAAAATAAAAAGAACATGCAGTCTCACCTAGATGAATTTGTTTACCGTTTATGGGTGTGTGTGTGTGTGTGTGAGTCAACCTCCAAACACTGGCAGAATTTGCTCGGTCTTTATGTAATCGAGATCTAGCAGCCACCTTTCAATGATGATTTTAGCTTCGCGAGATGTTGAAGTTTTAATGGAAGGTAACTTTTGGCAAATCTTGTTAAATAAAAATGGGAAAAGGAATATCGGAAGACGTTTTGCGAAGGTGGTAGAAACAGCTGGAACATTTATTTTAAAAATTCTGCGCTTGAGAAGTGATTTGTAATTTGGAGAGCTAAGCACTGTCCTGAGCACAGAAACTGTGGTTCTTAGTATGAATAGTTGTCAAACTCTTAGTACTGCGTCTTCCTTGTACAGAGCGTTAGTTGGATACCTGAAGGGTTTTCTAAGCATCATCCTGAGAACTGCCCTCTGGGCTCGTTCAAGCATTATAATTTTTGTCTTTGCAGCGCCACCCCAGACTCTGATACAATAAAGTATCAGTGACTGACAAAGTGCTTTGTAGACTAGTAAAAGAGTTTCTTTTGTGGCAGAGTATCTGAGGGATTTCATTACAAAAATTAGTTTTCTTATGCCAATGACAGTGCTGAGATGTGCAAGACAAATTTTCATCCAAATATCTGTCTATTAGTATATTATTGAATTACCTTACTTAAAATAGATGTTTTAAAATTACTTTTGTCTCATTTCAGATCTCAACCCCCAGGAAATCCACAAAATTCGAGAAGCTATCAAGAGTGCCTCTTCTCTACAAGAGGTGGAGAGGCTAACAAGAATGTTGCAGGCTGGCCAAATCCCTGGACAGAAGCCCTTACAACCTGCCACTCAAACCACGAATGGCCTACGTAAGATCATAATTTATTATGTACAAGCGGTCCGCCCCGGCTTCGCGCGGATTAATCAACGTCAAAAACAAAAATCAAATGAAAAATATTGTCCTGCCATTTTCCTACCTCTACCCTACCCTACCCTGCACTTACCCTAGACTTACCCTACCCTACCCTACACTTACCCTAGACTTACCCTACCCTACACTACACCTACTCTACAACTACCCTACACCTACCCTAACAAAACAGACCAAAAATATCGGACTTCATTACACATTACATAAATTGTTGTTTTTTTTTCACTCTTTGTTAAAACTTTCCGTGGGAACCGCTGCAACCCCAAGGTCCACCTTTTGGTCCACATACGAAAAAAAAATTGCCGAATTGGTTGAGCCGTTCTGGAGTTTTACACATAAATTTTTATTAGATTATATTATTATTTAGTTAGAGTAATATAGAGAAACTTACTTATCAGTATCTTGTGATGGTGGGCGTGTGAAGAGAAATGAAATATGATTTAAAGGGGAAAACAGAGATTTATTCTCAAGTGAATATTTAAGAGCTAGTCAAACATGTCGAAGGGCTTCTGAATTACGACTGCGTCAAAACACCCTTCACAACCGGAATGTTTCGAAAACGTTTAAAAATACGATTCTAGAACAAAATAAAGCTGCCAGTGTGCATTTATCACATGCCAGCATTTTTAAATAACAGAGTAAGGAGTGTAGGTATTGCTATACCTAACACAGTATCACAACAAACTTTACTCAATATGGATATAGAAATTAGACTCTTTGCACATAAATAATTTTAAAGTAAAACTGGACCAACATTTTCAGATGGCCGACCGAAGGAGACAACATTCTTTACCAGCTTCCCAATAAAATGTCACATCAACCATAAAATTATAATTCTTTTCGATTTCTATGATTTCAGAAGAAGAGGAGGAGGAAATGGAGACAGATCAAAATGGCATGTGAAGTGGATCATGTCCTTCTAGAAGAGTAATTTTTCTTAATTATTTGATTTGATGTAAGAAAGAACAGATAACACACATAAATTTACTTAAGCTGGTAAGAACAGAATGGTACAGAGTATTGATATTTCGCTTATAAGATGGATACTACACTACTGTAAGGTACGAAAACATACTGCGGAACAGACTACAAGTTAAATTTGATCTTATCCACTTGGCATTTACTCAAAACTAGAAATATTGGTTTAAAAGAACAGATACTATTTAAAATAATGAAGTACTCTATTTTATAAATAAAGCGAAGTATTCTCCATGTCGCATTGTTTTATTTATTCTTAATTATTCAGTCACAATATTTCTATTGAATTATTTTTATCAATTAAAAATTACACAGAACACAAATCCAAAAATTCACGAGCCTTTAAGAGCAACAGCTCATCATTACCAGCATCTAAGAAAAGGGTGTAAATGATAGGCAGGACCACCATTCGTCCCATCAAGTCTTTTATTGTTGGTCTTTTGTCTGGCAGGATTATCAACATTGCATCTATAAGCTCTTGAAGACCTCTGTCATACACGGTGAAGTCTATAGGGTGCACATTTCCACATGTTATTGCTTTCACCAAACCAACCAAAGACTGAAACGGAAGACTCAGTTTAGAATATTCGCAATATCGGTCGAACTGTTTCGGGCACATTTTTTGACAAGATTGTCAAATTCTAATGAAAAGAAGATTGCTAGGACCAAGTCTTCGTGAACTTTTACGGAAAGGCTTACCTCCGCTTCAAATGCTCGCGTATGTGTGCACATCTCGTACAGCAAGCAACCGAGAGCCCAAACATCACTCTTCGTATCATAGGGTTTTCCTTCGCAAAGTTCTGGTGCCAAGTAGTAAGGAGTGCCTATCACAGTCGATGTTTTCTTTGCACTGAAAAATATGGTATCATCTATGCACTATGAAACAGAAGAGGAAAATGCAGTTAATTTTTTTATTTTTTCAATTTCTATAGGAAATTTTATCGAGAAGATACTGGTGGCAGATTGCTCAGATTCGTGAAAGATGGGGAGACCTTTTCCAGCAGTAGGACCTTTCAGCGAAGCGAAGCGTCTCCGTTTCAGCTTGGCCAAAAATGCTTTTGTATGTCCATCTGTCTGTCTGTTTGTTCCATTCTGCAGGTCGTGTTTCTCAACCGATTCTCGTGAAATTTTGTGAGCAGGTTCGATAAATATATAGATTTTTTGTCGAGTCAGTTATTGGTAATAATTAAAAAAAAGACGGAGTTAATAGGGTTGACAATATAAAAAAAATCATTAATCAGCCAGTTAGAAAAACAATATATTCGCGGGGTCTACAGCTCACAGAGTCACTAGTAATAGGTAGTATACCTGTTGCATACCTAGCCAGCATCTTTGAAATACCAAAGTCACCTATCTTGACAATAAGACCATGTTTGCCAGTCAAGAGAATATTTTCCGCTTTCAAATCCCTGTGGATGATGTTCTTACTGTGAATATAGTTGACTCCTAGTAAGATTTGGCAGAAGTAGAAGAGAATTTCCTAAAAAACATATTGAGTATTAAACAAAGAAAATTGTTCGACTTGAAATAAAAAAAGCTGTATAGCTGGTTGAACCAGAAGTGGGATAGTGACACAGGCAAGTACTAAAACTATTAAGGAAAGGAATACTTAGTCTGAGTGATTAGTAGGTACACGAACCTGTTGCTTAATTAACTTAGGATATTTCAGGTACATATATTCCGCAAGATTCCCACTAGTCGCGTATTCCATGGATATCATGACGTATTCATCTGTACAATAGCAGTCGTAAAATCTGATGATGTTCGGGTGATTCAACGACGACAGTATGTTCACTTCATTTGTTATATCCTGAAACCAAGTAACAAATATACAAACTAACGAGTATTGTATTAGTTATGAGGTGGTAGTGAAAGTGAGTAAGTAACTCTACGCTTGTGTAAGTTTCAGCCTGACAGGTCTCTCTATAAACTGATAAAGTCAACGATTTGATTGAAACAAATAAATCCCAAAGAAGCCGGGAAAAAAAATTAAACCCATCATACCACAATCGAATACACGGTACAATGATGTTTTATATGACTCAGTTTGTAAGAACGTCGAAAGTAAGCTTCAATGTATTGTACAGCAGCGATATCATCTACTTGTCTGTCGTCGTCGTCGTCGTCTGTCAAAATTAATTGTGCGATAGCTTGCTTGGCGGTTACCTCCAAGGACGTTATAATAGTTTACCTCTTCTTGACTATTGTAGTTGGGTATAGTGCATTTGATACACAAAAATAATCTTCATCGGGTGGGTTGAATGAAGGTCGACCACCGACCTCACTGACAGCTACTACGTATTATAGAACCGCCAAAAGCTCACTATGACGACGACTTGGCTCATGTAAGACTACTTCCGTAAATAGCAGCCGAGACCCAAAAGCACGGAACCATCTTTATTTTAGGAGTAGGTCTGCCGATTCTGCCTGAAAAATGCCCTACCTAACCAAACTGGGGAAAACCACTAAGTTATTCTTGTGTGACATTACAAACATATAGATAGGTACTATTTATTTTACAATAAATAATGAAATCTGGTTCCTACACCGATCGCTGCTGCTGCAAAGTATGATATTTTGATATTCTGCTTGCTCTGAACGCTAGACGAAGATTTATGAACATAGAGGAAGTAAAACTACGTTTATGAATATAGGATGAAGCCTTCTTCGGTGGGTGAAGCAAAGAAAAAGCAAGCTTGCTTGCTATACGAGTACATACCTGTTTATGGTCATGAATTTTCACGTTTAACTCAATATTTTTCACGATAGTTAATTGATGGCTTTTAATTTTCTCACATAAATATACATCGCTGAAACAATACACAAATATAGAAAATACTCATAATACTTACAAAATCAAATGATCAACGAAATTATGATATATCGTAGCGTACCTACATACTTACCCATAAGTACCTTTGCCAACAATTTTCAAAATAGTTAAATCATAGTTCTTAAATTTTTTATTAACATCCATTTTTATAAAATAAATTCCATGGAATATAGCAGCATGAACATTCTAAATAATTATTATTTCCAATTACACAACCCCCATGACACCACTATGAATAAAATTATGTAACTACCCTCGTCGCGCGTCGTCTTCAAAGCATTTTAAAATTCCCACACCGGAAGTGAGGCATGCTTCTCACCCAGGGCGCATTCTGAATCAGACTTTCAGCGCTGAAAGTCTGATTCGGAATGCGCCCAGAGTAGAATTTTCATCAATCAATGTATCCGAACATATTTTTTGCCTCATTCATACTAATCAGGTTCAACATAGGCTCAGAAAATACTGCATGTGCCGTTTATTTAGATAATTTCAAAGTTTTAGATAGAGATAGCGAAATCGAAAATTACACAATACATCATTCTATCTATCTTTTTCTTACAAATTTATATTCACCAAATACCGTCAAAAAATCTATAGTCATAGCACAGTAGTTTTGCGAAAATTGCTGTTTTAAATTCCATTTTCCGATTTATTTCAGATTTACTTGGTGTAGAAAGTAGAGCGACATCAAATCAAGATGGGCCAAATTGCAGGAACTTTAGCCACCCGCGATATTGGCCTCAATATGGATGATAAGTCAACTTTTGATTCACAGGCAGGGTTTACTTATGAAAGAAAACATAGAGGTACTTATTTCGTAATTGTATTTATAATTTAGTATCCATAACGTCCATTCTTTTATCTTTACATGCAGTGTACTTTTTCTTTTTAATGAAAATCTTCGGTTTATTGTGGTTACATAATGTCATTTTGTTTAGGTTACCAACTATTCAAAACATGCAGTATTATCATTCTAACCCTTTGTAGTCATTATTTATACATATGTATATGTGATAGGTTTAGTCCTAATTATTTAGTTTTTGCTTGTTTAAGTATTTATTTAGATATATCTATATCTAAATATTTAAGTATATGACATGACTTACAATACTTACAGCAGGTTGCACATTGACTTTTTGTAGATGAGTGAAGTTTGAACTACTACAAACTGCTGCTGCTGCATCAGAGTGTAATAAACATAAACAATTGTTATTGTGACTTATTACTCTTCTGTCTGGTTATATCTTATGCAATAAGAATAAAGAAATCACTAGGAACATAAGCATACACAATAATAATGTAACTTTAAAAATCATCTCTCTATAAGCCATATCTCAACTTCATGTCATGACATTAGCATGGTCACATGAGAAATCTCCACCTGCCCCTTTAATAGTCTTTCCTTACTAACCATAATCTCTTTCTCTAATTATGATCTCTTATTCATAGAAACATGTTATTTACTCTTATAACAAATGACTGTGCTAATGTATATCTCTATACTGAATCGTTCGGAAGAAGGATAAAACATGGTGTTATCATGATGCAAGCAATAAAGAAACACTCACCGAGTATTCCAGAGCTTGTGGATTACCTCATCATCCACATTCACCTCTTTTCTACACTCTTTTCTTCTTATCTAGATTTATAAACATTTAATTTCTTCACACCACTTACTTCTCCCTCCAAATACCTACAACAACCAACCTCGTACTTAGTGATTAACATGATCAAATTATCATAATTCTGTTTTAACATACCCTTGTTGATGAGTTCGCAATCTTTGCGACAATTTGAGATATGCAGCTGTGGTACTATCTGGAGTTGCAGTGCAGGTTTCACTCATCCACCAAAACTATTGAAGTGCATGTTGGTTTCTCTACTGTTACAGTAATAGTTTGAAAACTAACTGTTTATTTGTTCCAGAGATGATAGCCAAGGATGAGGATCTGGTTTCTGCTAGGATTCCTCTAATAAATCGGGACTACTGTGCCCATTATTTGTTGGACTATCAAGTGTGCAGATACAAGAACATGCCTCTGCTTTACAAGTGCGCCCATGAGAAACATCATTTCCTGAACTGTGAACAACAGGAGTTAGTATCTCTATTTGTTTTTATTATTTTAACATGAGTATATCTATAAAATCTTTTAGCATGCTGTGGTGCCTTAACCTAGTCAATAATTATTATCAATAATAATCAATAATCAACAGCCCGTTACAGTCCACTGCTGGACTATGAGCAGTGCATTGAGCTTTGCTCAATTCAATTAAAAATTTAGTAACAATTTTAAAATCTTTCAGCTCACTGACTTCCTACTTTTTTTTTTAAGTTATTAGCATGTATCTTGTTGTCATAGTCATTGAAAGACATCATTCATTCTTGAAATACCAAAGAGATTTTTACAAGTAGATCTATATTTTAGTTAGGTAAGTAGCAAAGAGGTAAGTAGTTCAGTGTAAAAAAATCTCTAATTATTAACTTCATCATTTTTTTTTCCAGTTATCTGCTGCGCATGAAAGAATTTGAACGTGAGAGACGCCTCAGAGTCCGTGAAAGGCGCCTAGTTGGTGCTGCAGCATAAATAGATCAGATCATTAGAAATCATTTGTTTATTATACACAGTCTATGTTAATGTAAATAGATATAAACAAGCTCCAGATTGTTTTATTACTATTACTAATTTTATTATAACCAAAAGTTAAAAAAAAGGCTAAATTTAAATATGCGATAAGAAAATCTGATTTTTTTTTTAGTTTTATGAACCCATAAAATATAGACTAGTACCTACCTACTCGCGAATTGCGGAGTATATAATAATACTCTGATTGCGAACCTATCAATCGGGCGGGAGAAGCGCTTCAGAATTAATTGCCCTGCGTTCCGAGACGCGCTGAAATCGATTAAAGCACCCATAACCGCGTTCCGTATTACTGTCTGCTGTCAAAACTCATACGTTTTTTTGCTTTTCTGATCGCTGACAGTGCTGAAAGTCTGATTCGGAATGCGGCCTTGGTTTGCTTAGGGTGCATTCCGAGTCAGACTTTCAGCGATCAGAAAAGCAAAAAAACGGAGTTTTGCCTGCTAACAGTAATGTGGGAAAAATACAGTACGGATAAAATAATATTGTATTCGAATAATCAATGAAACAATACGACTACATCACTGCTCATCCATAGAGCAAAATTTTAATGGCAACACTAAATACTTGATGTTGCCAGAGTAAACCAATTTGCCCGCGTATCTTTTATCATTTGTCAAACCGCAGTAAAGTTCATTTTTCTGTAACAATGCTTGAATGATGTATTGATAATTGCATGTCTTTCGCAAATTCCTACATACGAATATATCTCTTATTGTTTGTTGTGCATAAAGTTCTCACGCAGATTTCTTGTGACGTCTTCTACAATTTTTGTAAACACGCTTGTCGAATACACAATTTCTATAGAATAGATAGTTAGTCGAATAAAAGCTATTTATTGCGGAAGTAATGGCTTCCTAAATTTTAATTGCAGATATTATGGTGTCAACGTTAATTAATAAACAGAATAAGACTTGGATGTGATGTTTTACGGCACGGTCCAGTGCGAAAGGTGAACATTCGTGCCTTCCGGCTTCATTCCCTGCATATAGATGCCGCGTCCTGCGGATTTCCTACAAAGAAATTTTCAATAGACGGAGATATTTGTGTCAGAAAATAGCATTTCCATAACTGAATAATGTAGTCTGATGATACACTAACAATCTTGAAACTATTTCGCAATGGATCTCATGAGATCTGCAGCTGAAATGTGAAAGAAGCTATAGTTAGTTCAATGGAGTGGTAAACTAAAGGGTTGGAGAGAAAACAATCAAGATGAGTGATGCCGGCAGTACGCAGTCTCCGAAGGGCAGCATTAAGGACGATATTGAGGATGAGGAAGTATCTGACGAAGAGATGGTGGATAGCGAAGACGAGGACGAGACCATAGCACGGATCCAGCGGGCGCACTACGCGCAAGTGGCCGCGATGAACGCCCGCCGCCGGTCTGCGCCGAGGTCCCGACCCATGAGCGCCAAACGGAAAATGGAAGCAGTCAAAAACTTCCAAGATTTCACCAAAAAACTCAAGAAAGACACTGGTATTAGCATTCGCGGTTTAGTAGGTAACAACATCTTAGATCTCAATCAATTTTCAAGTGAAGAAAGTACAGACAGTGATGGTTTGTCAGAAGAAGAATTTGAAGTGAACCCTAGTGCTGTGCAGGAGTTAAATGAGCTGAATGAAGTAAATGAAAGTTACATTGATCCAGAGACTGGTGATATTGTAGAAGCCAAGAAGCAGGAGCATAAAGAAGCCAGGTGTCCAACGCCCCCAGTTGTAAGCTCCCAACCTGAACCTGAACCAGTGAATGAAAAAACTGAAGAGCCGAAGACTCTGTCTATCAGTGATATAATAAATGATGGTGATTTGGACTTATCAAAAAATGTGGAAATTGCTGAAGTAGATCAGGGTGAGTTGTGTACAGAGAAGACTGCTGAAGAACTGCTAAATTTAAAGCAGGAAGAGAGTAGTCAGGACTATGACATTACAGAGAAACTAAAAGAAATGGGTGAGATCAGTGTAAAGCCTATGAAAACAGAAGAAGAAGAAGAAAGTGAGGTTAAGAAAGAAGAGGAGATGAATCCAGAAAATGAAGATGATGTAAGTATTTTTTTATTTCTGTAATATTCTACTTTTATTAACCTCAAAATATTAATGTAAACAAAAGAATTCATTTTGTTGACAAGTTGTTTGTTTTGTTACTAATAATGTATTATGTTTTTCAGATGAAGCCTAATCCAAATGCTCTTAATGTAAGGAGGAACATCAGAGAGGTTATGGATGAGAAGAATCTGGATGCATCCACTCTTGCCGCTCAAAGACAGGAGTCTGAGCGTTTGGCTCGAGTGCAAGAGCAACAGAGAATTATTAGAGAGGTAAGTACGCTTGTCTGCCTGATTTCCTATCCAAAAGTTTATTAATTTTCCATTTGAACTGTAGTAGATATCCCAATCATCACAGCAACATGATTATCTAATTTTGTTTTTGAAATGCATTCTACACATACTACTTACCTATATAATATTCTAACAAAGCATATTTTAGTACATTATTATTTACATTTCTCAATTTTATAAACAGTTCTGGTGATGATGAGCTATCAGAATTCTAAGATAGATTAAATGTTTATTTCATCACATTATTATGAATCATGTACCTATAACTTGTTGATGGTGTTTGCCTATATTATGCTATAAACTGTTTCTTGAAGTTATGTTGTTATTAAGACATACACAAACATGTATGTATGTACTTATACTTTATGTTCTTTGCAGGTACAAAGACAAATTGCACTAAATCGTCAAAACAAAATCCATCAAAAGACCTTGTCATTGCTGTCTGGTGGATCATCAATATTAAAACAGTCTTCTGCTAACAAATTGAAGTATGTATAACAGCTAGTATACCTATATTTTATTTTTGTAATCTAATCAATAAAATAGCAACTTTTGTGGATTATTATAGCATATATCTAAAATAGGATAAATTTTCCTTGCAGTCTCCCAAATACAGTTTTAGTAAAACTACCATCAGGGGAAACAAAGAAAACTACCATGAAACAAGGTCAGCTGGAGGTAACAAAGATTCCAAAACCAACCACTTCTGGTGCACTACAGAAAACTGGTAAACCTGATCAAAAGGCTGAAAAAAAAGAGGTATGTTATTGTGGGCTTACATTATTTGTGACTCGTAAATTAATTGCTTTTACCTAGATGATTTTATTTGTATAAAAATATCAAGTAGCAAGAAGCTATTTTATTAAAATTTTGAATTATAGAAATTATACTATTTACATAATAAAATTAATCTCAGTGTATAATAAATATCACGAGGCCAGGCTAATGTGTAGGACTGAGTATTCAATAATGGCATAGTGAATTCTTTCTGATTTAGGTCGTAGAAATAGTAGATAGCAGCAGTGGAGAAGAATCGTCATCGTCATCATCTGATTCCGATGATTGCATCATGTTGTCTGATTCCGAAGTACCGCCTAGCCCAGAAGCAGAGGATGATCCTAATAACTCCGGTAAGACACATGATTGTAAAAATCAATATACTTTCTGCCATTCTGGAGCGATACAGTGTGATGCGCTATAAAAACAAAAGTATATGCTTTCTATTGATTTATTCAACTATACCTTACTACTCACACGTAGTATCGACGAAGGGAGTGGTATGGCACTATAGTCGAGTTTGAGAACACTTAGCCGCAACACTATCGGACGCTATATTTAGTGTTGTAGGTACAACTAGAAGCGCAAAAGAGCAATGCGCCATATTTTTTCGTAATAGTACTAATATTTCATCCCTAACCTGCCAAGTCAGTATTCGAAAGTTAGGAAAGTAATTTTAGTTAATTTTATTATTCTTAACAGGACTGCACGTCAATGACTCGTATAATATCCCTGATGAGCAAGGCCGCGTTTTGATCAACATTGGCCACCCAGAGAATGACGAGGACATTTTCCTAGCACCTCAAATAGCAAGGATCATTAAACCACATCAGGTAAGTCGTTTCATTTTATTAGCTGTGTAACTATTTTTATCCTATAATGCAATGTTCTGTATTTAATTAAATATTTTAATTATATACTTACTGGCATTTTTCAGATCGGTGGCGTGCGGTTTCTTTTCGACAACATCATAGAATCCGTCGAGCGATTCTCGACGTCAACTGGTTTTGGCTGTATCTTAGCGCATTCCATGGGCCTTGGGAAGACGCTGCAAATCGTCTGCTTCACTGACATATTTTTGAGACACACCAGCTCCAAAACTGTGCTTTGTATTATGCCTATAAATACACTGCAGAACTGGGTATGTTCTTTGTGATTTTTCGTCGATTATAAACAGTTACGACGACGACGACTGTCCAAAAAAAGAGTGTAATGTGTTTAGGTTTCATGACGTATGTATGTATGTGAGTTTCTTTATTCCATCATAACTTCTTAATGCTTAAACAGATTTGGATGCATGAGGGTTTCGTTGAAATTACAATGGCTATATTTTTTTAACGTTATTAATTTCAGATGATTCCACTCCTACTGCTTAGCTAGCGTGTTGATAACTGTATTAAAGTGTAACCACCCTTAACTCGGCCACATGGATTGTAAAATAAATCAGTGCAGTGTCTTACTACTGATTGATTTGATTTCCGACTCTTATCACAAAAGTTAAGTAATTATATACGAAATACGTTTTTACCATTTGTTTTAGGTGGCAGAGTTCAACATGTGGCTGCCGCTGGATGCATCGACGAGCCCCCTCTCGGCGCACGGAGAGGTGCGGCCGAGAAACTTCCCGATCTACGTGCTCAACGACAGCCACAAAACGCTCCAGATGCGCGCTAAAGTCGTCAAGGTATGTTGATTTCATTCTGATTCCCAATAAAAAATAAAACATTATTAGAATTTCATAATCCTTCTATTAATCAATTTACATCCGACGATCTTAACCCCGTCATAGACAGAGCTGTATATTACTGAACTTCTTGATAATGAACAAGAATAAAACCATTTTTTTTGTAATTACATAACACTATTTTTTAAACCTCATTTTGTTTTACTTTAAAATCTTCTAATCCAGGAATGGAGCTCAGCTGGTGGCGTCCTCATGATAGGCTACGAGCTGTATCGTCTGCTCAGTATGAAGAAGGACAAGAAGCCTCGTAAAAAAAGGAAGGGCAAAGACGATGCTGATAAAGAGAAGGACGATAAGAAATCCGACAAGCCTGATGGTGCAAATGAAGATACTCAGGTGAGCATTACCTTTGTTTTAGAACCCATTTCTACATTTTTCAGTCAGTGCAGGTGAAAGTTGCATAATTAATAATTACGTACGACTCTTATCAGAATATAAAGTTTCTTTAATTAGCGAAGTAGCGCTCAAACCTTAGCCCGTCCATCCCATAGATATAAAGTTGTGGTCCATCTTTTTCTTCTAGAAATTCAAACGATCGGATGTTTTGAATGACGTAAAATAAGGGTGTGGCTGTCAATTTATAGTAATATAGCTGAATAATTTAAGTCTGATGTTGGGCCAACATTTTTATTAGTGCAATCGACGCGTACAATTAAGTCTTTATTCGATGTTTGACAGCTTTAAAAATAATATGTCCATCTCCTTAGATAAACGAAAGGCTCGCGCGGCGCTCGCCTAGATACCGCGCTATCTAATAAAAACAGCTCCGTAAATGCGGCAACTCAACAATGACAATGACAATTTGGAAGGAAATAGACGCGTTTACAACGAGACTGCGTCGGCGCGAGCTCGGGTGCGCCGAATTCGGCGTAGTATTTGTTGCCGCATTTTACAATTACGCCAGCGGTATCTAGGCGAGCGCCGCGCGAGCCTTTCATTTATCCAAGTCCATCTCCTATCTTATTTATTTAAAAGCGCAGACGATCTTAAATTAATGTTTTGAGCATGACTTTCTGGATAGGGGATCGGACTGTTCCTAAATTTACCAAATTATATGAATTATTTTTAAAATATAGATTAGTAGCAGACAATTCGCGAAGAAAAAAACAGAATCGGTTGAAAAACGAATTTACAGTGATTTTTTAAAGTTTCAATATGTCTGTCTCTTTCAAAAACGATTTTTGTATGGAGATTATATGGCGTTACTAACAAATGACGTCACAAGTAGGTATGTGCCTCTCTGTCTAATCTAGAATTTCAAACCTTTATAACTCGGTCAATTTTAAGCTAATTTTTTTTTAGTTTTCGATAGCAGAAACTAAGAAGTTTGGATTTATAAATTAAGAAGAAAGTAGTCCGATCCCCTATTAGCGCTGTTGTGTTTACAATGAAGTTGAATAACAATAAAAAAAAACTTTAATTATCGAATTATCATATATGATATTTTGTATTGTTAAATCAGGGTTCTGACATCACACAACAGTCTAAAATATCCGAAGAGTCGAAAGATAAGGAAGAAGGGGACGCTTCAAAGATTGACGTTGATGGTAAAGATGACAAAAAGGAAGACACACCTACTGCAACTGATGAAGAGAAGAAACTCTTAGATGGTGAGTTTTTACCCGACTGCTTTAGAAGGAGGGTTATTATGCTATTCTTTTGAAGAAATGTAGTGTAAACGAAATCGTGTAATGTACTGATCGTTAGACGTTCCATAAGCTCAAATATTCCTTTGATTCATTTTAACTATATCTGTTTTATTTTCAGAAATGTATGAAGCGCTCGTAAAACCAGGGCCTGATCTAGTCATTTGCGACGAAGGGCACAGGATCAAGAACTCTCATTCCAATATATCGTACGCATTGAAACAGATGCGGACTAAACGTCGTGTCGTCCTCACTGGTAACTATTTTACTAACTACAGTAGTTTTTTTTTAAGTTTACAGATTTAGTTAAATGCCTGTTTGTTTAGAGTTGATAATCTTGAGATTACACTTTTATGGTTTGTATGTACTGATAAAATTACAAAAACAGCCACCTAAAACCAAGAAAAGTAAACAACCAATCAAAACCAATGCCACGAGTACCAATCTAGTTAATATGACTGAGAAGATAAGAGTTGAATAAACTAAAAAGAATTAATCTTTGCAAATACTATTGAATAGTACCTGGGCGATCGAGCTTTGCTCGTGCCACCTGTTGAAAAACTTTCGGACCATGAAAAAATATATAAGATTTTTTTATTACTTTCATTTTTGTATTTAAATAACTGAAAGAAACAACAAACAACTGGTAACAAATAAAAAAAGAAACATAAAAATATATATATATATATATAATAATAATAATTTATTGGGAAACTTATTTTACAATATAATACTATAGACTACACATTCCAATAGGGATACAATAAAACATATACCTGAACATGGAAGAATCCTGTGCTTCAGGCAAAAAAAATTGGTCTTAATGTTAAAAAGTAAGATTCTAAAATGAGTACTTATACTTATGGACAAAATTAGAGGCCATTATATAAAAAGTACAAAATATATATGTGTCGAGATTCGAACTCAAGACTAAAAACCTAAAAATACATTACATATCACGGTTTCCCGACTTAGATATTTATTGTGACGTGGTAAACGGCGGCGAAATTACCTGTCTCTTTTAATGATATGGCGTACCAATTCTCTTAAGCCTGAAAACGCGGGGAAATCCCGTTTTACTAAAAATAAAACGTAGCTATATCGATTTATCGCCCCTATATGCTTAATTTAATCGAAATCGTTGCAGCCGTTTCCGGGATTCTTATTATACTATATATACCAGTAATATACAAGAATTGCTCGTGTATAAGATAGAACACAGTCCCATAGTCCGAAGGCTTGGATTAAATTATTGAAATTTGTTTTTAGGATATCCCCTTCAAAATAACTTGCTGGAATATTGGTGCATGGTAGACTTCGTGCGACCGAACTATCTTGGTAGCAAGACGGAGTTTTGCAACATGTTTGAGCGGCCCATTCAGAACGGCCAGTGTATAGACTCTACGCCTCAGGACATAAGACTCATGCGATATAGAGCTCATGTGTTACATTCCCTATTGGTTGGTTTCGTACAGAGGTAAGCAAAAATTAAGCGTCATATTGTCTGGAACGCTTATTTTTTCATCATGGTTAAAAATCATGCCATTTCTTTCATAGGCGCTCCCATGCAGTATTGCAATCAACATTACCACAAAAGGAAGAATATGTACTGTTAGTACGCTTGACGCCGTTGCAACGAAAGCTGTATGATCATTTCATGAATGAAGTCGTCCGTTGCACATCTGTACCAAATCCACTGAAAGCTTTTGCGATTTGTTGCAAGGTAAGCTTTGTTCATCATTGTATTATCAAGATATATTTTTTATTTGAATTATATGACTTACTGTTTTTTGTTTCAGATTTGGAACCATCCAGATGTTCTGTACAATTTCTTGAGAAAGCGCAGCGAAGCAAACGCCGCTATTGAAGAGGATTTAGACTTGGAAGAGCTAAGAGGAGTGACTAAATCAGGTCGCGCAAGAAACAACAAGACTCCAGGAAAAAGGGGGCCAAAACCGAAAGGGGTAAGTAATAGTGGAAAATTAACAAATTAACATAACAAGATTTAAGTTTAGAAGTATTCAAGCGTAGGTTTTTCTGAGTTGTTGTATTGTAATCTTATCTCTAACGTAAACAAAAATGACATTTTAGGGTGCAGGCAAGAAACCAGCTGCAACTATTCCGCCGAACACTACTATGGGCTCTGGAATGCCTCGACAAGACCCCACGTACGGCAATGCTCCTTTCCCGCCTAACGGACCTTACGGGCCCAATCCGTACCAACGCCCAGACCAAACCGGCGGACCATATCCTTACAACTACCAACAACAACCCGGATATTATCCCCCGAATCAAGGCTACAACCAAAACTACGATCAAAATTACTATCAGCAACAACAGCAGCAACCTTACAACAGTAATTATCCGAATCAATATCCTCAGAATAATCCTGAATGGAATCAGGGATACAACCAGAATAACTGGGGCAATAACAGTTACTATGGTAATAATAGTGGATATTATAATAATCCACAGTATCCCAATGGCCAGCCACCGCAAGATTACAGAGGTAATACGCCAGCGGACTATAACCAGCCACAGCAATATCCACCGAACTACACTGCTCCTACTGGCGATCAGACGTACCCTAATAATGCTATACAGCCCTACACGAATAACCAGGATGGATACGGACCCCAGCAAAGACCGTATCCGAGTTCTTATCAACAACACCCACCTGGTTATCCAAACTATAATAATGCTGGACCGTCGGCTCCTCCTGGGCCTGCTTACCCCGACAACCAACAGCCTCCGCAGTACCCAAACAATCAACAGCCATCGACTTATCCAAATAACCAACCACCGCCAACTTACCCCAATAATCAACCACCGGAATACCCTAATCAAACTCAGCCTTTTCCTCCTCCGTATGCCGGGAACTCATCATACGGGCCCAATCAAACGGCTCCGTATAATCAATACGAAAATCAGCAGCAGAACTATCCCGGCTACTCTAATAATATGCCGCCTACTCAATCTTCTGCTAACAACTTGCCAGGTACGCCAAATCAAACACCTATTAAAACGGAACAAGGTGTACCTCCTAATTACCCCACCGAAGATGTGAAACCAAACATTACTGGTCCACAAGATGGAGCTGTTGTACCTTACGGTAATGCAGGTTATAATTACAACCAGCCCAATACATCAACCTATCCCGAACAGCCTCAAAGCAGTGCAAATGGTAATTATCCATGCCACTATCCATTCCCGCAACATTTAGAAACTAAGCCACCTCTAGACAGCGCTGGATCTGGAAGCCCTGTTACTTCATGGCCTATTACAGAAACTCTGAAAACGGAAGTTAGTAAGCTAAAAGCTGAAGAAAAAACAGAAGTAAAGTCAGAATCGGATGGTGAAGTAAAAATTGAAGATTTAGATACTAAAAAGATCGTTAAAGATGAATCGAAAAAAGAACCAAAACCAGTTGCTCCTACGATTGCTAAAATAAAAACTGATTCCGGTAAGAAAGAAAGTTCTACAAAAAAGGATGATGGAAAAGTAGAAGTAGTTAAGAGTGATGAATCTGAAACGGAAGAAGATCTTCCGAAAAGACGGCCCAAAAGAGGTAGACCATTTGGTTCTAGAAAAGATGACAAATCTAAAGGCAAAAGTAAAGCCAAACCACGAGGTCGTAAGGATAGAAAAGCATCTAAGGATAAAAATAAAGACGATAAAGACAACTCAGAATCAGAAGAGAGTGAGAAAGAAGAAAAGCTATCAAGAGGAGAAGAATTGGCTTTATCAAAAAAAGCAGAGGAGATGACTTACGATTGGGCGGCAGAATTATTGAAAGACTATATCCCAGGCATAATAGAAAATTCCGCAAAAATGGAATTGTTCTTCTACATACTAAATGAAAGTATCAAACTTGGCGACAGGCTGCTGCTTTTTAGTCAGAGTCTGTTTACTTTGAATCTCATTGAAGACTTTTTAGTAAGGAACTATATTCCTGGCAAGAATTGTGTTTGGGAGAGGAATGTCAACTATTATCGTAAGTATTGCTTCAACGAACTGACTTTAAAGTTAATGTAGCATGTGAGATTATTATCTATATTCTGATTTGTTTTTAGGCCTTGATGGTTCGACTCACGCATTGGAACGTGAAAAACTGATAAACGAATTCAACGCGAATCCAAATATCTACCTGTTTTTGGTGTCGACGCGCGCTGGTTCGCTTGGCATCAACCTGGTTGGAGCCAACAGAGTCATAGTGTTTGATGCTAGCTGGAATCCTTGCCATGACACGCAAGCCGTCTGCAGAGTTTATAGGTAAATTATCTTAAAAATTTAACTCTAAATTATCTGTGCATTTTGTTTATCCGAGCGTAGTGCTAGTAACACTAGCTAGACTAAAATATCTGATATTATATTGATTTTCAATATGCATATTTTCAGATATGGACAAAGAAAGCCTTGCTTTGTGTACCGATTCGTGATGGATTGGTGTTTAGAAAAGAAGATCTACGATCGTCAGATCAACAAGCAAGGCATGGCGGATCGCGTCGTTGACGAGTGCAATCCTGATGCCGTACTTTCTATGAAGGAGATCACTAATCTATGCTTCGATAACGATGAAAAGGTTAGTTAACTGAACAAGTTTCCCCTTAGGAACATGGGCTGACAAATGAAAAATAAAATGCTTCCCTTATTCGATTTGCAGGCCGCGCCGTTTTGTATGAACGTGCCAATTTTTTTGCCGTTTTACAGCCCATGTTCCTTGGGGATAGTTATTCAGTTTAATGGACTAAACACTTCCTTTAACACTAATGTCAACCAATGAAATTTCACGATGTATTGTTTCCTTGAGAATATGAATGTAAAATATTTCTCAATACACCTTGCTCGAAAATTTAACTTACGACGGCAGTAAACTGTACGGTAATACGATATACCGAACAAGTGTGATTTACATTTTTTATTTCTACAAGTTCTAACAGATAATATATCGCTAGCCAGTATGGGTCATGGGTTTGTGGGTATGTTCGGGCGAAATCTTGCAACTTAATTTTGAAGCACTTGCTGCCATTGGAATTTGCTGAAATTTGGTATACTTATGTAACCGCGATGACAATGCAATATTATGGTACCATGGAGCTGGTCTGATGATGGAGACGGAAGGTGGCCATAGGAACTCCTCTAATACACAACACAACCTAGTCGTGTTTGGGCTCGTTGGATTTGTCTTAACAAGATCTTTAGTCATACGTGATGTCCAGGGTCACATGATGGAGCCGGAAGGTTGCCATAGGAACTCCTTAAATACACACCACAACCCCGTCGTGTTTGGGCTCGTTGGATTTATCTTAACAAGATCTTTAGTCATACGTGATGTCCAGGGTCTCATGATGGAGCCGGAAGGTATCCATAGGAACTCCTTAAATACACACCACAACCTAGTCGTGTTTGGGCTTGTTGGATTTGTTTTAAAAAGGATACTCCACTCCACGGCTTTAAAAGCTTGTTTAAAAAGGATTTTTAATTATTACTTATTCATGTTGCGTTACCTGTTTTCTCACAAGTGTATTGAAAAACGTTGTAGAACACACGGATCTTAGGTTTTATAACAAACTCGTGACATTTTAAACCCTCGCCTACGGCTCGGGCTTACAAAGGTCACCTCGTTTGTAATTTGCCACCTACGATCCTTGTATCGTAATGTAATATTGTTAATGGTATCTTTTACTTGTCGTAGTAATTTGTAAGTACTACAAGAAAAACGTATGATAGTAAAGGTGTTTCTGCAATTTTCTTTTAGGAATCGGAACCTAAAGATCTGACTGAGCACAAGGACAAATACATAGACGTCTTGATGCAAGGCATTTTGACTCATTACGGGAAGAAATTGAGCAAGGAACCATTCCAACACGAATCGTTACTGGTAGATAGAAAGGAGAAAAAACTATCTAGTGCTGAAAAGAGACTCGCGCAGAGAGGGTAAGAATGTGTGGTTTTCAATATGTATGTATGTGATGTATGCTACTCTCTTATCTCCACTTCATATTGTAAGATATAAATAATTAGAAACCATGTTATCTTCCGTAATTATTATATTTTTACAAGAGCTACAAAACTGGCGCGAGAGCACGCCGAGTCTATATGTCTAAGACCCCCCCACCAGGGTTGTGCGCATGCGCTCTATGGACCAAACCACTAGTGATGTAGCCATATCAATAAAGCTCGGTTAACAATATGTTATCATCACGATCTGTTCTTGATTTGATTTATAAAACTTATGCATTATGCTTTTTTATTCTTACTTATTTTTTTTTTTTTTATGGCACTAGTTAAACTTTGTGCCAGTGTCAAGTTATTATTATTTTTTAATCACGTTGTATTTTGAATTTAAAAGCTCGGAAAACTTAAGTTTTCAAAACTGTCAGCAATACGTCCATAATATGGCTATATATTGCGACACTAAAAAGAAATTAAACAATTATGGCAACTACTATAAACACTCCAATTATTGTTTGTATACGCCGGAAAGTGGAAACTATTGTCTCAAATTTTAACGAATATGATTAAACATTGTACAGCAGCGCTCTCGTTCTTTTCTACTATTGTGAGATTTAAGAAATAAGTTGAGATTCAATTGCCGTATAGGTACGAATTAGAGAAGAAGGCAGCTTTGCAGCCGAAGCCGACGACGGCTTACCGCACAGTGCGCGCAGCAGACGGCAGCCTGGTGCAGCGGCCGGTGGCGTCTGTGCGGCCCATGCAGCACGGCGCGCGCTGGATCCCGGCCGACGTGTGGCGCCGCCAGGGCATGACCGCGCAGGAGATGACCCTGCCGCTCGGTAAGACCCACTTACCGCACAGTGCGCGCAGCAGACGGCAGCCTGGTACATAATTCTGATGTGGGAAAAGTTTACCACTGTGGCACACCCCGGACACTTCATACAGCCGTCTAATTTTAAATGTCTACTCCTTTTTACACACGCGTATGTGTGAGTGAACCATGTAGGGTTTACACTTGTCGGGAAAGACACCCAAACACAGCGCAACTCCTCCCCATATTTATTTTTTCACTCACTTCACTTTATGAAAGAAAGAGAATGCGCGCGTAAGCGATGCACGGCCTTTAATCTAGTACCCCCTCGCTCGCCCCCTCGGATGTCAAACTGCGGGGCGGGACGAGGTAACGCCGATTGGCGGGAGGAGGTGAGTGGCCGTTCTGGTGAACTCTGTGACTGTGGTCCCAGTTCGACAAGCCCCCCAATAAACAGCCTATAGGAGTCTAGTAATGCGGCTCTTTATTATTGTAAATATTAAAGCATGTTACTTACGCCCAGTTGCGCCAATGTTGTGTGTCCAAAAAGGCCTTCTGTTTCAAGTTTTTTTGTGATTATAAGATAGAGAACAACAACAATAATGGTTAAAGAAATAAGGTTAAACATGCGTATTTGGTAACATAATAAGGTTAACGTGCCTATAAAACTTAGAAAAAGAAAAGACTTTTGGACATAGACATCCATAATTCCGGGTACAAAGACCGACGATCTGGTAAAAAACCTTTGTCCACCAGTGGATGTCTTTCGGCTGAAATGATGATTACCTTATAATTCAAGAAATCATGAAAATTTAATATTTTATCCTTTCTTTATTGACTAATGTCTTTTAATTTTACTTTAATGTTTTCTGTTCCATAGATGTGGTAATTCCGACAAACTCTGCCGAGAAAACGAACATCGTGTTGAAGGCGGGACAAAGAGTCATGGTTCTGAAGTCACCGAAAGGAATCTACATGCAGCTCGAGTCTGGAAAGATCATCGCCATCAAGACTTCGTTCAAAGGTCTAGCAGGACAAAAGGGCGATAACAAGGACTCACCAGTGGGAAAGAAAGGTAACTGAATAAGAGAAAATATAAAAACTGACTGAAAATAAATAAACTTGCCAAACAAGGAAGAATACGACCTTCAATCTATTAAAAACTGTTTAAATTTTAAAAGACACTATAAAAGGCTGGTCATTTATTCCCTTTAGTTTATGTAAAAAAATAAAGCGAACTTGATGGAAAATAACGCTAAAGCGAGCCTGTGACCAATTTTGTTTTCTTTAGTTTTAGGCAACCGCCCAGCAGTTTTACCCGGATCCCTGAAGAACAACTCTGCAATCACCATCACTTCAAAGACCGGCCCCAGGCCGGGCTTCCACAGAATAATGAACCGTCCTAACATGCCAAACAAACTCGGCAGGCCTATGCTTCCAGGGCAAAAGATCTCAGAAATTAGAAATAGAATGGGCGAATCGAGGTCATACACTGGTATGAGACCGAAATTTCAGGGACAACAAAGCAAATTAATAAGAGCCAACCTGCCAGGCTCTGTCAGCATAACGAAAATATCGAAAGACGCAAAGAAAGGCGATGTTGATAAAAAGATGGAGTTAGATTCTGAACCTGAGACTCAAATATTGGACAGTGATGATGAAGAAGGGAATAAAGATAATAATTCTGATCAAAAATCAGAAGAGAAGAAATCTGACGATAAGTCTGAGGAACCCAAGTCTTCGACTAGCACTGATAATTCAATGGACATAGAAGAGAAAAAGCCAGATTTTAAACCAATAATTCTGACAACTGATGAACAATTACCATCGGATGAGATCTTAGATAATAAGATCACCGAAGGTAGACCTGCAACTTTAAAAGTAAAACCGAAAAATACATTAAATCGAGATCAAAAAGAAACATTTAGTAGCCAACAACAGGAGATAGTAGAAGTAATGCCTAAATCTCAACCAGATGATGTAAAATTGCAGCAGTTTGATTCTGAGAAGGATGTTTGTGAAAAGAAAATCAATTTATTGAAAAATTATAGGCATCAACGGCCCACAGGTCGACCTGCAACTGAATCTAGTTTAAGCATTTTGGAAAGAACTGCCAGTGTGTTAAATAAGGAAGGAATGCCGGACTTCCGGAAAAATTTAGACGACATCACTCAGTCATATTCCCCCGGTACTGATGAGAAACCGAGTTCTAAAGCAAAGAAAAAGAAATCTCCCAACAAGGATGCCTCCGAATCTCAAACAAATGATAAACAAGGGTCCAGTTCGGGGATGTCTCACAGCATTTCCAGTATGTTAGGCAGTAGTAGTACGAAGCCAGGAATGAGTGAAAAGCTGAACACGGCTCCAGTGGCGCCTTTAGGACAAAGTTCATCGCCTAGAATGTCTCCCGGAATGTCTCCAGGATTGCCACATGATATGAGAGGTATGCCGCATCCTCACATGGGTGCTGCAAAACCTATGGGGCACATGATGGGTGCGAGTTCACCAGCATTGCCGGAAATTGCCAAGCAGCATCCTAGTATTCCCAGTGCCATGCCAATGAATCCCATGGGACCTGGACAAGCGTATCCCGCTGGACATCCACCCGCGCCAGAAGGACATTATGGACAATATCCACCAGGTAGGTAGATCGAGAAAATTAAAAAGATGTCACAAGTTAAGAAGCACAGTGCGACACCAAAAAGTAGAAATTTAATAATGATGATGGAACTAAATTATACCAATGGCTGCACAAGATAAACCGGCGGTAATTATTAGCTACTAGTTTTCCGCCCGCGGCTACGCTCGCGTTATGTAAGATTTTCCCGTGGGAATAAGACTTTTTTCGTAAAAAGTATCCTGGTACAAACTATTTTAATTCCAAATTTCATCCAAATCCGTTCAGTAGTGGCGTAAAAGCGGAACAAACATCCAAATATATTTTTACATTTATAATATTATAGTATGATTATAGTGAGATGGGAAGTGGCATTGATTGACTTAAAAATTAACAGTGTTACCAATCTACTCCTTACAACACCCTCATTTTTGTGTAGCACAATTTTTACTGTTACTTTTAAAACACTGTCTCGTCATAAACTATGTTATAGGTTACGGAATGGGCTACGGAGGGTATCCTAATGCACCGTACTACGGGGGCTACGGTGGCGCGTACTACCCCCCGTACGGCGCGCCGCCCGGGCCAGCGCCGTACCCGGCTGTGGGAGGCGCCCCGGCCCCCGCGCCCGCGCCCTACCCCACCGCGGCCGCCCCCGCCCCCTACCCCCCCGCGGCCGCCGCCGCCCCCGCCCCAACTCCGCCTGAAGGCTACCTACCCCCCAACCCGCAGTGGTAGAAGACTATACAAACTCATTTCAATTAGCGTGAACATTTTTTAGATATTCTTTTGGTCATATACTGTGAGATTACGATTTAAGTGCGGAGTGAATGTGTGCTTGAGCGTTTCAAGATTCTTACAAATGATTTTTTATTTAGTGTAAAGTGAACGGCTTTAAATTTATGTTGTGATTTCCTATTTTTTTTTTTTGCTATGATTATAATCGACCTTTTTGCAATGTTGAACACTTGACTGGAATTGTAGATATCATACTACTCATCCTTAAAATTATTTATTATTGGAAACTTTTATTGGATTGTCTTTTTATAATTTTTTCTTTCAACTAATTGAAAAGTACGAATTGTACAGACTATACATAGGTATCTTGTTAGATTTTAAACGCATTACACATTTTATAGCGCAGCTATTCTCGGGGTACTTATCATATTACTAAATGTCTTTAAAATTTTCAAAATTCTTGAGCAGATGATTTCTTGTGAAAACGAACCTTCAGAATGGCTGTTAGTTTTAGAAGATAAATATCAAAATATCCAGTATAATGTAGAAAACTGACAAGTACATAAATAAATACTTACTCTTCTTATCTTTAAACTAAAACATTTAACTGGCGATTCTACCAACGTTTTACATTGCATAGTCATAAATTACACATTTGTGGTAATAAATTGTATAATTAAAATTGAAAATACCTGTGCTATGCTGGCTAAGTCATACATCACCATATTGGACCTGTGTAAAGTGGTTTGTTGGTACATGTTTAGTGTACAGTAAATACTTGGATGTGTCTCTAAGCTACGCAAGTGTAAACTCGTATAAAGAGAGATCACACAGAGACAGGATTTCTTTTAAGTTCTGTGAAATTGAAATAAATCTGGCATCGTCATCCTTATCTATAACAGACGAGGTTTTTACTAGCCACTTGTTTAGTATTTACTGAACTGTACATGACGCAACAAGACGCTATGAAATGTTTGATCAATGTGATACTTTGACATTGATACCTAGTGCAAGACTACTGTGTGGAGTATTTATCAATGTATTTTAGATTAGATAGGCGCCTATGATAGATCTTAGGAATTAGGTCTCATGTATTCAAGCCCGTGATATTGTTGTAGGCCGACTAGTTAGCAGAGATTGTTCAAACGTGAAAGTTCAAACACTCGAACTAAAATAACTTACTCTTGATTCTTAATAAATTCGATTCGAAAACCTTCAGTTTCAAATTATAGAGTACGTTTTGTTGTATATAGGTACCTGATTATGATGTAATAAGAGCATTGTCACAAGGATACACACTGCTTGTTTACTAGCAACAATAGGGACATTTCTGCTAAATCTTCGGCTTATAAATGTAACAACGTATGCATAACATAATATAGAAATATTTATCTAATACTAGATATGTGTTTTAACATAATACAATCCGAGTGCGATAGTCTTTCTTATAAATATATCAGCTTTTTATTTTTCTCTGGTGTGTCGTTAAAATATTTTAGACTCAATGAAATGCAGTTGGTTTCAATTAATTTAAAATTCAATTAGTTCCTGCATTTAGTTCTTTGGAACTCTATATTTTTTATAGAAAATACCACGAAAATAATTCCGTTCTCTTTGCAAACATCTGTTTGTGTCGAAGGAAATATGTCAAAATTTAATATGAGGATTCATTTTTGTGTACTTATATTATTATTTTCATTATCTTTATCACCTAAAAATAGACTTAAGTTCTATTTTAAGAGTGCGATTTAAATAACATTAAATCAAATTCTAATCAAATTTAAGCTACATTATAGCTTATTATAGCTCGAAGATATTATGTACTACGGCCAGATCTATCGCAGATAATAATCTAACAAGGTAGTAATAGATACTACCTTGTTAGATTATCCCAGTAGAACTAGATACTTGCAAGTTTTATTTATTTTAGGATCTACTTACTACCGAGGACAATAGGGGCTAAAGTCTGATTAACTATATCCAGGTCACAATAGAATATGTTTGCCAGTATTATTTTACTTTTGTATACGGATAAGCGTTTTTAGAATTTAATTTGTAGAAATAAAAGTCTTAAAGACGAATTCGATATACATACCCTGTGTCAAGTTTGTAATAGATGTTTTGCACATAATCGAAAACATTCACACCAGAAAAAAATAGAAACAGTAATCTATTGCTATGTATTATTGTTTATTCTTATAATAATAATACTTATATGTGTATGTTGTCCTGTGTACAAATAGCATTCGATTTATTTGATCGAAGTGATACATAGACATTGCATTTTAAATTGATCAGATAGTGCTCTACCGACGATATCTAATAAAACCATCGATAAACAAAAGTTTCTTTTTATTATTTTACTTTGTTACCAGCTACGTCCCCTCCCCTCCATAAAATTGTGTGGTGAGTTAATATATTCAATATACATAATTATACATAATGTCAGATTAGCAAAATGTCTTGTTTCTTAGAAATAATATTACAGAACTATTTCGGTCTGATCAGTACTTCAGCTCAATAGTTTGTCCTTACGAAACGTCAATGAATGAACTCACGGTCCTTGTTATGTTGAAAACGATTTAAGATGGTTGACCGTTAAGATTACTAATTAAACCATACCGCGAACACCTTGCTACTAAGTGGATCAGGTGGAGTGGATGTACTAAACTACTTAATGTCGCCTGCCGAGAAGAGAATTTTAAAGAAAGAAAATTACAGAAGATGGTAGTTTTGTAAATGAAAACCCTACTTATTTATTTTTAGAAATAAATCTCTTCGACGAAGCCAGGATAAATATATTATGATCTATTTATTTTCCACTAGCGGTCCGACCACGGCTACGCTCGCGTTGTGTAAAATTTTCCAATGGGAATAAGATTTATTCCTATAAAAAGTAGTTACCCTTTATGTTAATCTAGGGCACAAACTCCTCCATTCAAAATTTCATCCAAATCCGTTCAGTACTTTAGGCCTGAAAGCGAAAAACATCTAAACATACTTTCACATTTATCGAAGCGTCTCTGTTTTAGCTTGGGCAAAATTACAAGCAATGACTAAAATTTCGTATGTTCGGTTGTTCTCCTCTACATGTTGCATTTGATAATAAAATATTGATTTTGTTTTTACTTGCGTTATTAATAATGAATAACAACATCGCAATTATTATTCAATCAGCGTCTACAACCATTAGAGGTAGAGTAGTTGGTAGAATATAATATTATATAACGCATCAACGTATAGTTGAGATTAGACGCATCTTCCTGATTGATTAATTATTATTGCTCGTATTTTTAGACTACATTGTTATTATTATCCTCTGGTGTTATGAGATGATCACCGTCCGTAATTACGACCTAGGACTCCGCATAAAAAGGACAATCACAGTCACGAATCTTTTTATAATCAGACTGGTTTTCCTTGTAGGGATCAGCTCCGTTATTACACCTTCAAGCCAATTAGTTTGGTAAATAACTACGTAGGACGTACGTATTGATAATGATCTTAGAAACCTAAACTATTACTATGCCGCCGCAGAGATTAAACCCATGCGATAAACAGAGAATAATAAATTAAGGAATACCTATAAAATATGCCAACTATGTTAGGTATGTTTAGTTCAAATATGAAACATGTACAACCTAAATTAAAATACTTAATGCTATAGTTTGACTAAATTGTTAATTGAGTAATTGCTTAAAAAACCACACTTATGAAGGAATCAAACTTGCTTTAAAAGTTACACATTTGTAAAGGGAATATCGGAAAATAATCTGACCTGGCAAACCCTGGTTCGTCTAACGAACGACTGTTTTTCCGTAGATAATTGCCGCGTCCCACGGCTTAACGGTGCCTTCCGGAACACGGAATCATCTTTCTTTTCGGACAATCCGATGAATCAGATTGCATTGTCCTAACCAAACTAGAAAAAGTCTACAAAGAGATTTTTGTTTGACAGGGTTTCCACCGGGATCTTACTCGCGATATAATAAACTTACGGAAAATTGTGAACTGAAACCAACCATTTACAATTTTACGTATTGACCAGATCATTAAATCGTGAACATTTAACGATTTTGTCGTCCACGATTGGTCATATCGTGAAAATAGGGCGTCCATGAAATTGAATATTATATATTAATTATTATAAGATTCTAATTTATGTTTGGTACTTATTGTTCTCTAAGTCCGACACACATTTTCAGAGTATTTTTTCATCATAAACTCTTTTTTTTCCTCATTTTAATAACGAATTATTCACTTTTTCACTGCGAGAAATAACGCGGCCGCCATGTTGGTACATAAACAAAGCGCTTCCAGCGCCTCTATCCGCAATTTATGTAATAATTTTACGATATGATCAAATAATCTTGACCATTTCATGAAGTAGCTGCGTTTTAGTTGAACATATCGACAAACGATTTCTCATCATTGATCTGGCCTTGGATTGGACAGTGAAAATTTCATGATATTATTATTAATTCTACGATATGGCCACGACATATATACAAGGGCGACATACGTACACTGGACACTTTCCATATTATGCGGTGTCTTATAGTTCTATATCGATTGGGAAGCGCAAGCAAGGGGGCCCTGCGCTACAGGGACGTACTCGAACGTAACTTGACTGCCTGCGATATCTCCACCGTGCGTTGGGAGGAGCTTGCTGAAATCAGGTCGAAATGGCTATCACTAGTCCGAAAAGGTGCAGAAAGCTTCGAAGAAGCTCGACTTGTATCACTGGATGAGAAACGTCATCAACGGAAGACTCGCCCCAAGCCCTCTTACACCTACACGTACAATGCTGACGGACAGCTCTACTGCGCTCGGTGCGATCGGTTTCGCCAGCCATATTAGAGCCCATAATAGAAATGATTAAGGTCGCCGTTATCGGATGCGATAAGGAGGACTATATATATAATTTTAAACTTTAAACAAGACACTACATTACTTACAGTCGTGTCCGCAACAAGTGTAGCAGTTACAATTACAATACGAACACCGTTCCACTTCCACTTCACGGTAGATTTAGATTTAGCCCGAAATGTCCCACTGCAGGGCAAAGGCCTCTCTCCCTTTACGGTAAAATTAAAATATTTTTATAACTAACTTTTAACCAGAATTTAAAACTAGATTGTATACGATAATGTAATAATAAAGACACTTGAACTAAACTGTCTCTTCTTCTTCTTCATCGTGCAATCAACTGTCTGATGCGTAGTACTTACATTTTATCTCGCTGAAATAGAACGCTGTCCTGAGTTCAATCTCTTACAATTTACCTATACTTAGGTAGGTACCTACTATTTGTTAGGAATGTCGTCAGCAGAAATAGTTCGCATCTATTCATTAAAGGATAAAAGCTGAAGAAGATTAATGATAATGAACAAACGGTTACAGTCTCTGTCGTATCGTATGCTTCTAGGCCGAGGGCGTTGACCAAGGAGCTATTAGCCAAGCTTAATCAAATGACGAATTGGTTTAATTTCACAGATAATTATAATTTGTGTCCTCGTATTAACGTCCTGTGTTCATCATACGTCAGTCAGTAGTCTTGGGTAAGCCTACCGAGTCATGAGCGACGACCTTCAATGCGTCAGTGCTCTCTCTCGCTCTGTAAATGCTGTACACTGGCCGAATACCCCCACCACATTCGCCGAGAGCTTAGTTTTGTGGACTGAACTTCCCCTTTTCGCATTACGTTTTTTTTTTCTGGGGACATCTCACACACGGCCATCTGACCCCAAACTAAGCAAAGCTTGTACTATGGGTATCAGACAGCTGATATACATATATAGATTAGATAAACAACACCCAGACACAAGGCAAATAAAAGTGCTCATCACACGAATGCTTGCACGAGGCGGGATTCGAACCCGCGTCCCTGTGCTTTGTAGGCAGGAGTACTACCAACTAAGATACGGGGCCGTCAAGTATTCTTGTTAATTGCTGTAGAATAGATATTTTTCCGCACTAAAGTTCCAACCAGACATTCACAGTATTTACAGCCTTAGTATAATATGATCAAGTTTCCCTGTTCATATAAAAGATTTTACATATTGAAGCATTTTACTTCATACAGAAGATACAACGCGAGCGGTTTTACGTATTCAGGCTTTTTATTTCATACAAAAGACATCAACGCGAGTGGTTTTAAGTATTTAGGATTTTTATTTCATACAAAAGATATCAAACCGAGTAGTTTTATATTTTCACCTTTTATTAAAGTTTAAAGCCAAAACAGACCGATAGATGCCCGTTAATAAAAAAATGTTGAAAACAAGACATTCTAAGGTACTTTGATTTAACTAAAAAATGTACCTACCTAATGTTTGTGTGTGTGATTGTGCTTAATTTAGATGTGAGCAAAAAATATTAAATTGCTAATCTTAGACGACATTTTTGGGTTTCATACATCCATAAAGACCCTCAGAAACGAGTTGCACACGCATTTGTTTTTTTAGACAGATTAGTAAAATCTCAGCAGTGGATTTAGGCACTCTTTTGTAAAATTTTAAGACCGTACTAAAAGACAGTAAGGCAATTATAGTTTTTGATTAAAAAAAAAAACAAACCAAACAGCTCTGAATTTACATAAATAACGTTTAGGCACGTATAATTTACAATAGGGGATCGGACTATTTTTTTTTATTTTATAAATCCAAACTTCTTAGTTTCTGCTATCGAACACTAAAAGAATTTTTGCTCTATCTTTAAAATTGACCGAGTTATAAAGGTTTTAAATTCAAGATTAGACAGAGAGGCACATACCCACTTGTGACGTCATTTGTTAGTAACGCCATTATAATCTCCATACCAAAAATCGTTTTTGAAAGAGACAGACATATTGAAACTTAAAAAATGACTGTAAATTCGTTTTTCAACCGATTCTGTTTTTTTCTTTGCGAATCTTCTGCTACTAATCTATATTTTAAAAATAATTTATCTAAGTAATTCATAAAATATGGTAAATTCATAAAATATGGTGAACAGTCCGATCCCCTATTAGTTAATTACGTCCCCTTATAAAGCTAAATAAGATTGTGATCGCTAGATGGAAACTTTTAAAGTGTGCAGGTCTTTGTCACCTGGGCCCCGTTTCACGAAGCAACAAGTTACTAGTAACAAGTTACAATTTGATATACAATGCATAGCCAATTCGCCTCAATTTTAATCCCTTATTGTTTTATCTAATCGTCTACGCAATGTACGTCGAATTGTACTTGTAATTTGTAACTTGTAGCTTCGTGAAACGGCTCCCTGAACCACTGAGTATTTAATAAAAATACTACGTACAACCTGAACTATACTGTTTCACGTCCTTTGTTGTCTTCAGCATTTCGTCGTACGACAAAAACTGCGATGGTCAATTTAGAAGTCGCTAAACCTTTGTGAACCTAGGTTCGATCGCTGTCTCTGCAGTTTCAGACTAGATCAACTTAGATGCAGCCGAAATTAATGATGCAGATGCGGATTGGATGTAACGATAGACTACAAGAATGATAATGGCAAAAGCAATTTTTTTAACACTAATCTTTTATTTAGTATTTGCACACCTGCACAGCAGGCCATTCCGTTATTACCTACTTGCTGCATTTTGTTAATTGTTTTTATTTGTGCCTTAACCTAGCTAGCACTACGGTATTTATAGTTTAAGACCCAGTGAGCCAATGTCGCGACTAATTATTGTTCAGAACACGATGATTCGGTCTTATTTATTTTAACAAACCGGCCCAATAAACTTATAATTAGGTACTCGTAAAGCTGAACCTTGTCAAAAAATAGGCTTCATGCACTAATACTTACGGCTGCTAATTTCAGGGCACCCAATTCTTATCTAACATTAAAATAAGTACACGACAACATTGTGATCCGAATTATGTCTGTTGCAGGCGTTTACAGAAGAAATGGCTTTTGCTGAACTACCTAGCTAATCTAAGTCTTCCTGAAAAATGCCTGAATGAAATGTAATATGTAAACACCTCTACACTTTTACTTAAAATAGTTTATAAGGTATAAAAATCTGATTTTATAATAATATATTACCTCTTATATTGTTTAACTTAATAGCTGATGATATTATATTTCAAAGTTGTATAATTGAGTAAGACATCTGTAGTAAGACGGATTTTGAAGAAATGAAAAACTGTCACGACTAATATACCCTAATAAAAACCGCAATACCACCACTACCAAAAACTTTTGTTATTTGGAGTCTCGAGGTTGCTACACCTAGGCATTTTGGCAAATAACGGATTTCCTCAACGACCACGACTTGTCTAGCAACCTCAACCAATTGGCGATCTTATATAAAACCGCTAGCACCCGCGATCGCGTCCATTACTATGGAAGGTGGAGCGCAGGCGCGTTGTTGTCGAAAATAATTATACTTTGCAATAAAACAATAATTATCTTGTGTTGTGCCCTATTTATTCGGAAACCGGAAGATTGAAAGTTGATGTAATAGTGTATTGGACTGAATAGTATCAAGATGTGGCAGTCAGTGTTTTATGTAAGTAATTAAAATATTTATTAAGTTTAGATGTTAGTTTTATATTAAAAATTTCTAACTGAAAATTCAATTAATAACTAAACTCAATTAAAACTACTAAGTAGAAAGTAATTTAAGTTAAGTTAGTTGTTTAAAACTGAGTAATTTTTATACCAGCCTCTAATTCTAACAAAGCTAAAAGACGTAAACTTTTCGTAACTATCAATTAATAGATTAATTTATTTTTGCGTAAGATAAATATTTATCAAACGCGAACTAGTGCTTTAGAGCACTGTAAGCAAATGTTAGCATTTACTTATTTTCATTTTATGTACCTCCGTTACAAGCGGGCTAAGAAGTTCAGTTTTCTTTTGTAATAGTACAACATGTCTCATCATTCAGTTCCACCTGGTGCTACAATTTCGAATCTACATTTATACTACAATTACAAGAAAAATGTTCCGGATATTGAAGGGCGTTGCCACCTGATTATTGTTTGCTTCAAGCCTTATTCGTTTCACTTTCATTTCAATATCTACGCTACTGTTGGTTCGAGACGTAAATTAGTATAGGTACTATACTTAACACTCCGTTAAATTAGGTAAAGAGTCTTCTCTTACAGACGAAAGTGTTTTGTTTCCAAGCTGTTCTTTGAGAGAAACAGAATACACCAGTTTTATCTACCTCGTGCACGTGTGCAAGTCTTAAAAACTCACGACGTCAATGGGATGCGAAGAAGGTACTTAAGATTTGTCACAGAATGAATATATACGTACTACCCGAGTCGTCCTCTATTTTTAACTTTTCAAGAGAGCTGACACAGCTTTGAGCACATTTATAGAAACGCGAACTTTACCGAAGTCAGTTTCAGACAAACAGTAACGTTCTCGCGAATTTGCAAAAGCAGTGCAAACCTATGAGCAGGGCTTGCAAATCTGCCAGCTGCCAAACTAGTAGTCCGTAGAAATATAGTACTTTATTGGAAATATTTAGGACAGCCCACGCTAACTTCGATCGATCCAGTGGGATACCTACAGATAGAATAGGATCGGATCGTTTGGTGTCGAAGTCTACTTTTCTTCATTTTCGAAATTATAAAACATATTATGGGGAAACATGTTATTATTATTATAATTATCGTATCTATTATTATATCTTATCGTATTATTATTATCGTATCTCCATTCTGGACGCTTCACTGCATGAGTTAACAATTTTGGGAACCTCATAATTTACCGTCTCATGTGTCTTTTCTGAACTCTGAACGTCTATATCGTGGGAACTCGCTGTAGTACAGAGATGGGAAAGATAGTTCTGACCAGCATGATTAGTACTGTACCTAAAAGACACTACGAATGGAGAAGGTCTTCTCTATGGTAGCCCTGATAACCAAACCACGTTCTTGGGCTAACTAAACTAGGGCCAAGAAATAATTGGTTTTAGATACTATAAATTTTGTACAGTCAGCTACGAGTAGTACAGTCAGGTCAGGTCTTTTGTATCAGGTAAATAATTTATTATGCAAAAGTTTAAGAGAAAAATAATTCAATAACTCGTTACAGGAAGAAGAGTTTAAAAAATCTGTCAGCGTAACATCTTTAACCAGGTTGAATATCCTTAAAATAGACACGCATCAATGAACACTGAACTAACGCGCGCGCGGTATCAATCATGGAAACGCTTTGAAATCATCGCCGCCGACCCATACTGAAGCCTAACTGATATATACCCTGAAAAGTTATTTGAAAGAACCACAGACAGACAGGCAAATAATACATACATACATACATAGATAATTCACGTGTCGATTTCAATATACACTCTAAGACACTAGTACCTATAATGTCTTACGCATCAATAGTTAAAAACAATACCTATACAACAAGACATAGTATAAAAGGTATTAGTACCTCGAGGAACACGTCGATCTGTATTCGACTGTACCCTCTAGGCTTGTTTATTTATTTACCACAGACCTAGGCTGTCCATTTACCTACTTTCACTAGTCTATTGGAAAATGGCGAGATTAGGATAGGCCATTACCTACCATTCAGCTGTTATCGAGATATACAACGGGGACAAAGCGACTTTAGTAAGTGTTATAGACTAATAAACTAAATAGATTAAGTCCCAACACTAGCGTTTTATAGATTTAAGAAATGAAATTACATCACTAGCTGTCATCGATAGGCGGGATTTTCTCTGTCAGTATTTGCGTGTCTTTTTATTGAAAATATTTGAAAATATACAAGATGATTTTGCTGCACTAATTGGTTGTATTAATTAATTAATTACTCCAATCCAGATGTAACAGTACTATGTATTTTATGTGTTATATTCAGGCAACCCATAGATATAATAATACTGTACAGATTATTAAAAATGCAACTATGTCTCAGTTAATTTACATTCTTCTTCTTTGCGAATCGATGGGCAATTATTACATTAAACGTTTACTATAAACGTTCTGTTGTCCCCTACGAGGACAACGGAACTACACGTTCGATGGCTCAAGCCCAACCTGAAATGATATTTAAGTTAAAACTTTTTTATTATTTGATTACGGAAAATATTGTTAACCATAAATCACTTCAAAAGAACCATCGATAATTTTCAGTTAACTAGGATTTTTAAAGTAGGCTTTTTCGTCCCTCCTTATGTGTCGCGTACTAACCCGTCTCCGATCATTTATTATTAAAGATAATATCGCCGACGAAAACCTCTCCGCTTTATCAATTCGCCAGGCGAAGGGAAATTGTATTATTATAACTAGACCAAACATTTGTATAGGAGGTTACTATATGAGATAAACAAGCTCTAACAAAAGTATTTTGTTACTGGCTGGAACGGTGCTTTTATAAATCAATCAATCAATTACTGTAGCACTAATAAATAAATTCTATTTTTGAGTTATAAAATATTCAGATAACGTGGAACTGTGGAAGCAGCTTTGGACTCGAATTACAGTAGCAGATTATTTTTTATATAACTTGTTAGTTGAAAAACGCAAAACCTCTCGGATGGTAACTCAGCTCATGAAACTGAACAACTTTTCTTGTAAAACTTTTCTAAAAACGCAAAAAAAAAAAAACTTTTCATACAAGAGATTGTACCGAGTCAATTTGCAAAAAAAACTTGCTATATCGGAAAAGTAATACAACAAAAGTTGTTCAGTTTCACGGCCGAGTTACTACCCGAGGCTTTGCGTTATTTCACTAGTATAACTCAGATCACAAATTCTATAACAACCTTATCGAATAAATGGGCGACATAAATATTCTCCGCCTGCCACAGATTCGAGTTATCTTGGATTTCGCTTAGTTACAAAGGTATCGCTTACAATCGAAAGCTGGGTCTACCTAGGTCTTCTAGTGTTTCTAGGGCAGTGGTAGAAAGTCAATAACAAATAGGTATCCTGGCCCATTAGCCGTGACCACAAGGCCTGCCTGCCTACACAATACAGGTGGTCGACATTCCAGTCAACTCTAATCTATAACAGCCTCCGTGGCCGAGTAGGCGAGATTTCGAAGCTCATTACGGAGGTTCCATTCATTGTAAAGCAAAAAATATCTTTGTGAAACTTTCCCCAGTTTGGTTAGGAATTTGCTGGCTGAATCACCTGATTGTCCAAAAAGAAAGATGATTCCGTGCTTCGGAAGGCACGTTAAGCCAGCGTGGTCCCAGCCACTCCCGGCTACTATCTAGCCGTTACACGAGCCGTGTCAGTGACCTTTGGCGGTCCTATAAAACTAACACCAGGGTTTGAGAGGTCGGTTGTCAACTTTGTCACCCACTCGATGAAGAAGACTAATCTCCATAACACCATGCTGAGCTGGGGCCTCTGCTTGCCAAATCGCAACAAATATAACTTTATTTTTGTTTTCTTTAATATTGTACGCAAATAAACGTTTTTTCTTTCTTTCTATGAGTAAAAGTAAACAATAATAACGTATTATTCGCGTCTATTGTTATCTTCCTTTTCTCTTCCGTAGGTCTGCTGGAAGATATTTCTTTAGAAATAAGTAAGCCTGTTGTGTCGTTGTCATTTTCTTGTTTAATGTGTACAATAAATGGTTAAATAATAGGTACTCTACATGAGTTACTGTCCCTCGCTGTGAATAGATAGGACACATAATATGGGCAACCTTTATTGCATTTATTTTTCAGTACAGTTAGTGCGGGTTGAACAAATAGACATGTATCGAGGAAAAAATCGAGGTGACAATTAGACGTGATGTCGTAGGAAAATTTCTGGGTGCTAAAAAAATCCCGTTTTGTGAAATGTATGCGCGCTTTGTGACATACTTATTAAGAGTTTATTGTATGTATTTATTGCAGTTGTGAATTTTAAAGATATGTATATGGTGTGCATAGAAAATGTCTCATGCAGGCACGTATACTCATTAGCTTACTCACCTAAGTACTTACCTTTTATCCCCAAAAAAGTACAAAAGTTTTAAAAGTTTAAAAGCTTTTAGAGCCAGGATACCTATTAGGAAAATTGAGAACGCTGCGCATTTAGTTCAAGTTTGTTCACTTGCATTATACCTGGAAAAAACTCTTACTGAAGGCTCTGTGAGCTGTAGACCTCGCGAGTCTGTATATTATATATCTTCTCTAAATTTTTTTTTTCGACAAACATCCCTAACCCCTTGATTTTTTTTTATTTTTATAGTTTATTTTATTTTATTTTTGACCGAGCGAGCGAAGCGATGGCCAAATTTGCTTTTGTATGTCCATCTGTTTGTTTGTGGATTTGTTTGTTTCACTCTACAGGTTGCGTTTCTCAACCGATTCTCGTGAAATTTTGTGAGCGGGTTCGGTAAATTAATCGAATTTCTTTGTCGAGCCAGTTTTTGGAAATTTAAAAAAAATACGGAGTTATGGGGGTTTCCAGCTTACAAGGTCTACCGCTGAGGCTGTTTTCCTCTACAGGTCACATTTCTTAACCAATAAAATAGGTACCTAAGTAGTATTGGACAACTAAGGAACCCTACACTTTGCGTGGCCCCACACGTGCTTGGCCGGTTATTTTATTTGTTAATAGTTATTCTAGCGGTGGTGGTGGTTACTAATAAAATTAATTATTTTTATAGTAAGTACAGATTTTTTTCAGATTTTGCGAGTGCCAACACTCCACACGTTACTGTGTACGTACATAGTAACGCTAAAATGTCTTAGCCTAGTACTTCCCGTTACCTAAGAAACGAAAGTAAGAAACTAGTTTACCGAACCAGTAGAGCTGGAAATCTACATTTGGCACGTCGGGACCTAGATTCCGGTTAAAATCTTTGTTTTGTACACTAACTACACAGTTTAGCGACGTGATCAGCGTTCACTTATCTTCACGAATATTAAGATGAAAAAAATAATATTTTTTTCTCAAACAATCTGCGACGCTTCTCAGTTAAATAAGTAACGCGGAAGTATTTCGTTACCTTCAAGTCACTTTTGTTTTATTTTGTTCATATTTTTCTGAAGTTTAAGTACGAAGGTGAAGTAGTAACACAATAGACATATTTCGGAATAGATAGAATTCGTTGCGTTCGCCGTGACTTCATTACTCTCGGGCCATTATACGAGTATTACTACAGGTTATGATTATGACATCTGTAACAAAATAGTAACAAACAGACCACAGCCGTGACAATGTTGGTTTGTATTGCCAGTTGCATGTTGTGTCCAATTTTCAATTCAATAAACTTTGGCTTACAATAAATAACTTTGCTAATAACAGCTCCAAATTGCCAAAGTTTAGGAAACTGTACTTTACGAGTGTCACAACAATGAGTTAATAATTTTATAACGAGTTCAGAATTTCGGTTTAACAAGTCACATTTTGGTATGTTAGTTTACCGATTTTGAGAACATAAATACAACTTTTATAAAATGAAACTGTTTGGAAAGATTTTCATTTACCACATTTTGTAGTTACAAAAGACAGTTCAATTGAACTGAATCCAAATCCTATGCTTTGACGCAGAGTGAATCTGAACTAGTTCTGTTATCTATTTTACTGCTCAGACGACCACCGAGGAGTAAAATCCAAAGAAAATGGCAAGTCTTGAGAAATAAGCCGTCGTAGTACATAGTCAAGTTTATAAGGTGGTGAAAATAGAAAGCGACTCTAACTGTGTGGACGGACATACTAATAAAATAAAAATTGGAGCAGATAATTAAATATCTAACAAAAGCCGCTAAATTGTTTATTGACTTCAAGTAGATTGACAAACGCTACGCGTTGTTGTATTGGACGAATGACGTAACTCTAAGCGCACAATAACTACTATATTACAAAAAGTCTGCGTGCACGCACAGTACATTAGCGCGTGAATTTGTCGGTAAATGAAGCTTATAGCGTAACTTATATTTTGTTTACAATATTTAGATTAGAATACCATTTGACAATGACACTATTTTCTATAAGATTGAACTTGCTTTACCTAGACGAGACACGTTTATACGCTTCACTGAGCGCGCGCAGTCTCGAATAAACGGTGCAAACAAAAGCAAATACAGTCGACAACTTTAATAGACTTTATTTTCCTCTAATGCTGTGATGTGACCTATTAAAAAAAAGATTACGTGGCATTTTGCAACATAAAGTACAATAATATATATATTTTTTGTTGATAATTGGTCGGACCGGACCAACTGTAAAACTATTGCGCTACTATAATGAAATACGCTTTCGTTTCGGAAAGTTAATCGAGTGTATCGTTGTTTTTTAGATATATTTTTTTTTCAGCACTAAGCGTCATAATTCATGTGTTCCAGGTACTGCCACTTGCACTTTCTACGTTGGCGATAAGGGTGCCAGTAGACGGAACAGATGTAAACGTAACTGAACCGGCTGCGGCCGATAAAAAACAGGACACCTTTTACATATCGGACGATGCTGTTGTAGACAGTTACCTCATACCTCCAGACCCGCACAGGCCTGCGGAAGTGTTGCCAGATTTCATCGTAACACCGGCCACTTACCTGCTGCCACCGTCGCCAGAAAAACAAATTGATTATTACGCACCAACGGAAGCGGGTGATCAGACGGACTGGTATCCGATTAAATCGCAAGTTCCAGTTCAAAGCACATCGGATGTCTTTTTACCTCCTCGACAACCTGACGTAATACCGATCTTCTTACCAAACAATCAAACATACGAAGTCTTAGAAAACCCAAGAAGAGGAAAAGCGTTAGTGTCTATTCCTAAACCTTCTAGAATACTTGAACCTCCAGAAGAAAGTTCACCGGCCGATTATGTAATAACGAAACCTGCGGAACAATATGAGTTACCATCGACAGAAATAAACAAACAATTCAATGGCCCCGCTACCTCTGATCGGATTCCGCCTCGTAAGCTTTTCCGTAAAAATTCAAAGAAAAACATTGTTCGCCTGAAAACAGCGGAGCCTACCTTAGCTTTACATCTTATGCCGCCGAAACCTCAGTCGCAGCAGTACAAAAATCCGACTAAACTGTACCCCAAAAAGGTCTCCACGGGATTCCAACCCGTGCCGATCCCTATATCTGAGTTTGCGGAAACCTCGACACCCGAGGTGCCGCGCGCTAAGCCGGTAAAGCCGTTCAGGCCTGTTCCGAGCGATGAAACTGAATATTTTACACCAATTGATGAGAAAAAGATCTACCTTTATCAGCAGGCTGAGCAGAAACGTAAATTGAAGGGCGAAAATGAGGCCAAGGTTGGTATATTTACGTACACATGTTTTACATTTGATTGATTATTTCAGTTAAAAGGTTGACACATTGTTTGAGGAAAAGCATGAGCGAAATTATGAACAATAAAATATTGTAGGTAAATATTTCGTACTTTGTGATATTACTGTTTAAAACCTGTAAGTAGCAAAATAAACTAAAAACATCTGAACAAACAGGTAATAGACATTCCGTAAAAAATACTGCGATAGGTCTACGTACTTAGTACTCCTATTTAGTATAGGGGTTTAGGTTTGAGATTTACACAGCATAAGCACAGAATTTATAAGCAAAGAATGTTTGCATATCGTCATGCTTATTTCACTTACAAGGTGAGCAGGCCACAAAATAAACCCCTATTTTGAAATTCGAAAACATAAAAAAAACAGGAAAAAAAATTGAATCGTTCACAAAACAGTCTCCCTCAGTCTGCTTTTACGATCACACACATAGGAGGATAAAACTGATACACTTTTGTTATCATTAGCCGAGAAAAAAAACTACAACTAACAATGCAAATGTTGAGTATGTAATATCGAAAAAGTCGGTTTAGCTACCAAGAGTTTTTGGTGCAGAAAGTACGCATAATACGTTTTTCAGTTACAGTTCCTACAGCCGGTGTCTGCGGCGGAGGACACATATGGCGTTAATGCGCCAGCTCCCGCGGAGCAAGAAACTTCTGAAACAATCTACAGACACCCCGGACGTACGTAGCTTTTGTTATGTTGTATATTAAGGTTCCTGCTGAAATAACGCAGACTCGCTGCTATGTTCCAGATGATTCATAAGAACCATCCTAAATAAGGATTTTTAACCATAATGTATTTCAATTTGTTCTATAAAGTACCTAGTCTATAATAGTACTCTACATAACATATTTTATTGGTAGCATTAGTAGCATAAAAGTAAGATAGCAGATTTTATTATTATCACAGAATTAAGATAGTACTTATTGTGCAAGTCATTTAATGCGATTAATTATTATTTTTACTAGCACTAGCAGAAAATACTTCGTGTGTAAGAGTGCACAACTCCAATAAAAAATTTAAAATGTGCCCAGGTAACATCTATCCAGCGCCCTTGCGCCAAGCGCCCCCCAGGCCTCCAGCGGTGCCACAGAAAAACGCACCAACCCCGCCAGCGCCCGGGGAACGCACCGAGTTCCGCATGCACGGCATGAAGGGGCCCCATAGCTACCAGTTTGGGTTCGACACCGGGAAAGGGTAAGTAATATTTGGTGACATTGAAAAAAATATTCTCAAGAGTTATCTTTTTATCAAATATTCATTCTGGTGTTTAGTTCCAATGCATGATGATTCAATTCGCTCCAATAATGCTTGAGGACTAAACCGGGCGGCTAAAAACCGCTTGACGAATGGAAATTATATTTTAGATTTAAAGAATCGTATATTCATTATTATTATTTTTTATAAAATTTAATTACCCCTTACTCGTTATGTGTGATGTGGCATATAAATAAAATTATTTAATTTTATGATTTACCCTGATCGGTCATAAATAATTAAAACGGAGGTCATCGAGAACGATCGTGGTTATGGTTCGATATCCCGAATAGAGGTTCCGTGTAGTTATATCATATGTAAATCAGATTGAAAAAATATACTTATACAGCCTGTTATAAATAAATAAGCACTTTTTTAAATCTTTACAGAAAGAACCGTCAATTCCGTTACGAAGAACGAGACGACGGTGGACGAGTCAAAGGTCACTATGGGTACATGGACAGAAGCGGGAAACTACGAGTAGTGAACTACAACGCCGACCCCGAGACAGGGTTCCACGCCGAGGCTCCTGCAGTGGCACCTTCCGAATGAGGGAGGAGGAAACAGAAGCTTGGAGACTGAAGCAATACTTGTTAAATCGTCACGTACTTCTCTTGTAACACCATATCTACATAATCATCGAAAGATATGTGCGGTCGACGTTTGGTCGTGTACTAAGTACCTAAATCTTTTAGACGTCTTTTTCTTTTTTTATATAGCTTATGAAAATCTAGTTCATAAATAAGGAAAATAAAATGAACAGAACAATTTAGCATTCCACTAGGTAAAGTTCTACGTGACGTGGTTACAAGAGATAAAACAAAAGCTTCAAAAGCTGGACTGTAATATGACGCAGTGGATTACATAAAATTGCGGAATTGTGGGTAAATGTAATACATTTGTGAATCAGTTTCAAACTTAATTTATAACAGTAAATATGGGCTCGACATATCCCGACAAATTAGTTACTAGACTGGCGTAACACGAAGCGCAGACCAATATTACCATAATACGTAAGTAAGTAGTACATTACATTGCATTACACATTACATGTAGCATAACTTGGTTTCAGTGCAGCCACAAACAACAGCCAATGGGCTGAACGCATTTAGGTGTATGTATGCTACGTAAATTGGAGTAACATTAGTAGGTATGTTATGCATGAAATTACATGATCACAGTGATTAGATGGGAAAGATATTCCGTTACAAATTGATAAGAATATAAATTCTTATTTCTATTGATTTATCTTAAAGAATTAGACTTTTACTTAATTTAATTTTAAATTGAAATAGATATTATTTTGCTGATAGTTATGTAAGTATTTTTAAATTACGGAACATGATAGAACTGATTCATGAACTAAGAAGTAATTAGATGTTGTTAAACTATACCTAGAAGATTTTAGACATGTATTGATTAGAACAGTGTCATATAATAATATGTAATAACATTATTTAGTTAGGCGTGATTTAATGTTTCTTTTGTTTTTATAGCATGTGTATACTTTTTATATTTTTGTGATAAATTATAGGTATGAGTAGGTAAGTAATTATTGTTTAATTTACTTAATATATTTTACTAAGAGAATAAGATGAATTAAGTTGTGAATAAATAATCTCGGAAATAAAGATTGATTGTTTACCTTTACGTTATGAATATTGTTGGGTGTTTAATAAAATATTATTAGTTACTTTGATGAAAAATATTTATATTTTTAGTCATTGGCAATCTTATTTGAACTAAATAACATCTTATTTAAAAATAAAAAAAATATTTAGGCATTTTCTTGTAATAGCTCAATCTTTTTCTAGTTTAAGGTGATTCCAAAATCACTAAAACTATTAGCTACCTACTTACTCCCATCTTTTGTGTGTCTAATTTTAGACGTCTTCAGTGTTCTTATCTAGATGCTGCTCTAAGACGTCGAGAAGACTGGAGGCACCGATGCGGAACAGTTTTGGGGTTAACCATTCAGGGCCCAGTTCGTTGTGGATCAACACTAGCCAGTTGACGGCGTCCCGAGCTGTTTTTATACCGCCCGCTGGTTTCAAACCAACCTGTAGAGGTGATGCAGATTATAGGGAGATCAACATTTAAACATCGACCAGGATAAGTTGACGCGCTGGTCGACCGTAACGTAAGTTTATATTTTGTTGGGCAATGATTAAAATTCATCGAAACCAGCATAAGTTGAGCCGACCAGTCGCGTGTCAACGCAATAGTGTCTCTTCTGATGTTTAGTTTTTCACTGAAACTATGCACCCCTGTCAGTAGTAGTCAAACAAATTTTACAAAATACCTACATAATTTTCATACAAGTTGATAGAAACATACCTTGATTCCAGTCATCTGATAAAAGTTTCGGATAGCTCTGCACATAACCAAGCCTACAGGCAGAGTTGCATTTACTGCTTCTTTTCCTGTAGAAGTCTTGATAAAGTCTGCTCCTGCCAGCATGGAAACCATTGATGCTTTGTAAACCTGTACAAAAATAATAAACAAAATAAAAATACCTATATAAAACAAAATATAAAATAGCAATAATTTTGTAAACTCACATTTTCATAAGTGCCCAATTCACCTACTCCTAAAATAACTTTCAAGTGAGCATCTCCACATTCTTTCCTCATTTGGCGGACTTCATCAAATACCATGCTCCATTGGCCTGTTAGTACTACGCTCCGATCCAACACTACATCAATTTCATTGGCCCCATCCTTTACCGCCTGCTTGATTTCTTGTAGACGAGAAGGGAGAGGATACAGGCCTGAAGGGAAGCCAGTTGCCACTGAAAAAGAAGCAATTCAGAAAATATTTGGAAACATAGGCGGCCGAAGTGATATTTTTATATTCTGTGAGATGTGAAAATTTAAACCTATCCAACCTGATGCAATTTGAATTTCCCCCAGTAAACCAAGGCGTTTGATGACATTGTATGCATCAAAAACTCGATTTGGATATACACAGACAGCTGCAGTTCTGACTTCACCTTCCTGCAGACCTAGTTTCTTCATCAGCTTAGTTGCTATGGGATTGGCTGCCTGAAAATAGATATTTTTTATTATTTTATTAAGATTTAGTTTTGTACACATGTTAGTTTTAGGCAACTTGAGTCCTGTAATGAAACTTTTTTTTTCTAACCAAGCCTGTTTGTGCTGTTTGTTTGTGTTATGTTGCTAAGTTTTCTGCCAACAAATTAAATAAAATTTCTTTTTAATAAGATTTTTTTGATAGAACATATTAAGTATAATTTTATTTTTTGCTAATTATAAGGCAGTCCAACAGAACAGATTGAAAAGATTATCTTTCATAAACAGACATCGGAATCTGCCGGTCATTACAGGTTGGCATTGAAGGGATAGGTATGTTTGGGGCCCTCTTTTTAGCTATCATTTATCTTCTTGCAAGAAGTTCTAACATTTATTATTATGAATTCCAAACAAATGCAATCCATAATAGCCTTCCCCCCACTGACACAAATTAAATTTAAAAAGAGGGCCCCAATCATATCACTTTAATGCTGACCTGGAATGATGGGCAGATTCTGATGTCTGATCTTAAAATATACCTTAGCACACAACCTAGTAACATTAGATGTGGTGTCATCTCCAGATAAGGTAGTTAAATCAATAACAGACACTGCCTTAAGTAGCCATTTATTTAAGTTGGTCCTGGAGTACACTGGATTACTGCGTAATATCCTGTCTATTTGGGAATCTACGTTTTGCTTGTTGACATGGATATTTTTTAATATTTCCGGGTCTGAAATAAGTAAGTAAATAAAGTAATAAAATAATAGTGCAGAAATAAGTAGGTAGGTACCTATAAAGTTTCATAGTATTTGCATGCACCTACAGCCAAAGTTCAGCAGTTTTGTTGCCAACATGTTTCATTTTATCATTTCATGCGTGCTAACATGATTCAAACACCACAACATACACGGCTAAAAATATTTTTTCTATGAAATACAAAAACTTACCCAAAGTTGTCGAAACTACACGAACCATTATTTTCGTTGAACACAAAGATGTATGAGTGTAAGACAGTATATGTACCCAAAGAGGAGGAGGAGGAGGAATACTAGCGTTTATGTACCGATAAGAAGTTGAGAAGAGATAATTTATTTTATTGTGTTTTGTGATATGATAACAAATCCTATTTGGGTGTATTCCGAATCAGATTTCACGGCTCAAAGTACTGACTGACAGCGATTACTCGCGTACCGATTCAGAAATCGCGATAATACGGCTCATGAGAGCGCGCTCATCACGAAAGCAAAAGAACGTATGAGTTTTGCCTGCTGAGCTGACAGTAATTTCAGAATGTGATTAGGGGTGGCAGTATATTTTTTGACCTGATTTTGTGACAGCTTATTTTTATTAGCTTATTGTATGAAGAAACACGTTACAAATGTCAGACAAAAACTCCCGTAAGGCTAGCTATTATAGTTTTTGCAAAAATGCAATTTAAAGTTTTTTCCGGAATTTGGGTATCAGCAATAAAAAAAAAATATTCTTAAACTACGTTTATTATTTTAGATATTGTATTACAATTTAAAAGCTTTAACCTCAGGCTAAATTAAGAACCGATCGTGAACAGGCGTGGGCTTCAGAATTTCACGTTAATCGCGAAATTGACAAAATTTTATTAATTTTTTTGTGACTTAAGTTTTCACTATTTGCAATTTTTTCTAATCCCAAACTGTAGCCACATATATGGACTACTAACACAAAAAAAGTCAATTGCAAATCTTGCGGACTTTCGGAGATATAAATTTATTAAAGTTTCCGGAAAATTCCGGAAAATCCAGAAATAAAGTATTACTTACAGTGTTATTTTTTTTTATATTTGGCTACCTTTAAGCACTAATATTTATACTTCAATTTACAATATTTAATGTAATTTTTATTTACAGTATTTAAGTTGCAATGAGATCATTTACTTTTCGTCTTCTGCTAAAAATATTTCATTTTCGTTGGTAAGAATGGATGTAAATTCACTTTCATCAGTTTCATTACACTCCACAGTACCTCTGTCATTATGTACATCATCGTCATCGTCTTTAAATTCAAATGGCTTTAACATTTCAATAACTTGAGTCGGTAGGGGCATACGTTTTACATTACGTTGTCGTCTACTCAGCCGTGTATTTGACACGACCGGATCTGATGATACCAAAGCCCTATGAAATAAGTCTTCCATAGTGCCTCACCCCCGCTTCCTCCAGGTGGTTTGTATGCGGGGTTTTAGCAAGCCTTACGAGGGTGGACTCCTTCCCGCATTACAAATTACCTATCATTGGAAGAATCTGTTGCAAATATACTATACACACGTAAAGGTTGGTACAATTCCGGATTTTCCGGAATTTTCCGGAAACTTTAATAAATTTATATCTCCGAAAGTCCGCAAGATTTGCAATTGACTTTTTTTGTGTTAGTAGTCCATATATGTGGCTACAGTTTGGGATTAGAAAAAATTGCAAATAGTGAAAACTTAAGTCACAAAAAAAAAAAAAAAATTTTGTCAATTTCGCGATTAACGTGAAATTCTGAAGCCCACGCCTGTTCACGATCGGTTCTTAATTTAGCCTGAGGTTAAAGCTTTTAAATTGTAATACAATATCTAAAATAATAAACGTAGTTTAAGAAATATTTTTTTTTTATTGCTGATACCCAAATTCCGGAAAAAACTTTAAATTGCATTTTTGCAAAAACTATAATAGCTAGCCTTACGGGAGTTTTTGTCTGGCATTTGTAACGTGTTTCTTCATACGATAAGCTAATAAAAATAAGCTGTCACAAAATCAGGTCAAAAAATATACTGTGCGGGTGCTTTAATCTATTCAAGCGCGTCTCGGAACGCAGATTCGGAAGAGACCGCGTATCGGAACGCGGCCTGAGTCAGTCTCTATTAATTCCTCCCGCCGCCGATTGAGTGAGTTATTAAAAGTGAAAGAGTGTTATAAACCTTTATATAAATATATTAAAATGACTGTGGAAAAACTCTAACAAATTATAAAGTGTTGTGTAACAAAAAAAAGATTTGGTCTAAAGGTCTTAGTAACCGGACCATAAAACTTAAAAAAAAAATCTGACAGGGCGTTTGCGCACTCATCCGTATCCGATTCTCATTCGATTCTTATCCGTTTCTGATCCGGTTTGGCCATCCTAGTAACGCTTACGCACCCATACGTATTCGGTTCGTTTTAGATCCGTAAATTCTCACTCCGGATCGGTTTTTTTACGGATCAAAACCGAGTCGAAGTGGCCACCATACAAATTGTACGTACGCTTGCTTGCGCACTACAGGGGAGGGGAAAGCTCGCGCTGCTAGTGATGTGCCAAATTGACTATTTTTTTATAAACAAGTATTTTGGCACTCGTTACAAAAATAATCGAATGCACACTCGAGACAAAAGACTCCAGGATTCTATTTACGTGAAACGAACTATACGAGTAACGTGCGTGAGTGACTTTATTGCGGGATCTACATTATATAAGTAGATATAATTAAAAAAGATCAACCTAGTATTCGAATTCTATAAGTACCCGAAATTTATACTCGAATACAGTCAACTGCTCATCAGTCAGTGGTAAAGTGCTAACACTTTGACCTTGAACGCGGAAATAGTGAGGATTAGTTTCGAGAAGTTCGGCTTCTTCCACTAGAGGGTCAGTTTTAGATTGACGAACGTTCTTCTTCACCAATATGGGCCCTGGTGTAAGCCAAGATGGCAGTGAGTCTCCGTTCGGAGATCTTCTGGGGTATGTGAAAAGCTTTTCATGGGGGGTAGCGTTAGTAGATGTGCATAAGAGGGAGCGTACACAGTGCAATGCGTCCTTCAGCACCACTTCCCAGTTTTCTACTGATAATCCCTTTGACCGGAGGCAAAGTTGAATAGTCCGCCAGAGAGTACCATTCAAACGTTCCACCTGTCCATTCCCCTGGGGGTTATATGGTGTTGTTCTTGATGAAGCTATATTTGATTTTCTTAAGAATGATTTAAATTCTTCGGACATAAACGACGTGCCTCTGTCACTATGAACATAGAGAGGCTGGCCAAACGTAAGGAAGAGATCTTTCAGGCAGTTGATGACAGTGGCAGATGTCATATCCTTACATGGATAAGCAAATGGAAATCTGTTGTACTCGTCAATGATCGTCAATATGTACTTGTTAGAGGTGTTAGATGGTAGAGGCCCTTTGAAGTCTATATTAATACGTTCGAGAGGGGCTGTAGCTTTGATCAAGTGCCCTTTAATTTTATGGAATCTTGGTTTTATCTTGGCGCAGATTGGACACCTGGCAGTCATTTTCTTGACGTCATTAGCCGAGTACGGTAGGTTCTTAGACCTCACCCAATGAAACATCCTCGTTATACCTGGGTGACAGAGTGCATTATGAAGCTCTTTCAGAACTTTGAAGGACCCTATAGTAGCGCATACACGTGATAGAGCGTCTGCAGCCGCATTCTCAGAACCTGGTCTATATACGATATCATATTTATAACAAGACAATTCTAATCTCCAGCGTAGGATTTTCTCGTTCTTGATTTTACTGTTGTGCTGTTGATTAAACATGAAGGCTACCGATTGTTGGTCCGTGATTAAGAGAAAATGTTTGCCAATTAGGTAGTGCCTCCATTTTTTTAAACTCTCCACTATGGCGCAAACCTCTTTTTTGATTGAAGATTGCTTGCATTCAGAATTTGACAAGGTCCGTGAAAAGAATGCTAGTGGTCGTCCTTGTTGAATTAGTGTAGCCGCTAGTGCAAATTCTGAGGCGTCGGTCTCAACTGTGAAAATTTCGTCGTCATTAATGGCTACTAGAGACGCCGCTTTGATGTCGTGTTTGAGTCTATCGAAACATTTGAGAACATCTTGCGATAATGGGAAACTAGTGACGCAAGTAAAGGGTTTTATCTTCTCAGAGAATCGCCCAATCCATTTCGCGTAGTGCGCGAACATCCCTAAGACTCGTTTCAGTTCACTCATATTAGTCGGTGCAGGTAGGTCTAGCAGAGGCCTTAACTTTTCAGGGTCAGGCCGAATAGTGTGATCTACCACAGTATAGCCAAGCAGATTAATCTTAGTTTTGTTGAAAACGCTTTTCTGTTCGTTGAGTGTCAGGTTATACTTCTTAGCGGCGTCCATGAATTGTTTTAGATTCCGTTCGTGATCATTTTCATCCTTACCGCAAACAGTTACGTCATCCAAATATGCGAATGTCCCCTTTAATTTTTCTTTAGTTATTATGAAGTCTAGAGTACGCTGGAAGGCAGCAACGCCGTTAATGACTCCAAAAGGGATGCGTGTAAATTGATAAAGTTTGCCGTTCGCTTCAAACGCCGTATACATTTTTTCGTTTTCTAGGATTGGGACTAGATGATAGGCTGATTTCAAGTCGATCTGGCTGAAGACTTTAAATTTGGATACGTTGTTTACAACCGTTTCGATATTCGGCAAGGGAAAGGCATCAAGGTCGGTAAATTTATTGATTGTCATTGAATAGTCAATCACGAGCCGTTTACGGTGGGCTCCTCCTCCCGCCACGAGAACCTGGGCCCTCCAAGGAGAGATACTTTCTTCAATCACCCCATCGTCGAGCAATTTGGATACCTCTTCTTTGATGAAGTCAGCGTCTTCTTTAGTATAGCGTCTGCTTCTGACAGCAATTGGTTGAATATTCAGCAAAAGGTTAGTGAAGACGGAAGCCGGAGCAACCGAAGCTTGCAAAACATTACAGATTTCTAGGGGCTCGTGCGGACCTCCCAGATTAAAGTGGACGCTTGAATGTTGTTTGAGTAAGTCGTGACCCATAATGACGTCTGCGCAAAGGTTGTCAACGACTAAAAGAGGTACTTTTTTATAGACATATGTCTATATATATCGATTCATTTGAATAATTGCGAAACATATTCCTTCGACGAACAAAACTTGGTTTAGAGAAGCGAGGTTGACAGTCCGATTGCAAGGTTTCTTGGATAACTTCATGATGTGGGCGATTTTACTGTTGATGAAGCTGACTGAACTTCCAGTATCGATCAGGGCATCGGCTTTGTATTCGTTAAGGGTGATAGGGATAGTCGCTCTCCTAAGACTTGAAGGAGAAGCGGCTGAGATAGCCCCGCTGAGGAGTTGATCATCGCTTGAGTTTGCGGGTTCTGTAGTCCACACGGAGTTTATGTTGTGCCCTGATCTACAAACGCTAGCAAAGTGGCCTTCCTTCGAACATTTCCTACAAGTAGCTTTGCTGGCCGGGCACCTTACTCTGGAATGAACATTACCTCCACAGAAGAAACAATCTCTGCCTGAATGTGCCAAAGAGGGTGATACGGATGATGTAGCTTGAGATATTCGAGACGACGAAGCAACCGCCAGACTGTCCAATTCCTTATTCTGAGAAGTTTCAGTCACTGCATTCAGTTGTGGGTAGTTAGTACCGATCGTGTGAGCATCCTTCTCAGCAGTTTCCAAGGAAATGGCTTTGTTGAGCACCTCGGCAAGACCGAGTGTAGAGTCTTCTAATAGTCGTTCACGGATTTTTGGCGAGAACAGGCCAGAAATAAGTGCACTGCGAATTGCCTGTTCCTCATGTTGAGTCGCCGTTACAGCTTCAAACTTACAATCTTTAGCGGCTAATCGAAGAGCTCTAACGTAGTCAGAAACAGTCTCATCTGCTCTTTGTCTTCGATTAAATAGGACATGTCGAGCTAGTATCGTGTTCTTCGGTTTGACGTAAATGTCTTCTAGAGCCTTCAGAGACGCGTCATACGTCGTGCAAGTCTTGATATGTTTGTATCAAACTTGTCGGGTCGGAGATATCTTGCAAACGACGATGTTGATTTACCTAGTTTTTCGTCAGGCATTTTTAGTTAAATAAATTGTGATAAAATAGACAAAATACCAACGGAAATGTAGCTTTATTTAACTAAAAGAATCATACTAGGTACATGGTAAAAGATATGACAACTCCATTTGACGGACAGTGCCAACCAGTGTCTTGATAGCGCGCCCAAGGAGATCGTGTCGCGTAGATATATCACCTCAGACAATATCCTCATTTCGTTGAAAGCTCCATTGCCTGTAAATACTTCTTGTATCTTGCTTGACCCTTTCTAATAAAATATATACAAAAAGTCTTTGTACTGGGTGTCCAAAAAGGGTGTTGGCAGTTTATATACGAAAATCATAAATGAAAAATATATCATTTCATAATTTTATTACTATTTGCAAAAAGTACATACAATGGAAAGTTTACGACGAAAAAATGATGTTGTCCAAATGACGTCCATTACGATTTTGACACTCTTGAAGTCGTGGCCGTAAATTGCCTAAGACACGTTCACATAAAACGTTAGTGATTTTTGTTATTTCACTTGCAATATTGTTTTCAATTGGCTAAGAGTTGACGGCTTATTTATGTAAACTTACTCTTTAGGTAACCCCATAAAAAATAAACAAGTGGACTTAAGTCCGGGCTCCTAGGGGGCCATTTAAGGTTCCCGTTTATTGAGATAACTCTTTCTGGGAATAACTCATTCAATGCTTCAATAGACCTTCTACTCGTGTGACATTTGGCACTGTCCTGCTGAAAAAATGTTGCCGAATTGTAACCTCTAAATTCCTGTAAAGATGGTGCCAAAAAACTTTCAATCATGTTACAATATCTGTCCGCGTTAATTGTAAGTGCATGTCGTACCGTCCTCAAAGAAATAGGGGCCGATTATGCCCTTGGCGAACATTGCTGCCTACACTACCACCTTAGGGCTGTGAAGTGGACGCATATGCTTATAACGAGGATTTTTATCACACCAATAGCGACAGTTTTGTTTATTGACATGGCCATGTGGAAATTTGCTTCATCGCTAAACAAGACATTTTTGAAGTTGGTAAAGCGCGCAAACATTTCCTGAACAAAATTTAGTCGCTGTTCATAATCTGTGGGTTTTAATTCTTGCACTAATTGAATCTTGTAAGCACGTAAATGCAAATCCTTCTTTAAAATCAAGTGCAATGTTGATTTTGCAATGTTTACGGATTGACTTCGTTTTCGCAGTGATAGTGAGGGATCTTGCCTTACCGACTCGTGAACTTCTTGAATAACTGCAGGTAGCCTTATTTCTCTCGAACGTCCGCAATCAAAGTTTTTTAAAGTTGACCCTGTAGCCTCAAATGTCTTAATCCATTTTCTAATGATATTCGCACTGGGAGATAAAGAAATGTCGCGTACATTGAATTGCGCGCGATATAAGCGGCGAGCTGTTATTATCGAATTATTGTTTTGATAATAAACTCGTACACAAAATACACGCTGAGCTCCGGTATACGAATCCATTGCAACTAAATTTCCAATAAATTGCACGTATATCTACACTCATCAAGACGATTTATTGATATTTAAAAGTGCAAATACCCTTTTTGAACACCTTGTATATATATACTATAAATAATATTATTTAAAACACCATAATATTTCTTTGTAAAGTACTTTATCTGTATTATATTGTACAATAAAATTATATAACCCGACGCTGGCAAAATGTCCCCAAAAATGGGTAGAGACGGTTGCTTGCTACTAGAAAAAAAACAATAAAAGAAAAGCAAAAAAAAGGTATGTGTTTTGACAGCTGACTGACAGTAATTCGGAACGCAATTACGGGTGCTTTCGGCGCGTCTCGGAACGCAGGGAATGATTTCTTTCTTTCTTTCTGATGTCAACAAACAAACAAAGCAAAATTGAGACAAAAACGTACGTGCGTGGTTGCAAAAATGTGTCGCGGCCAGGATGTAATGTAATATTTCATTCGTAAGTGCAATAATTTAAACAAGAACATAAACTAACCAACCAACCAATTCAATTTTTGGTTATAGTAGGTACATTTTTATCCTCATCACTTATAATATCTTTTTCGAGTGGATTAAACCAAAATTTTTAGGTTTCCTTCCTGTATACAAGAAAGAAATAAATGGTTGGCAACTGTGCCATTACAACATCCTTTTACCCAAAATAAAAAAAATTGTAATGCACATTTTAAATCAACAGACTGAGGTAAATGGAAAGAAGCTACTATGTGCTGTAATTCCAGGTGAATGTGTTATGATGAATACTTCAATAATTAAGGTAAAGTGAATTGAATGTACAATACAAATATATTTAACTAAGAAACCAATGCCTTACTAAGTAAACAAACTATGACACCAAAAACAAAAAATACAGAAAAAGACAAAACCTAATCTAAAAAATAAAAATTTCTTCATTGATTCCTTACATTTTAGTTTCTTTATTACATAGGTTCATACCAAATTTTACTATTATTTTAAGGATCGTCTATCCTTACAAGGCCCTTTCCCTTGTGTAGTGTTCTCCATTTTTTTATAATAATTTGAATTTTGTATTTAGATACTACATTTAAAAAGCGAAAAATTAAAATTTTATTGTTAAATATTACTGATATGTTTTTCATAATTTCAGAGTATAACAGTCGATGGAGACTTCAATGTCAATGCTGATGATGACCCTATTAAACAAGAAAGTGCATCTGAAGAAGCTGATGGGGAGTTTACACAATTAAGTTTTCCCCAAAGTGCTGTATGTGATACCTTCTAAGCATAAATAAATTGTAGTAATGTATTGTGTTATGTATTGTTTATGTATTTATTTTATCAATGTAATATTTTTGCAGCATCTTTGTTTTTTCAGAATTTGTCTTCATCACAGAGAGCTGCGGTCGATATTGAAAGACTACCAAGTAAATCAACTGTTTTTACTCATGTAAGTGTTTAAGTCACTACAAGAAAAATACTCGTACTACTTCTATGCTTTTTCAGTCTATGTTTAATATTCCATTTTCTTTCAGAATAAACCTGTGAAGAAGAAATCAGACAGTAATCTGTTTGAAAGTTCATGGGCAATCTTTACTCATGTAAATACCTTAACTTAAATATTATTTTTCCAATATTAGGTTTTTCAAATCAAAATCAAATCACATATTCTTATTCAATTGTTCTTATTCTATTTCTTGGTTTTTATGTAAGAAAGAAGTATCTTTCTCGTATTTACCGACATACTTTTGTTTTCCAGAATATGACATACTCACACATTGTTAAAAAATACTTTGTGGATACATCAACCACCGCTAACAATGTAAGTATCTTTTTAAAGTTAAACTATGGTAGGTACTGCTCAAGAATTAAAATGTTGTTTTATCACTACTATGTTACTTTTCCTTCTTGTTCTTTTCCTTCTTCTTCATCATCTTTTCCTTCTCATCTATGTGTATACCTGAAACCAACAATTTTATTTTCAGCTTATTTTGCCTACTGACAATGATACTACAGTAATAAATTATATTAATAACGGTGATGATGATGCACAAATGAATCACGATGATGATGACGATGATGATGAGCCCTTATCAAAAAGTTTTGTGAAGTTACACCCTAACTCCTCTCTATCGTCATTAGTACCAAAGTACAGTTTTGAAACAAAGAAGCAGCAAAATCAGCTCGCTCGTAATAGAGAGAAAATTAAAACATTACAACAAGAATTCAGGCGCCTGAAGCAAAGAAACATAGAACTTAAAAATATTATTAAATCTATATAAATAAATAAAATAAAACAAGCAGGATTTTTTAATCATACGAAGGCTGCTAATCGACGCTACTCTCGTGTTCACATGGATTACTGCTCACTGCTCATGGACGGAATTGGCCGGTACAATTACGTGCGCGCGCACAGGCGCACAGTATTCCGAAGACCCTTCGGACCGGTCATTTTTAAATGACCCCGCAGATTGACATAGTTAGTTATACTGAGCAATTGTCTAGAAGTAACCCCTATCCAAATATGAATAGATTTCGAGAAAAAAATACTTAAAATTTCGCTGTTCTGGGGAGACCGAAAAATTAAAAATATTATGTATTTACTTTGTTATTGTTTTTTTACAGCTATTTATTTCTAGTATGATGTGCCATTCAATTATGAGCTCTTATGGCTTTTTACAAAATAAAAATTGGTAACAGTTTAGAAATAAAAAAGAAAGCAATTTTTAATTTAGATTTTTTTTTCAAAAAGTATGGAGTTTCCGCACGAACTATTTTGTGCTGATAATACTTCAGCTTTATAACTACCTATGAAAAAAAAGCAGCTTAGGATCTTGCGTCTAACTTGAGATATTTGCTATTTTAATTTTGTATAAAAGTGCCTGCAATATTGGTCATAGCAAAGTCTAATGTATAAAGCAAATATTGGTCAAAATAACGAACCAGGAAATTTTTCCTCTTCTTCACGACTAAAAAGTACATATTTAAGCGATTTATATTCAGTAATTGTAATTTTGCTTTATACATTAGACTTTGCTATGAATAAGCAAATTATTCTGCAATTATTATTATTGGACACGAGATACGAAGTGCTCTCACCTTATGCTTGAATGACGTTATAGAGATTGTCTGAAAATAAATATTATTCCGCGATTCGGAACGCATGTTAAGTCTTGGGATCCCCTGCTATCTATGGAAGTAGTCGTTACCTACATCATTGGCTTATGATTGCTTGACACGAAGGTTTGTGAGATCGGTTATCGATCTTACAACTTGTACGATGAAGAAGACCTACCTACCTTTCTTTGTAGGCATCTCAAAGAGCTTTGTAGCCGATAGGCATCAGTTCAGAAATACGAAGCAACTGCCACAACAGGACATTAGTGTCCCTCGTGATTCCAATAGTGAAACAAATTAATGGTACTACAAGAAACCGGCGATCTAGATCTGGTTACTAATTCGAATAACATTACTGCATTTGGGTCGCACTTGGCTCGGTAAATTAGTACCAACTGCAACAGAAATGACTGGTAGTTAGCGAAGTGTAATTAATGCTCTATTAACCTCTCTTATGGTTAAACAAGAGAACAAATACTTAGGATAAACATGGCGCGGCGTAAGTATTATTACCAGATACCTACCTACTTAGTTGATTTAACCTCATCTTTTTACAGCACAGGTTACTTCATTCGTATTTTCTAATTTCGACCTATAAATAGATAAATATATACTTATATAGGTATATATATAACATCCAGACGCAAGGCAAACACAAGTGCTTATCACGCGAATAGGATTCAAACCCGCAACCATGTGCTTCGATGGTAGGCGTACTAACTAGGCTACGGAGCCGTCAAACACGCTTTAGGGATTAGACTAATCATTGGGATAGGGTAGGGCTTAATAAGAACGCTTAAAATTTAATACTGACTGAAATCCAAGAAATGGGTCCCGCTTTCACATTGGAATAATTTGCTTATTCATTTATGCGGGCGCTTCTTCTTCTTTCGAGTCGATGGCTCGTCAAAGATTTTATATTTTATTTGCCCAGTATGCCGCCACCCTGATCGCTCCATCTGAGGCCTCCATGAGCTCCTCCAGGGTGCACGAGTCTGGACAAGCAGGACACATGCGGGCGCTAGTTCAGTGATACTTTGGATTTATTAAAAAATCATGTTTTGATAAGTTTCACGTAAAATAAGGTGTTTCTCCCATACACGCGCCTTCCATAGACCTTATACCTAACTAATCTGTTATCTAAGTTCTGTTGCTCCTCCATGGTATGATTATAGTCAATGCCTAGATCTGATAAAAGTAAATACCAGCCATACCTTTTGAAAAACAGAAATCTTATAAATAAATAGGCAGCTTTAAAAAAAATGTGAGGACATTCCACACCATCCTAAGCAAAGCTTAGTACTTAGAAAAGTACTATGGATATCAGACATGTATATCACATACATTACTTAAATAGATAAATACATAGATACCTATAAAGACAAGCAACATCCAGACCAGACACAACAAAAACACAAATGCTCGTAACATGAATGTTTGCCTTGGGTGGGATTCGAACCCACGTCCCTGTGCTTCGTAGGCAGGCGTACTATCAACGTACTACCAGATATAAACATAATAAATAATTTGTGTCAGTTTCATTGATTCTGAATGCCACAACAGGAACAATGAACACCCAGACAGAGGTGCATTCAATGGGCGTAATGCCTGTTTAAGACAAAAGTAATGTAAAAACTGTTGTTAACGCAGCCATCAAGATAAACTTTGAACAACCGAGAAAGTCCTTAAATCGAACCAGACTGAAGTCTTTGTTCAATCTGTGTTGTTCGGAAACAAAGGAACAACAGCGATTTCTTTTAAACTGGGACGTATTTTCTCAGGGCCTGCCGTAATGGCTTGCTGAAATGTTTATTGCGGACTCATGTCGAGCGGGAGAAACAAATCTTCCGGGACCGATTTTAAAATCGCTCGAATATTCAGGATACATGATTCTTGTCCTTGAGAATTGTTGTCCTGGATTAATACCTGGGCGACCGAGCTTTGCTCGTAGAATATCCAGTTTTTGAACTCATAACCCTTATTTTTTTCATAGTAAGTAAACAAAATCGCATTTCGCCACTAACTTTCGGTCTAAGAAAAATATATATAGAAATTTCGTTTTCTCTGTTATAATTGATTTATTTGAAGAACTTAATGAAAAAATAAAACATAATTAATAAAAATTATCGCCCCCAAGACCCCTATATACCAAATTTCATCGAAATCATTGCAGCCGTTTCCGAGATTCGCATTATATATCATAAGAACATAAGAGCATTATATACAAGAATTGTTCATTTAAAGTACCTATAAGAATAAGATAAGATAGCAAATCTTATTAGGCTACTCACAGTGGTTAGGTTATGTTAGGACCATCATATAGTCCCACCGTGATTTTGTAGGCAAAAAGGTAGGCTTGAAGCCAGCCTGCTGGACCCGACGACGACGACGGGAGAAAATGTTACATCAACTAGGATGTATTTTCGGTTACTCTGGTTTCAAGTAGCTAGGTACATGATGAGATCAGACGGATCGTGGTAAATAATCTAATTGGTAATGAACAAATAAGAGAACTTGGTGTTAACACTTGCTCTTGAGTACCTAAGTCTAGTCGTTGTGAAAACTAAGTTAGTAGTTACCTAAGTAAAGATACCTATCTTGTTTGTTTATTTTAATTAAGGTCTCAAACCCTTCTGACGGCTCCGTCTGTCTAGAGAATTATGATGATGACCCAAGTAATAAAGTTTCCTTATGGAGACGTGTGGGTAGTTAAACTTGCTGGGTTGATGCGCTGATGTCTTCTAGTTACTAGCTATGACGTAATATACTTACAGTTTCTTTGAGACCTTTCTTGACCTTATTTTATTTCTTTAGTCTAAGATTTTTATTTCACGTTATTATTTTAACTAACTTTTCAATGAAGATTCAGTACTCATTTATTACCGTTTTTGTCAAATGCCCAAGTGAACTGACAGAAAAATAATGTCAACTGGAAGTTGACAGAAAGAACCATATCCATGCAAAAGCGAACAAAAAAATAATAATATGCGTATTATGTATAAGTATTCTTGGCCGACCTTACAATAATTACAATAATTGAAATTGCTGCAAATCTGTCAAATCTGGCCAACTGCTGACGAAGTTTGATACTATAAATTATTTCTTCCAGGTGAACGAAATAGAAATTAGCAGTGAGCGTATACATTACTATGCATATCATTCGCTCTTCGTAGAAACCCTAGGGGTTTCTAGAAGGGTGTCTTAGTTTATACTTATAATAACGATTGGTGATGTGAATAAATAAATAAAAATAAAGTATTACGATTCTAATCAATCTAAAATGCTCTTGCTATTTATATAAGATAGATACCTACCTCATCATACGGCCCATTATCGAGCCTTTCTTGTATCAAGATGATCAGGCCTTAATCGACCTCGCTAGCCCAGTGCGGGTATGTCGACTTCACACCAACCTTCGAATTTCTTCGCCGGAGTGCGCAGGTTTCCTCACGATGTTTTCCTTCACCGTAAAAGTGTCGAATAAACGTATGTAATATATATATTCGAAATTCAAAAACACATTGGTACGTAGTGGGGAACGAACTACGAACTCGCGTCTCCCAGACAGAAGACAGCGGCTAGGGCCAATACACCACCGACGCACTCATCTATGCTTTATTGCACACAAGGAAAACAAAAAAATAGGTACATACGAGTACAAGGTTGATTGTTTATAAATACACCAATTCAAAAATAAAAATACCTTTAGGTGGCGCCATTGGGTAGGATGCAACCTATACGGTTGTTAAGTACATTTTGATGAAACGATTACCCACCTGGCGGAAGGGCTTTTAAAATCATGTTTTGTAAAACCGTTTCCGGTTTAGCTAGCGTTACATTTTTCTCGTGAAAGGCTTACTTAATTAAAAATATTTCGGACCTTTCGGACGGAAAGGATAACGATCAGGTACATAATGATTCTAAAATTCGTTTAAATCAATATGTCTGAACTGAAACCATTGATCAATCACGTGGTTTTTTAATAATCATCATATTTAATTATTATAATCTTAAGTACTAATCTATATTTTGCATGATGAGACGATACCTGATGAATGGAGTAACAGTTTACTGGTACCCATCTTTAAAAATAAGGGTGATGTACAATAGAGGAATAAAGCTTATGTCTAAAGCTATAAGCTTAAAACTATAGAGGAATAAAGCTTATGTCACATACCATGAAAGTTTGGGAGAAAATTATTGAAAGAAGGATACGAGAAGAGAGTGAAATAACCCAGAACCAGTTTGGATTAACAACATGCAACCCCCGAATGCCTCTTAAGTTAAAAGGGAAAATTTATAAGACAATTATACGATCTGTCGTCATGTATGGATCGGAGTGTTGGGCCATCAAAGGGATGGATGAAAGACGACTTCATGCTAGTGAATTGAGAATGCTGAGATGGATGTGTGGAGTAACAAGAATGGAAAAGATTAGGAATGAATATATAAGAGGAAGTTTGAAAGTTGCGCCAGTGATAGATAAAATGAGAGGAAATCGCCACAATAATGCGGAAAAATGAATGTTACGTAGGGAAAAAGTTATTGAATTTGAATGTGGATGGATATGTTGGGAGAGGACGACCAAAGAAAAGATGGATGGATTGTGTAAAAGATGCTATGCTGGTGCAGGAGGGATGTGAATGTTGAAATTACAGCTGATAGGGATGTATGGAGGAAGAAAACACTGCGCTGAGCCGACCCCAAATGATGAGATAAGGGCAAGCCAATGGATGACTAATCTATATTTTATTTTATGACATACATACACTGCTATAAGTTACTTCTTTATGTATAAAAAGCTATCCAGTAAGGTAAACGACGATCCTGCGATGTTGACCGGTGGGCAGCGGTTTTCCTCGGACGCTGGTGTTTGCTTTTAATCTACTAGAGGCTATTACAGTTTGGTTTTCAGAAAATGCTTCCCCTGCTGGCGTATAGAATTTTCTTTTAAAACAAAGCTAATGGATAACAGGACAAACCACAAACTTATATGATGTACAAATGGGATTTTCCGAAGGCAAATAAATTATATATACCTATATTTCATTCATTAATTAATTCACCTATATATTTATAGGTATTGAGAATACTATAATTTACTTTGGATTGGTTTAAAGAGTGGCAGTGAAAATATTATTAGTGCACATAATATGCTGTTTGCAGAATATTTAAAGTTAAATTATCTGTATTTACATTTAAACCGGTATCAATCCACTTACAGGTTTAGTTCTTCCCCCAGGAAAGGTAAAATGACAATATTGCTGTTTTATTTCCGTATTTTACCCTGTAACTTTTTTATAGACTCCTGCATTTCTTGACAGAAAATTCAGCGGAAATGCTAGAGTAATATGGATCTCTCAATAACGCAAAGTGGATTGAATCTATCGGCGGCGCTCGGTCCTTTCTCGTCGACTTGTCTAAAGCGATGCGCCATCAAACATCGAAATTTCCCGATGAAATATGAAGTTTTGTGAGAGAATGTGTATAAAGCGATAGCGACAGCATTAGGGACGTTATAAATATAGTCTCTAACTATAGAACAAAAACAAAAAAGCAGGACAAAGAAGTAAAAAAAAAATGTATTTAACTATATATTTCTGTTACTTTTATTACTATTTGCTTACATACTTTTATTTTAAACAGTATTTTTATACATACGGTAAACTACAGTTCAGATAAATAAAATAATTTCATCCGTTATCGTCGCTTTAGAGTGAAAACCTCGTAAGTGTGTATGAATCTTTTTTTCAAGAGGAATAAAAAAACAGCGTCGTGTAAGATAATTGGACTAATGTTTTAAAAAGTCGTGTTATTAATTTATTATAGAATGCTATTAGAATATTGGATGATTTCATAAGAAAAAAAATTAGGGCTTGATTTTGTGAGTTCTTCTCTCCAAAAACAAAAGAAATAAATTTTGACCGAAATCAGTTTCCGAGGTTTTCACTCTAAGGCGACGTTATATAGGTTACTAAAAACAACCGAGATCTCAAGTCGAGTGTTTCAGAAAAAGTCCCATCGCTGTTTTTGTGAAAAACTCAATCTAGTTAATCAGTCTGGGCACAAAAAGTGAATTGAAGTTGTCTGATGCTGCCAATTAATTAACTCCCAGTTCTAATCAATCCTAAAGAGTATCCTGACGCTGACTTACTACTTCAATTAATCTGTATCCTGTACATTTGTTTGTTTACTTTTTATTTATCTACAGTAAAACTATTATACTCGTAATATTTTATTTTCAAATTATTTGTAGCGTCATTTTATGTACAAGGCAGTATGTATTTATTCATGTAAAATACTCAATGTTTTTATAAGAAATATTCCAAATTAAGCTCGATATTACAGAAAGAATCATAATATTATGTCATGTTTTATTTATTACACAAAATAAGTAAATTAATACTATAATATAAGCTACAACGCATGTAAGTGTATTATTATTGTTAATTTTAAGCAGCCACTTCATAAACAGGAATTTCATTATAAAGTTTCATAGTTAAAAAATCTGCACTTTTCGTAGCACTGTGCTACGGCGTAGCAAAATACCAAATTTTTGTTTTATGCCACGGAGCGAGGTAAGATAGCAGTTTTTTCTTCATTCATATCTAAATAAAGTCCGCTCTTGTCACCAAGGGATCAAAGATAGAAAGATAGCTGTAGTTACGTCTGTGGTTACACAGGAAGTACGCACTAAAATCACGTAATACGCCCTATAGAACTGAAGTTAGCGGTTATCGCACCGCTATGAATCCCGTTGCGTAGTGCGAAGCAGCAGATTTTAATATTGTACGAGTATGCAAATATGACAGTTTGTATCAAAACCCCATAGTAATCTATAACTTTCACTTTTATTTGAACGGGTAATATAGCGGGCGCGAATTTAACTGTAACTTTCACTCTTAACTCTAATAAACGGTTTTTGGTTTGTTCATTCTGTCCAGGTGCTGCTGCGTGGTTTTCGCCTCCGCGCGGTGCCAGTGTGAGAATCGCTTAAGCCGGGGAATACTCAGTCTTTTTCAAATCCAAGCTTAATGAAGTGGAGGGTCGTCGGTATGGTATCAGCTACACAGATGCGTGTAATATAGCGTTGGTTCTCTAGTCTGGAGCGCGACGGTTGAGTAATGACGTGTCGCCCGGCACGACAAGCTCGACAACAGATGACGGCGACAGCGGACGCAGTTTTGTGTTTATTTTCGCTTGACTTTACTCGTAGAGCACTTATGGATTATTTTATTTTTCAACTTATCAACAGCATCATGTGTTATATACAAACAATATAATAATCGGCCAAGCACGTGTTGGGCTACACAAATTGTAAGGCAATACTACAGGTACCTGTTTAAGACAGTTAACATTCATCAAATTATTTTTCTATGATATTTGTAGTACCAAATTTCTTGCTTGTACTAGTACATTTTATAAGTTGGTCTATTATTCAATAACCTGTAAAGCCTACCTGTAGTTGATAGTTTCCCTTTTAAATTCATCATATTATACACTATAACCGTGATTTGTTTCACATTTCCAAATACAACGGTTTCGCTGGTAGGGGGAGGGGGGGAAACTTGACTCTAACAAAAATAAGCACTTTATAAAACGAAATTTCTGAAACGTACACTAGAATCGAAAAATGATTTTAAAAAACCAATCCAACGATACCTCACACTATAAGGTAATCGTGAATAAAAAACCACCACTTCACGTTTACTTACTAGAGAAACCCTAAAAAATGTGATTTTTAAAAATTTTATTCTTCAGCTTTGTCGGCATGATTAATATGTATATTCATGCCAAATTACAGCCTGCTACTACTAAAAGTCTGAGCTAAGCCGCGGACGGACAGACAGACAGACAGCCAGCCAGACTTACTTTTACTACGGAACCCTAAAAAGGACAAAAGAATGAGCTTTAAAGTTTATATTTGGTAAAAATGATTCTATTTGGTTACTTGTTAATTCTTGGTCTTGTCATAGTACACCATCATCGGTGCGGAAGTGGCTAGGTCCACTGATTTCCACCTGGAAGGCGTCTGTTTGAATCTCATCATGTATTTCCGAATTTCGAATCTATATGTACGTTTATTCGACGCTCTTACAGGGAAGGAAAACATCGTGCGTGTCACACCTGTAAACAAATTTACAAGTAGATCAACCCGCTCTGGGACAGCATGGTCGAATAAGTTCTGATGATCAACCTAATGCAGGGTAGGCTCGAGCCAATCGATGGGGACGTATAAGAGCTGACATATATTTTAATCAAGTAATTGTTTTTTTTATATAGTTCTATAAGTGTTCTAAATTGTAGTGACAAGATTATATAAAATTGATTCTATTTGTGAGTGCCCCATAAATATAAAAAAAGAAGGCAAAAACTGAGTTAATAAAATTATCAACATGCCTTGTGAGAGATTGTGGAATTCCACATCAAGAAGATGCTTTCACGGCAAAACTAAATTCTTTAAGTAAGTTTATTTGTTATTTTTCTCCAGCTCTTAAAGCTGGAGCGGTTAAAGAGTTTTCCGAGGAGAAATATTTTCTCGTGAAGTATTCGCTGGAGTGCCCTAGATTTCAGATGCGTGACGTCGTAGTAGCCTGCGCCATGCCTTTCAAAGGCTTAAGTGTCAGTGTACTTTCTGAAAAAGCATGCGAGGAATCCGCATAATTCTAAGATTTGTACAATGATATGTTACCATACTTTCATAACAAGATAAATGGTAAGCTACCAAGTGACTATTTACTTGTACTGTAAATAAGAGTGATAGACAAAATAATAGATGCTGAGTAAAAAAGTTAGCTCGTCGAAATTTGATGGATCAGAACTCGACGCAAACTGAATAATCTGTTTCTATATAATTAGGTTTTAGTAATTATAAAATACATACCCGCAGCCGTACTCTAGCCGTGGTCTGTCTGTTTAGTTATTTTTCATTTTTTAAGATCTCTATTTTTAACTTCATAGTAGTATATTTACGGTAAAAGAGCTACTTTTGCCGCAGCGGTACCATTACACATCTTTTAGGAACATTCTTTACATTTTTCAGAAAATGCACCAACTATAAGAAATGTAGCCTTGGTGCGAAGTCTGTATTATTTCTTATAGTAGTTTCAAACGCAAGAGATATCCTACGTCACGTAATTTATAAGACTTATTGACGAAAGCTGAAAAATGGTTACCAGACATGACTTTTGTAAGATAAATTCTAACTGCAAAAATAGTTTTACTAAACAACTTTATTAGATTCGTTTCAGCTTTCGTTGCATAAGTTTACATTATTTCACGCCCAGGTTCGATTTTCACATCTACTAAATTAACTGCTAGAATTTGCTGAAAAATCCTCAGAATAACAAAAGACGGTCGCTAGGCGACGCGCTTCGGAAATCTTTGGAAAAATCTCACCTCTTTTTTTTTACACAGTCAATTACATAAACTTCGACAACTGGTTAAATAAAAAACCTATTCCTTTACAAAACTATCGAAGCAGTACCATAAAATAATAGCTATTCGATTGTGGACTTTACGACACTGGCGTTCAGGTCATAAAGTGTTGGCAAGCTGACCCACATCGGGAGGCAGGGTGCAGTGAAAGATTCCTGGCTTATCACCGCTTTATGCCGCAGGTTTAAAGTGGCCATTTGCGACGCGGTTACTGCCAGCTAGTTATCTGACTGTCCTCGCCTCTTCTTCACTTACTACGCTAACTAAAATAACGGCCATTGTTGAATTTAGCATTAGTTCTGCGGTTTCTATATTTGTTCCTAGCGTTCCTAACGGTGGCGAACTTTGAGTAAAATTGTGTAGGTGGGAATTTGTAAGTCTAGTTTCAGAACTTGTAAAGTTTCAATTACCTAATCTTAACCAAAGTTAATCTTGTCAAGGAGGAGTTCCACGTGCTTTCTATCACGGGTAGAGATGGGCGGTGGGTAAATACCCATTGTACCCTACCGGGTAAATACCGGGTGTTTAAGTATTTACCCGGGTAGATTGGGTAAATACCCAAATTGCTGGGTATTTTAAATCTGTTCTTAATTGTTGCAAAATTACAACAATTTTTGATTACACTTAAATTTGCTTACCTCAAAATAGAGTGAGATTAGGTAGGGCGTAGTAAAATATCAATTAATCAACAGAAATTCTATATTTGTATGTATTGTCTTTGTTTGGTCTGTTAGTTTTTTTAGTTTTATCGGGTTATTTATGTTTGTTGTTTATCGTTATTTGCGTTATATACTAATATAACGCAAATAACGGAAGGAAGGAAGGTTTTACTAAAAACCTTCCTATTTAAAATGATTGCTAGCAAAACATTATGTTCAGGTAGTTTTGCATAAATGAGATGGCTTGGAAGTAGTATTCCAAAGGACCATGGTTTTTTATTTAGCTCTCTTATACGGCTCGCAGGTTTTTGTAGGGACTGCGGAGGCTGAAAGGCTAAAAAGTTCTAAAACTCTGCGCTAAATTTTAGTTTACCAGGAGAGGACCAAAAATGACCACAGGCTCAAGAGGGCTAAAAAGTTCTTCAGTCTCCGAAGCTAGTCTAACGAAACTTGAAAACTATTGCGTATCACTGCACCTTGACGTTATTAATGTGCCGTCTCAATTCTTGCAACTGCGGTATTGAGAAGTGAGAACGAGATAGCGTCAAGTTGCACAACTCTTCTGATAGCGGCCCTGTTTATTTCATTGAAACAATAACATCAACATCAACGGCCCGTTACAGTCCACTGCTGGACTATGAGCCTCTTCCACAGAAGTGGATGGTTTTGCCATAATCTCCACGCTTGGCAGGCGGGTTGGAGATCGCAGATTAAAAGGTTACTGTATCAGAGAGCGCTGCTGTCCGTTCCCTGTTTAATGTGTAGTCCCTAAGTCGCCTCTTACGACACCCACGGGAAGAGTAGGGGTTGGTGACAAATGCAAACAATAATATAAAATAAAATAATAGGACCGACTTTGTTGCATCTTGACAATGTTTTAAATAACAAAAATCCAAGATGGCGGCCAAAAATTTGTTGTCAAACTTTTTTATTTAGAGACCGATGTAGGTGAACATACTGTTTTGGCATAAAAACTTGGTTTAACATACTGTTTTGGCATAAAAACATTAAAATTGACAAATATCCAATATGGCAGCCATTTCTTTGTTTATGATTTGATTTCGGTGAAACTTGGTTCGACATACTGTATGTCATAAAAACAACTACGCAATGTTAAAAATGACAAAAATCCAAGATGACAGCCAACTTTTTCGTTTACGGACCGATTACGGTAAAATTTGGTTTGACATACTGTTTGAACTAATGGTGTGCCGGTGGCAATATTCCCAGGAGCAATATAGCCGGTAAATTTCTATTTTGCTCGCAATGTTGCCAATAAGGTTTTTCAAATAAAATGTGATATTTTTGAGATTATTATCAATGTAAAATATAATATTACAAGGCATCCGGTTTTTGTCAACTGTGCAAGCAAACTCACTTGCACATTTGAACATTTTTAAAGATAATGAATGATTATTTGGTTTTAACGAGACGTTAACAAAAATATTGTGATTTGTCAAATATTTCCTCAAGGATTAGAATAGATCCTTGTAAATATATAAGAATTATCAAAAATGAAAGATGGCTGCCAACTTTCTTGTTTATGGACCGATTTCGGTGAAACTTGGTTTGAGACAGTATTTTGACAAGAAATCAACAACGTTATGTTAATAATGACTAAAATGGCGGCCAACTTTTTTGTTTATGGACCGATTTCGTTTGAACTTGATGTGATGGCATAAAAACAACAACAACGCAATGTTAAATTTTAAAAAACCAAGATGGCGGCCAACTTTTTGTTTATAGACCGATTTCGGTGAAACTTGGTTTGACATACTGTTTTGGCATGAAAACAACAACTTAATGTTAAAATAGTCAAAAAACGAAGTTGGCGGCCTACTTTTTTGTTTAAAGATCGATTTCGGTGAAACTCGGTTTGACATACTGTTTTGGCATAAAAACAACAACGCAATGTTTAAATTTACAAAAATTCAAAATGGCTGCCAACTTTCTTGTTTGTGGTCCGATTTCGGTGAAACTTGGTTTGAGTCAGTATTTAGACAAGAAAACAACAACGCAAAGTAAAAAAATTCAAAAACCTAAAATGACAGTGACTTTTTTGTTGTTTGACCTATTTTGGTGAAACTTGGTTTGAGACAGTATTTTCACAATAAAACAACAACGTTATTAAAGTCAAAAAATCAAGATGGCGGCTAACTTTTTTGTTTGTAAATCGATTTTGTTGTTACTTCGATTAACATACTCTTTTGGCATACAAACATCAACGCATCGTTAAATTTATAAAAAAAAAACAAGATGGCGGCCAACTTTTTTGTTTAAAGACTAATTTCGGTGAAACTTGTTTGGTTAATCTGATTAACGATTAAAAGTTATAAATTAATCATTAGTCGTTAATCCTGAATCGTTGCATATTCGGATGAACTTTTTGCCAACACTGCTGCTGTTTTTATACCAAAACATTATGTCCAACCAAGTTTCATTGAAATCAGTCCATCAACAAAAAGTTGGCCACCATCTTGAATTTTGGTAATGTTTATAACATTGCGTTGTTGTTTTTATGCCAAATTAGTCTGTCAAACCAAGTTTCACCGAAATCAGTCCATAATCACAAAAGTTGGTCGCCATCTTGAATTTTTGTAAGCTTTAACACATGGCGTTGTTGTTTTTATACCAAAACAGTATATCAAATCAAGATTCACCGAAATCGGTCCATAAACACAAAAGTTGGCTGCCATCTTGAATTTTTTATAAGCTTTAACATTGCATTGTTGTTTTCATGCTAAAACAGTATGTCAAACCAAGTTTCACCGAAATCGGTCCATAAACACAAAAGTTGGTCGCCATCTTGAATTTTTTAAGCTTTAACACATTGCGTTGTTGTTTTTATACCAAAACAGTATGTCAAACCAAGATTCACCGAAATCGGTCCATAAACACAAAAGTTGGCTGCCATCTTGAATTTTTGTAAATTTTAATATTGTGTTGTTGTTTTTATGCCAAATTAGTATATCAAACCAAGTTCAACCGTCATCGGTCCATAAACATTAAAGTTGTTCGCCATCTTGGTTTTTTGTCAATTTTAACATTGCGTTGTTTTCTTTCCAAAATACTAAGTTTCAATGAAATCGGTTAATACAAACTATCTACATTATAAATTCCATCCAAATCTGTTGAATGCTTTATTAAAGCGTGAAGGCGGAACAAACATCCAAATATATTTTCACATTTGTAATATTAGTGTGATTTAAATATTGTTTAGCATTCGAATATAAGAAGCAATTCATAAAACAATAATTTAGTACACCTTTAAACGTACCTTAAGAAAAGTATCACCCCCAATAGTAGCAAAAGACCCCACACTTAAATAAATAACAAAGCTATAAAATGTTTGAATTAAAACAAACACCACATATGCCGGCATTCTTGCCAGTTGGCAAATATGCCCTCGATCGGGTAAATACCTGGGTACGTGCCCATCTCTGATCACGGGACATCTTTGCTAAATACCAGACAAAAATAAACAGCTGGTGCAAAGTTCATTGTCAGAGTAGGTAATTATGCTACAGAGTGGTGCGGTACCTTCCATTTTAGAACGTGCCATAATTTTTGAACATTTTCTACCTATAATAAATTGAATCTGTATTAATTTAATTAAAAGGAACGACCGCTCTTTCTCATTATCTCAAAATTTAGTTTATATCGCATCATAATTTAAGTAGGTACTTGCTTTGTTTATTACATATCGTCGCGTCACAATAAAATATGATCCGGATTAGGACACAAATATTTTTTCCAACTAGCCTTGCTATAGAAAAAGAACGATCTCTCTACAGCACGAAAGTCAAGACAAAAGTGGATCCTATGATAAAATCTGCGCAAAACTTAACAATGGGAAAAAGTTGATAAATGTGGAAATATTGGACCCGGTAAAAGCATAATTAAATTATATTTTATTCAACTTAACTAACTAGCGGTCCGCTCGCGGCTACGCTCGCGTAGTGTAAGCGCTCATTTACACATTCCCGGTTTGCGCCGGACCGGCGGCGGCGGCGCGTCGCCTACTTTATTGCTGGATCTACATAAAGTAGATACAATTAAAAAAGATCAACGTATTCGAATTCTATAAGTACCCAAAATCTATACTCGAGTACAGTCGACTACTCATCAGTCAGTGGTAAACACTTTGACATAGACATAGACAAAACGCAAACTTTGACCTTGAACGCTTCTTACTTCTATAGCATTATGGTCGAGATTCGTAACTGACGTTTCCACTGACTTGCGGTTGACGGTACCTGGGTATTCAACTGCTATATTTTGAATTCTCGAATATGTGAGTACTTACAAGGTGTTCAAGTCAGCTCGACTCGGCACATCACTACGACAATATCACGCAATATCGTCTCGAATAAGAATGAAAAACGGATCGGATACGGATGAGTGCGCAAACGCTAGACGTGAATTTACCGTCCGTTTTTTTACGGATAAAAAACGGACCGGATAAGAATCGGATAAGTACGGATGAGTGCGCAAACGCCCTAAGACTCCCCTAAAACGTCCAGTCTACCAACTATCTCCATTTCAATTTTCATCCAGATCCGTTGAGTACCGTGAAGGCAGAACAAACATCCAAATATACATTTCACATTTATAATGTTAAGTCTGAAGTGTGATATCTATCTCTTATTCATATTAGGCTATAAGCGACAGCTCTTAGCACTCTAATCGTACCAAAATTTTATATTTGAATATTAATTGTTAACATGATACTATTGTTCAACGTTAGCTTTACGTAAACACATGATTTGATTGCCACGTGAAGGCAAACACGTGTACGCTCATTACAATAATAATAATCACAAGCTCAATTTACTAGCTCCAATTTAGTTTAAATCTGATTACCTACCATGGTGATTAGGTTGTACAGTATAATGTTACGACATTAATTTGTTTAGTAATTTATTACTCAAAATATGAATTAAAACATTTCCTTTTTTATTTTTATAACTTCGTAATTAAATATTAAAAAGGTTTTCTTAAACAAAATACTTTAAATCTACGGTAGGCAACGAAAATTCCAGCAGCAGGTAGCAGCTTGAAAGCAGGCTACATATAGTTTGTGAAAAAAAAAACATGCTATAGTAGGTACCTACTCAAAGAAAAATACATAATCTTTTTATTTTTATCTTAACCGCTCTTAGATTCAGTGAGGCCACCTTCGTACAGCAAAGTTTAAGTTTTCTTAATAAACTGGTATTAGCCTATGCTAATGATTTCTTATACATATAACGTTCTTTATAGTAACGTTGTGTATAGGCACCTCTTGTCACCTCTAAATATTTTGTTTGCAAGCAGTTTGAGAACATTCGCCATTTAAATAATCATTGAATTAACAAAGAATTGTCAAGCTTTACTGAGCTTATTATTATTAATGACTTTGAAACTTTGACGGGTACCATTATGCTAAGTAGAATTAATTCTATAAATAGATAATTAAAATGGATGTTCAGAGAAACTTATAAGTTTTAATGTGTAAATGATCTTAGAATATGAGAGTGCAATATGTAGGTACTGTGTAACGCTTGCTATTTATTATCTAATTTACTTCTACGGTGAAACTTGTATTTTATACCTTGAACTACTTGGTATTCAATTGTATATTTTTTGGTGATATTTTTGGCCCCGAATTTGGGTGAGTGTTGTATTGCCGTTGTTTTTAATCTTAGAATAAGTAGTTAATTTACCACTGATATAATTTTAAAAGTTGCATGTTACTATAATTTATTTATTTCCATTATTATTGCTTTATGGAAAAATATTATTTTATTGAAAATGTTCGTGTCAAATAAATGCGTTTTTGTCATGTCATTGAGGTGACCTTCCTTTGTCTTGCGAAGGACGTTGTCATTAAATTATTTATTTCTTAGAAATTTTAGTATCGCTTTGTGTTGGTTTAATCAATAGAATGAATTTAATGGATTTTTCTTAAATAAGCCTTTAATCTATTGTTAGGTATTTAGAGTAGTTTACTAACTACTACTTCTTTAATTTTTTTTATTAAATATTCATCTTAAATTTTGCTTGTGGCAACTGCTGGTAATTTTGGTCAAGGATTCGGTGTCGCAGTAAAAGTGAAAATACAGATTTTTTTCTGAAGCGTCCACTGTTGAACATTCCAGGGTCCCTACATTTACCTTGGATGTTGGTTTTTATGAACAAATGCTGCTGCTTACGCTATTCTGCTTATTGTTTTGCTGATTAACCGTACAACATACGGTTGGACTATCTACGTTCCAGGATCTAAGGCCAGTGTATTTGTTGCATAATAATTAACTGCGATAGTTTATCGGTTTCAATTGTAATTTAAACCCACGTCCCTGAGTTTTTTTTAGTTTTGTATAAAAAGTTAAATTGTGAGTAGTTAATATAATCTTTGTTTTTTACTACGTAAATTTTATTTATCTCATTTTAGTAATTCCTACCTACCGTAACGCTAAACGTTACAACTGAGCAGCGACTACTATTGTGTTCAAATTGCATTTGGCGGTCCCGTCAGCTGTGCTCTTGATCGTTACGACCTAATGCAACATTGAATGCGCATTTTCCTATACTAGCTGCACCATCCTTCGTCAATCTGTGCATATTACATGGTAACATGAATTTTTATTTCCAAGAGGACCAATATGACTTTGAATACCTATGTAATGTTTGACAAACATCGGTACGTATCGAAGTACTCTTGTATAATAAAGGCATTTCACGTATAAGTAGATTACTTTTGTAGAATATTTTTGACAGTATGTTACTTAGCATTACTGTTAGCGATTATAATATGTTTTAACTGCCAGAATTATACAGCTTCTAATATTCTTTCTACGAGGTGAATTGAAATTAGCACGATTGAGTAGAATTAATTAGATAGCGTTACCAAAAAACTTATAATAAAATTCTCCAAGATATGTTACAGTCAAAATGATCTCATATCATATCTAAGTCTAGTCTCGATTTCGCCTATAGAAAAAAATACGAATTCAGAAGAAAAATACTGAAAATATGTTGTGATAATGTAAGGAACAGAATATGTAACAGCAGCTGTCGTTTATATGAAATATGCTCAACCTATGCCGCGTTATGTGGCGAGAGTATGGAAAAAAGGCTGGTATCTGTTTTTGATTGGGTCGTAGACTTGTCGTTTGCCAAAACATTCTCGATAAATACATGCATCAAGGCGTTTCTTACGGCGCGGCGGCATACAGAGTGCGAAGGGCTTCGAAACGATGTACCGATCAGATGGTAAGAAAATATTTTGCTAGGAAATACGCAATCGTCACTCCAATATTATTCGTATTATTTCTAGCACATAATATTATTCTTGGGAAGGCGACAGAAATTAGAAATGAATGAATGAATTAGAACCCGATATAATCTTTGAAATATTCAGTAAAACATAACGGATTGGAGGCTAGTTTTTCTAGTCTACTGTTTTATTTTTCTTAGTAATATCAAACCTATCCGTTATTATACGAATAGGACGTGGTATGTTTTATGGATCTATGGATCCGCAGCATCTTGTGCAAGTCGCAAAATGTGCAGGCTACGTAAAATGTATAGTTAGTCATGAAGTCATACACAATAACAAAACCGATGATCTTCGGTCCCTTTTCAATTAAAAATGATAGAAAGTGACCGGACTAATTTTAGTTGTTGGGCGTATGCCGAATCGACACCAATATATACTTGTGCTTAGCACAAAATTGCTACCGAAATTCTTGGTAGGAAATTCGTTTTCCCCCTCAAGCAACAACGGTCTATTGCACAAGGACATGACAACGACGAAGCGCTCAAACTCCATTGCTATTTCACCTCTATTGTTACACAGAACTCATTAACGAGGCGGAGTAATGGAAATAAAGACCGCTGTTCATACCATCATCCCTTCTTAGCGTAAAAGGGAAACAATATGACTCCTCACTCTCCGCTACACAATGTAGCTCCATTCTCCATAATGGGGGGATTATCGGCGGAAAATGCCACACAATCACAATTATGACGTGCCCTGGGTGCCAACCGATAACATTATGAGCACCTATTTATGGTAGAAAATAATGTGAACTGTAAATCGTAACTCCAGGATTAGTTCCATAATATACAAAATACAAATTATGTATACACACACACACACATAAACATAAACATCACATCACATAAACATTATACTACACATTATATAATTTTATATTATTGTCATTTTATTATTATATACCTATATATCCTTATTACTATAATACATGTAGGTACGCATAATTAACGTAATGTATTATTATTATTTGTTCGGCTGTTAGTCCTTATAAATGAGAAATCTTGTTATTGGCTTGTAAATGTTTAACTACTTTTAGAAAATATTTTGTAATATTTATTAAAATAAATAAATAAAAATATAACATCAAATGATATAGATATTTGTTGTACAAAAACACAAGTAAACTGCTCATGATTTCAGGGCTCTGCTACACCAGCTAGTAACCTAATAAACACTTAATTCGCTGTACTTGACGGTTTGTGCTACTCTTCGTCGTTGTCTTGAAACGTCAAAACAAATTGTAAGTAATGAGAAGGAAAATGTGTAGAAGTTGCAGACTCGGCTCCACTCAGCTAAATCGAGAACTCATTATCAAGTCGAACAACAACGTCGCAAGTCATTGCGTGAGCGCGCTTCGGTAGCAGTATTATAGTATAGTAGTAGTAGAAGTAGTGTAGTAGTTAGGAACACACAGGATTGATTTATTACAATTTAAAGGAAACAGCGACTTTTAATTCCTGCAAATGCTACTTTAGAAGATCTTTGGTAAGAAATAATATTTACTATTGCAGTAAAATAATGAAAATGAAAATACTCTATGCGAAAATAAATAAGACTATTATATTGCAGTAAATATTGATTATGAATATCATTGATGCGCTGCAAAAGAAATGTACATACAAGTATATTGTGTAAGTATTATCGATTAGACGATTGCCAGTAAAGTATGACTGAAAGTTAGTTTAATTAATATTATGCTTATGTTTTTTAAGTACCAAAAGATAATTTTTACGTAATTAATCCAAGAATCATCTCAAAAGCATTCCATGGCAAAAATATGCATCTATACTTGTTTAAAACAATCCTTGAGGGTGATCCATGAGGGTGGACTTTGCGCAATCATCCTAACATTATAATAATTAGTATACAGCATGTAGATTAATATATCCCGAATCTAATGCGAGGAGAAAGGACTCATTATGCATCTTTGTGCCTTTGAAGCTGCGTGTTCATTAAGTAATCTGTATGTGAAATATTAAAGGGTTGGCATGCCGCCGCGCCGCTTTAGTGGCCAGCCCTGTTATTGTTTAGTTGGGTTATTATAGGATGAGTATGATGAGTAATATTATTCGTAGGTTCTGACAGCTTCAAAATTCTTCATACGACGCTAACAACTTTTTTTATAACATTCAGTTTAAAAACCATAATAGCTAAAATATTTTAAAAAAGTAACTTCACATCTTATTTAATCATTAAACAGTATGTAATTTTACTTAATATATAAATAAATAAACGAAATAATATTAAAAAGTTTTTAAAATTTTAATCTGTCAGAGCTCATCCTACAGTAACCCAACTATAGGTTGCTATTCTATTCCAACACCTCTGTTTCATAAAATAAAATTGTATTTATCCACTTAGAGACTTAAACATTTTCAGGGTAAATTTTGTTAGTAAATGTGGTATGAAACGAAAAACAGGAAAACGTAAAATAAAAATAATAAGTCATTTAGGTAATGGGATCTTACTGACATTATACTCTTATAAAAAATCTCCATTTAAATAATTGATAAAATTTGCCTTAGAGGTTTGTTTACCTACAAATATAACAAAAAACAGGGGAACCTAAATGTTTAAATAAAAAAAAATTGTCGTTTGTGACATAATAGTAGAGATAAGGAGTTGATTTATTACTCATTCCATCGGTACGAATCCTCCCACAATTATATATGACTTAACTAGCTTTCCGCCCGCGGTTTCACCCGCGTTTAATGAGTTTTCCCGTAGGAATGAAGTATTTTCCCGCGGTAAAAAGTAGCCTATGTCCTATTCCAGGACCTAACCAATATGTGTGCTAAGTTTCTTCCCGATCCGTCCAGTGGTTTAAGCGTGATTCGGCAACAAATATCCCAGTAATTAATACATGAACCTAACCGCCCTCGTTTCTTTGCCGAAATATCTTTCTGTGCTCATTTAAAATTTTTTGCCTCGAACATTTTCTTCCGGAAACCGTCAAACCTCACTGAATAATTTATTTAAGTTCCTAATTAATTTAAAAGACCTTTCAGCCTGTTTAGAAGCGAGAAGTGAGACGTGCCTTTAAACTCTCACAAAAAACGGCAAAGTAAGTGGACAATTGTTGAAAAGTGAATGAATTCCATTAACAGAAGAGGAATTAAAGCCAGCTTACTGAGAGGCTTATTTGTTGTTCATTGCACAGTTTTTTTGAACTACAAATGTCGAACTATCCTTACTTTTGTTCTTATTTAAATACCGCCGAACAATTTCATCAATTGAAGTTCATGTAATCATCCGTAAAATTTTCTTCAAGGCTTTTCTCATTCTTTTAGAAAAAATACTAAAAAATAAAAAACAAATATAAAACTCTCTATAGACGTAAGAAGGATATAATTGGCAAAAGAAACAAAACTCTCTCGTCTTTTAACATTAATTTACTGATCATGAATTTGAAAAATGAACATTAATCTAATCTATCTCGCGAATACAAGATAAGTGGTACTAAGAATCTATAACTCGTAATATCTCAAGCAAACAGTATTTTAACTAGTAAATTGATAAAACAGAAGCCCCTTGTTTTTAAATAAAATAACTTAGGTAACTGTTTAAGACAGTTAACATTCATCAAAATATTTTCTACGATATTTGTAGTACCAAATTTCTTACTTGTACAAGTACATTTTATAAGTTGATCTATTATTCGATAACCTGTAAATTGTTTTCCTTTTAAATTCATCAATTATACACGGTACTACCGTGAATTTTTTAAAAACGGTTTCGCTGGTTTTTGCAAAGACCCATTATTTTTTAAAAACCCTTCCAACGATACCTCACACTATAATAATAATAATAACTATAAGGTAATCGTGAATAAAAAAATAACCCCCACTTCACGTGTACCAGAGGAACCCTAAAAAAATATATTTTTTTAAGATTTTATTCTTCAGCTTTGTTGGCATGATTAATATATCACCATCATCATCATCTCATCCGAAAGACGTCCACTGCTGGACAAAGGCCTCCCCCAAGGATCTCCACAACGACCGGTCCCGCGCTGCCTGCATCCAGCGGCTTCCCGCGACTTTCACCAGATCATCGGTCCACCTTGTGGGGGGCACCCACTCTGCGTCTTCCGCGGTGCGTGGTTGCCATTCGAAAACTTTGGGAAATTTAAAGGTAATGGAAAGGGCTATGCTCGGAGTTTTCCTGCGAGATCGAATCAGAAATGTTGAGTTTCCCAGGCAAACCAAAGTTGCTGACCTAGCCCGAAGAATTGCGAGACTTAAGTGGCAGTGGGCGGGGCACATTCCACGGAGAACCGACGGACGCTTCGGCAGAAAATATCTCGATTAATATGTATATCTATGCCAAATTATAGCCTTCTAGTACTAAGAGTCTCTGAGCTAAGCCGCGGACGGACAGACAGACAGAGAAACTATGAGGGTTCCTTTTTTACAACGGAAACCTAAAAACGCAGCTACTTTATGAAATGGTCAAGATAATTTGATCATATCGCAAAATGGTTACATGAATTGCCGATAGAGGCGCTGTAAGCGCTTTGTTTATATATCAACATGGCGGCCGCTGACGACAATGTTCGCAGTGAAAAAGTGAATAATTGGTTATTTAAAATCATCATCATCATCATCATCGTGTGTGCTGTAAGGTCAACAACTGACCTCACAAACCCTGGTGTCAGTATTATAGAGCCGCCAAAGGCCACTGACTTGGCTCATGTAACGAATAGCAGTAGCCGGGACCAACAGCTTAACATGCTTTCCGAAGCACGGAATCATCTTTCTTTTCGGACAATCAGGTGATTCAGCCTGCAATATCCTAACCAAACTAAGGAAAGTCTCACAAACATATTTTTGCTTGACAGTGTCCCCACCGGGAATCGAACCCGAAACCTCCGCAATGGGCGCCGAAACTCGACCACTCGGCTACGGAGGCGGCGGTGGAGGCTATTTAAAATGAGGAAGAAAGTGATAAAAAAAAGAGTTTACGATGAAAAGGTACTCTGAAAATATCTGTCGGACTTAGAGAACAATAAGTTCCTAACATATTCTAGATTTTTATTAAATATTTTATGGACAACCTATTTTCACGATATGTCCAATCGTGGATGACAAAATCGTGAAATATTCACGATTTAATGATCGGGTAAAAATTAGTTGTAACAATTCTACGACAAGGCCACGACATATACCTATATACAGAACGGTAATTTCGCAGGTAACGTAAAGACCTATTCTATTACTAATATTATTAATTTAAGTTCTAGTTTTGGTATTACATACTAATTAGCCGTGTTATGCGTGTATCTTTTGCGGCCCATCCTATAACATATTCCTTATGCTTCGGTGTCTAATTAACCCCCCTTAAGTGTCGGGCTTACGGTCGCTTGGATACAAACCTAATTACGTGGTATCCAACTGGGCCTGTGCGAGCATCTTTCGCTACTTTATACACATGTGTATGTGGAATGACTAGTAAATTACGGCCTAATTTTACGGCCTAGAGTCATATTAACTCATTACGAAACGCGATAGGTCTTACAAATAACCGCGAAATAATTAATTTGAAACGTTTATCATACTAGTATCATACTTACTCCTACGTGCTTATTATTTAGTACCTACGTAACCTGAGTAAAGAATTACTATTCCCATGCCCTTAATACACATTAGAACAGATTTTTGGAAACATTATTTTAAATGTATGCCTGCAAGCGCTTCCTATGTTATTTACGCCGACCCACCGCACCTATCGTCTAAATCTGCAGTATACTGGATCGGAGATTCCCTAATAGAAATATAAATCTCCAAGTCAAGGTCCGGGATTTATAGAGCTACCCAACTCACCCTTTTTATTAGTCACGTTTGCGACATGAAAATTCTTTGCTCTCATCCCCACTGTTTCTTTGTCCAATACATTTTACACCAGACAACGCCGCCATTAGCAGCACAAGTTATGTCTCTCATAAAAAGAAGCATAATTTTAAAACTGAATATAAAGCGAAGCTAAATTACGAACGGCAAGTTCTTCCCTTTTCTGTTTTGAATGAATGAATGAATATACTTTATTGCACACACAGAAATAAGAAAAGACTGGAAGTAAGGGCAGGAAGTCGTGTACAGTTAGGCGGCCTTATTGCTTCATAGCGATTTCTGTTTTCCCCCACGACATTCTTTTGAGATCACTTTTTATATGGAAAATTGGAACTTGTATTATTTCAAAGCTAATTATATTAGTGAATGTACAAAGCAAAAAATACATCTTTGAAACATTATTTTATTTTTATTTTATTTATTAGGTTGCCAACAGAGCATACATTAGGACATGCAATACAAAAAAAGGCTTAAATTATAAAGTAAATGCTACTCTAAATAAAGGCAACAACGACATGCACTAAAAAATTGCTTAATATTAAACGTTAAAGAAGTACCTATAGATACAGAATAATACAGTCTCAAGGTTCGCATCGCCAGGGAAATATTAGCTTCTCGTGTGTCTGATGCTGCATCGATCTAAAAGTTCAAATAATTCCTTTTAATAGTAGATAAAACGTTAACTCGGAGAAGACATCAACTTTATTTTGCTAGCCTCTAATGCAGCACGGACAGAAAAAAGAAGAAGTTTATTAATCGTGACCTTTATACTACTAAACAGTTCTTTCAGATATGAAAATAAAACTGAGCCACATTAAATAAATTTCTCTGAGGGAGAATGAACTTTTTAAAACTTTTTAGGGAATCGGCGAAAATATCAATAGTATCCTTGCTTTTACATAATGCGTTATATTGCCTCATAAGTCTATTAATGGATGAGAAGTGACCAAGATTCGACTTGGCTGCATTTTCCGTGAAAAGCAAGTATTTACCCGGACGAGGTAGACGCGAAGATATACGAAAATTAATGCTGTTTAGGAGACGGGAGAATCAATGCCACCCCTCGCGTTTCCATAAAAAAGGAATTATCCAGTTGGCACCTTCTATCAGAAAGAGAGTCCATTTTAAAATAAATCCCTGTCTTTATAACTAGGTAGTTTCTTATCCATGAAACAACTATATGAAAGATGCCATAGAAAACGCCTCTGTACGCTCTCCAAACGCTTTGTGTAGATGTCGTAATGGGGGCTCCAAACTACAGAACAGTACTCTAAATTTGAACGAACCAAAGCATTATAGAGAACTATTTTTGTAGAAGCATTTTTAAATTCCTTTATGTTACGGAGCAAAAAGCCAAGAGTCCTAAACGCCTTTGTCACTATCCTATCAAACGAAATTTAGTATCGAGAGTAATGCCTAAATCCCGAATTTGATCAACAACACTTCGAACATTTTCAGGTTAGTAATAAATAATAAGTATTTTAATATTTCATATGTTCTCTGGAGTTCTGAAGTTACGTACTTACCAAAGTATGACTTTAATCATGTTACAAGCAAAACGTTTCCAATTTAAAAAATATATACATTTTCACGTGTATCATATTATGATATAACGTAAAACGAGATTTATTGATTGATCGTGTCCGTATAATTGCTCGCAAAAAGGAGAGTTATTGTGTCATTCAAGTCATTGCACGGCAAATTTATTGCCAATCAGCCAATACGAAACGAACAAATTAATAACACTTCCAACAGAATAGGACAGTAATAATTGATCATTACGATGAGTAATATTTTACCCAGGCACACACAGCTAAAAGTGACAAGCTTTTTTACAACCGTAGATGGGAAAATCAACCTACTCACCCAGTCTAAAAAAGGGTTGTTGCGAAAGTTAATAACACAATTTTATACTGGGATAGTTTTTATAATATTTGTACTCGTTTAAGACATTTTTCGTTTTGTAATTTTATTCTACCTGCCCGTACCTATATATTTCTGTTGGAGAGGGCTATCTTAAAGTTTTACTGCTGCTTTTGCTTGTTGTAATCGAAAAAAAATAAAGGTAAGTGGCGGATATAAAAATTAAAGTATAACCCCTGGTTTATTTCGATACAAACTGAGATTATTCGCTCTTTCTGTAACCACAGGATATTTTCACGTTTACAATTTCACAAGCGGCTGCATTCGTTAATTAACCTATATAGCATAAGGTTCTCGACACTGTGTTAAGTTCAAACTAAATCCATCTTAAATTAAGATTGCTACAGTTGCGTTAGGGATGTGAGAAATGTAACTCGTACCGTTTACATCCTCCAAAATCGTAAAGCTTAATATTAGTAGTTGAATGTGTTGCAATATTTTATATAACTCTCATAGCAAAAGCAGCAAACATAATTCAAGTTATGTTTGACAAAATTCTAAATATGAGGATATTAGTGTAGATACCTATAATTTGTTTGGATATAATACAATGAAGCCCTTATGACGTCTGCCATTTTTTAACCCCAAAGTACTGGGTAATCCTGTGCCTAAAGCTCTTTTTCATGCCACAGCACAGAATTACAATAAAAAAGTATAATTAATAAAATATTTTTTTCATCGTTTGGGTTGTAAGGTCGACAACCGACCTCACAAGCCCTGGTGTCAGTGTTATAGAGCCGCCAAAGGCCACTGACATGGCTCTTGTAACGACTGGATAGTAGCCGGGACCAACGGACCGGTGCCTTCTGAAGCACGGAATCATCTTTCTTTTCGGACAATCAGGTGATTCAGCTTGCAATATCCTAACCAGACAGAGTAAAGTCTCGCAAGTTGCATGACAGTGTCTTCACCGGGATTCGAACCCGGAACCTCCATAATCGACAAGGAAAACTGGACCACTTGGTCACGGAGGCTGTTCATTATTTTAGTAATATGACATTTTATCTATGTAGCTTTATACTAATACGAGCATCTACTTGTATAAAACACGTAGCACAAAAAAAGTCGACCTAACGACATACCACGCAATTATTAAGAAAAAGAAATTGCTACTCAATTTTAACAATTTACAAGTAGGTCCACGTTTTTCGTCTTACCAAACATCATTATCATTTCCATTTCCGTTCTTTGGGGAGTTTGAATGGATTCATAAATAGAATCGTCGTTACTTACTTTATTGGCTTTACTAGGTAATATTTCAGGCGGGTTAGCCCTGTAGAAGCGAACTTGCTTACACGTGCAAGCCTTATTCCGCCGGGAGGAAGTTCTCCAAGTTAGTTAGTACCTGTAATTGAAGTAGAAAGGAACAGTAGCATCTGCGTTTAAAAAATATTTTAAACATCGGATACGTCTCAGAGCGAAAAATTATTAAAAGTACAAACAAAACAGCAAGCATATTCCAAATGTACCTACTTTATTTAATATAACTCCAAGGTATATTTTTATGCATATAGATAATTTATTAACTTATATAAAATTGGAACTTTTTTATTCTGACACTAATAATGCGGTGGAAAATCCTTAACTTAGAACAACAGCATCGACACTACTAAAGATAAAAATAATATACCTTATATTATAATATAAACTTGAGTTCCAAAACACAACAAGAATATGCATATAAAATGGCTGACTACGCCGTAGCAAGAGGCTACGCCGAGTGCTACAAGCAACATTGGAGCTCATTTAATGGTCGGTTTCGCTTCTATGCAGTGCATTCTACGTGGTCTATCATCATTAATGACGTTGAATTTCAACATCAATGGTTTGTATGAAATAAAACGAGAATTTTTATGAATATTCAAGTAACGTTTTACGCCGTGGATTACGTCGTAAAACCATAAAGCCAGTGGACGCAATTAAGTATTCCGTTTATGTAGGGAAACCACATAATAAAAGTAAAAACATGGATGAAAAATAAAAGAATTTAGCAAGAATAACACCAATTCATTGCAATAACTTTAATATTCTCAAGTAACAACCCAAAATGAACTTTAATAATCTTTATGAGTGTCTTAAGTCTCTATCTTCAGTAATAAAGTAAGTGACCCGTATAATAAGTGCCGAAGTTACTTAGCAATTATTCCGTTATCCACGTGTAGCTAGTTATCAAGTTTCACACTCGGCCGGTTAAGAAAGAGGAGAGTTATGAAGCCGTGACCTACGACACGTGACTACGGGCCTCACTCCGGCGGCGGCGCCAAAGGATTTTTGTTTACTTACAGAAAATAACTATTTGTGTATTTTTTTGCTCGGATATTCTCGTAATGTAGCTGTCATAGTAAATACAGTAATTATAGATATTAAAAATCGTCAATAACATCGTTCAGCGTCTTTTGAGCCCCCTTATACTACATCGATACTACTATTTATTTAAACCATTTTTCAGGGATGACACGCTTTCTTGATAAACTTCAAAATTAAAACTTCAAGCTAAACACACATTTCAATCAAAGTTTTGAAGAATTGAATACTTTTATTTTTCTATACTACAACCCAATTGGGTTAATTGGGTTTTTTGGTATTTGGGTTATTGGGTTTATTGGGTTAAATTTAACTATAATATTATTGCAAATAAAAATGTAACTTTAATCAAACTAACTAAAAATAAGAGTCGATAAAAAGCTCTTGCCGTAGCCCGACTCGAGTTATGCTGCTTTAAACGGAAGAAGTCGACTGTGTTTTACGTTAACTTTAAGTTAACGCGGCTCTAATTAAGGAAGTTTGAGGAAGTTCGCTAATATTATAAATGCAGGAAAGAAGCTAATTTACAGTCGCTGCCTGGTTACAAGCGCCTGCTACTTCCAAGAAAGAAACTGCACCTTTATTATACCTACATGATTACCTTTTATAGTCAGTCAGCCGCTAATACATCTTCATCATTATCATAATTTAAGAAAATGTACACCCTACATTAAGCTTACTGTTTATTTCCATTGGTTCTGAATAGTTTTCGTAAACATATTCTAGTAAGTAATAAAAATTACATACATACATAGTTCCGAAGAGGTAAGCAGAGCTAAAGCGGGCTCGGGCGGGTACTAAAGTGGGCTCCTAAAGGGGCACACACTAAAACCACATTTGGCAATATTTTTGGGTTAAGATTTGGCATAACCAATCTTCATGTTTCTTAGTGAAGCTTAGTGACAAGTTGCCAGCCTGTCGCCTATGTGGCACTAAACCCAAATCCCTTAGTCGCCATCTACGACACCCACGGAAGACATGGGTTGATCCGATTTTAATGCCGGGAATGACTCGGCGGCTCTTGTCTTAGTCGCCTCTTATGACACCCATGGGAAGACGGGTTGTTCCTATTCGAATGCCGGGAGCCTCACGTGGTTCATCTCTTAATCGTCTCTTACAACACCCATAGGAAGACGGGTTGGTCCTATTCGAATGACGGCGGCTATTCCCTTAGTCGCCTCTTACGACACCCATCATCCATGGGAAGACAGGTTGATCCTGCTAAATTTTCGTTCGGTAGAACTTATAGTAAACTAAGTACTTCTAAACAAACTTCTTCCAATTTCGTGTAGTTCTACACTACACACTACATCATCTTGTAAACCAACCAATGGGAGCTAAATTGCAATAGATGGCTAAAGTTGCTAGCGAAAAGTTAGAATAGAATTACGATTTAGAACTATTTGTGTTTGCGGTGGTAGTGTCTCTACATTTGAGAAATTGGGTCAAACAGAATGGTTACAAACGGCTAATAACGTTATACACTGTGAAATTTAACTGGTTAATTTTCGTTAAAGGGTTCAGTCCATTAAACTGAACAACTTTTTCCAAGGAACATGGCATGGCAAATGAAAAAAAAAATTGCTTCTCCCATAGTAAATCAATCAGCTGGCCGCGCGGTTTTTTATGAACGGGTAATTATTTTTGTCGTTTTACAGCCCATGTTCCTTGGGGAAAGTTGTTCAGTTTAATGGACTGAACACTCCCTTCAACGAAAATTAACCAGTTAAATTTCACGGTGTTACTTACATAAATAGTTATTATTTATTAAGGCGAGGCCCTATTTGAAAAATCGTTCTTGAGCCCCTCGAAATATGTACCAAATCAAGAAAATTACAACTAACAGAAGAGTTTATCATTTAGCGACGTAACCAAGTAGATTTTACATCATCAACGGCCCGTTACAGTACACTGCTGGACTGATGAGCCTCCTCCACTTAAGTGGAGGGTTTTGCCATAATCTCCACGCTTAGAAGGCGGGTTGGAGATCGCAGATTAAAAGGTTACTGTATCAGAAAGCGCTGCTGCCCGATCCCCGTTCAATGTGTAGTCCCTAAGTCGCCTCTTAAGACACCCACGGGAAGAGTAGGGGATGGTGACAAATGTATTCTACTCTGCCGTCACTACACGGCATGGTGTAGGTTTTGAAGCATAACCGTGTTTCTCAAAAAACTATAGATTAGAATTTAGCCCCTTTCTCTCTTATCTTATCTTCTAGGCGAGCGTGGTCCATTTTTTACCTTATAATAAATTTCCATCAGCTAGAATAATGGTCAAACGCAAGTCTTTCCAATAATAAAAAAACACAGCAATTGAATTCAATGCAAAAAAAATACTAATAATAACTATAATATGTAAGTTTTCAAGACAACACATAACAACCCCTGGCAATAATGAGAATTAGAAGACATTTATTCGATGTCATTACATTAACAATATGTTATGAAGTAGTACAGACAGACATAAAAATATGTTTTCATTACTCAAACTCTGAAAGTAGTTCGGAAGTTGCCTGAGGAGCGGATTGAAGGTAATACTTTTCAGCCCGGAGGGAGAATCACTTTCAACTGACAGCTGTCATTCATTCATTCATTTTCATTCAGTCTGGCAAATTATTTAAAAAAGAAACTGGTTCTAATGTAATTTTTCTATTGAACTATGTTCCATCTTTCTATACAGCCACTCAATTACAGCGCAATGTAAAATTGAAATAACATTAAGTTAAGTATTAATTAAAGAATATATATTTTTTAAATGACTTTATAATAATTAACTTTCAACTATTTCTTTAAAATAAAATAGATTTGGGCAAAATATTTAACATTTTTCAATGATGGAAATTAAAAATAATGGCTCAAAAGCTGGCCGGCACGGCCACAGCAAAAAATTAAAAATAGGCGGGAAAGCAACAATCCGATTATCATTTGTTTCTCGAGTTGTAGGGTTTTGTTTACAATGAGTTCATCTGATTCAGATATGGAAGTCACTCATTTTTTTCTTTAGCTAATTTGTGTTTTTATTTTTACTTTCCTTGTATTCGTAATGAAAAGCACAGTGTTTACCTCTGGTTAAAGACTTATTTAGTGCCTCGAACTATTAGGGCCCTCGCTACGCTCAGGCCCCAAACCCCGTCTCGGCGCTAAGTAAGTTACTTTCACCCCTCGTATAACAATGTATTAAAGACAATGAAAAGGTTACAGCGTTAGTTAAGCTGTTTTTCAGCCATCACCTCGTTCTCTACTTCTTAGAATATCTATTCCATGCACCCCACGTTTTTCGTTTTAAGTCCTACAAGAGTACTACACCAATAGAAATCTCAATAAAAAATATTTTATACTTTTTAGGGCGTTAAAACGTGTTGTTAAAAATACTTTTTACTTTATAATTATTTATATTTAAATATCTTATTTTGTTTTTTACATATCAATCAATCACATCACAATTCATAATAATAATATTATAAATGTGAAAATATATTTGAATGTTGGGACGTATGGACGTTTCGATTTGGATGTTTAGATGTTTGAACCAAATTACAGCCAAATCAGTTGAGTACTTTAAGCGTGAAGGCGGAACAAACACCGCCTTCACGCTTAAAGTACTCAATTGATTTATTATTGTGAAGATAGTTTGTAACCTGGATTAACATAGTATGTGGCACTACTATAACTGTTGGTGCGATCGCGTGGACTGAAACATAGGATAAAAGCCGCACAGGACTATTGCTGGGATTGGCGCAGTTGCAAGCGCCGTCCGGTTGGGGGTCGTCGAAAAGAAACACCAGTATTTTGTGCAGGATCGCTTCCTCGGTCCGCTGTACCGCACTACACCGTTGAGGTACTATTTGCACTGCCGCTGCTACCGTTCCTCTTTCTGTTTTCCTCTTGAGGCTTCCGAACTGTTTACTATTAAAGTAAGAGTTCATACTAGGCTGTATAACGTGATGTTGTGAGTGTGGTATAGATTAAAAAAAAAAAAAAGGAATAAGAACCCAACTCTATGATATCTAAATGTCACTGTCTGTCATCTCGTCCATCTTGCCTTGCCAACCATGTACTTACTTGCACCTGCTGTAAATCTAAAATTATTTGTATCATCCTCCTAAGTTATTGTGTGCAACCTGGAAACTAAATAATAAACAAATACTGTGAACGAATACCATCTTTAATTTCAAGGTTGGTGAAACTTCCTATCCACCATCAATAGGTTATGGGCCCAGCCCTACCTAACCTTGAATTTAATTTGGTATTTCAAGGGTTGCCGTTGCCGATCTGCTGTTGGGTCATCATCCGCCACCCTGTCTTCGTGTCTGCGGTGCTGCTGCTGTGCGCCGGTGGTACGACGTGCGTCGCGATCGAGCCAATCCGACTGCGTGCTGTGTCGTCATCGACATCATGGCTTCGTCATCCGCATCGACGGGCGATGGGAATGGCGGCGTGGTTAAAACATGCAATGCTTACCACCTGGAGAAGCTAGAGGGGGTGAGCAACTATAACTGTTGGAAATTTCTTTGGTTCACAGGAGCAATCGTGCGCCGTTGTGAATAGTGTGAAGAGTGCGTCCATGCCACAATGCTCGCATGACGCGGATGCTGCCATGATGGTGTCGTCTGAGTTATGGCACAGGAGGCTCGGCCCTCTTAGTTACCGTGGGGTGAGTGTTCTCCGTAATATTGCTAAGGGTATAATGTTTCAACCATCTCAGCATGATGCGGCCACTGAAGGATGTGTGTCATGCGTTGAGGGGAAGCAGGCAGTGCAAAGGTTTCCTAGGGGTGAAGCAAAACGTGCTGGCAAGTTGTTGGAGCTCGTCCACTCGGATGTCTGTGGCCCAATGCCTGTTAGCAGCTTGGGCGGTTGTAAATATCTGCTCACTTTCACAGATGATTATTCAAGAAAATCCTTTGGTTATTTAATTAAGCACAAATCACAGGTATTGTCCAAATTTAAAGTCTTTAAAGCTACTGTCGAGAAACAAACTGGTCTTCCTATAAAATGTCTGCGTACTGATCGTGGTGGAGAGTATTGCAGTGCTGACTTCTCCAGGTACTTACAAGGTGAGGGTATTATTCATGAAACTACTGCTCCCTACAGCCCGTCACAGAATGGTGTAGCTGAAAGGCTGAATCGGACACTTTTTGAGAAAGTTCGTTGCATGCTGCAGGACTCAGGCCTTAGTAAGGAGTACTGGGGTGAAGCAGTAAGTACTGCTATCTATTTAAAAAATAGAAGTCCTACTGCAGCTGTGCCTAACAAAACTCCGGAGGAGGTGTGGACAGGCCACAAAGTGGACCTGAGCCATCTTCGTGTCTTCGGTTGCCTTGCTCTGACTCTTATTCCTCGAGTTAGGCGTGATAAGTTAGATTCTAAATCAATGCATTGCATATTTGTAGGCTACTGTGAACATACAAAGGGCTATAGGTTAATTAATCCCTCTAAACCTAAGCAGATTATTATATCTAGAAATGTAACTTTTTTTGAGAACCAGTGTTTTACCCACCTGAAGAATTTTAATGGCAATGATGATGACGAATTTTATTTATTAGACAATAATATGAATTTGCAAAGCAAAGAATCTTCTAATAATAATGAATTTAATGAAAATAATATTAATGTTGACATGCAATGCAATCAATTTAATAATGATAATAATTTACACATATATAATGACCATGATTATGTTGGAAAGAAATTAGAAAATGTTGTTTTAAATGATGTTTTTTCTTCTCCAATTTCAGGCGAATCTTCCTTCCAAAGTGCTGTGGGATCCGCTGATGGAGATGGTGAGGAGCGATGCAGTGATGTGAGTAGCGAGACGGTCGTTCGAGGGGAAGATTTGATGCAGGATGCTCCTGTAAATACTTGCGACCGACCTGTTCGCTCTACACGTAATCAAAAACCTATCAGGTATGCTGATTTTGATTTATCTGACTCATCAGATCTGTCTTTCTTTGTTCAGAGTTTTGTTTATGGTGAGCCTCAATCATACTATGAGGCCATTGTTAGTCCTAACAAAGATGAGTGGCTAACTGCTATGAATGAGGAATACAATTCTCTTATTAAAAATAATGTTTGGCAAATAGTAGACAGACCTAAAAACTGCAATATAGTTAGTTGTAAATGGGTTTATAAATTGAAATCTGATGACTCAGGTGAATGTACAAAGTATAAAGCGCGTTTGGTGGCACGGGGTTTTAGTCAAAAGCCTGGCATAGATTATGTTGATATCTTCTCACCAGTTGTACGACACACTACGTTAAGAATTTTATTTTGTATTGCAAATGAATTAAATATGGACATAGAGCATTTGGATGTTAATACAGCTTTTCTACATAGCGAATTAGATATTCCTATTTATATTGAACAGCCTTTAGGTTTTTCTACTGACAAGTCCAAGGTATGTTTGTTAAATAAAAGTTTGTATGGACTTAAACAGGCCAGTAGGCTGTGGAATAATAAAGTTAACAACGTATTGACTAGCAATGGGTATTTTCAAAATAAATGCGAACCTTGTGTTTATGTTAAGAAAAATGATAAAGAATTGACTCTGGTTGCACTTTTTGTTGACGATTTTTATATATTTACAAATTCCAAAGTAGAGAAAGAAAAATTATATGACTTATTAAAATCTCAATTTAGTTGTAAGAGTTTAGGTGCTTTGAGAAACTGTCTTGGTGTCAGAATTACTAGAGATAGAGAATCTGGTATTTTAATGTTTGACCAATCTGACTATATTAAAAGATTATTGAATCGTTTTGGTATGAGTAATTGTAAAAGTGTCTCTACGCCGATGGTCGTAAATAATAAATTACCAAAAGCTACGAACGAGGACAGTTTGTCACATAGTACCTACCCTTTTAGAGAATTGATAGGATGCTTGATGTATTTGTCGGTATGTTCGCGACCGGATATTACTTTTGCTCTTAGTCATTTAAGTCAATTTAATACAGCGTTTACGCGAGATCATTGGCTAGCTGCAAAAAGGATTTTAAGATACTTAAGTGGAACTATTAACTATAAACTAGTGTTTAAAAAGTCTGGTAATTTTAATATGTCGGTATATGCTGATGCAGACTGGACCAATGATATCGTTGACAGAAGGTCTTATAGTGGCTTCGTTGTTAAGATGGGAAACTCTACTGTATGTTGGGAGTCACGTAAACAACGATGTGTTGCGCTTTCCAGTACTGAAGCTGAATATTTGGCTTTAGGTGATTCATGCAAAGAGGTATGTTTTATTAAAAATTTCCTGTATGAAGTTTTTGAAAAACATTTTGATTGTAGAATCTATAATGATAATCAAAGTGCACTGAAATTACTTGAGACCAAAGAATATTGCCACAAAAAGACCAAGCATATTGATCTTCGTTACCATTTCGTTAAAGATATTATTAAGGAAAAGAATGTTGTTGTAAATTACTTACCTACAGAAAAAATGGTGGCAGACTTGATGACTAAGCCTTTATCTGGTGTTAAGCACTTAGCATTTGTTCATGACCTGTGTTTAAGGAATGTAGAGTCTTAAAGTTTTTGTATTATATTCTGTTTTTGTAATACAGGTTGGTTGCTTGGGGCTAATGAAAATGTAGAGACATGCTGACATGAGATGCTTATGTAGAGTCATGCTTGTGTAGAGTCATGAGATAGAGTCAATGTAGAGTTTGATTAACTTGAATGTTAATTATATTTTGTTGTTATTTCTGCATTGTTGAATCTCATGTTGCGCATGAGGGGAAGTATTAAAGTAAGAGTTCATACTAGGCTGTATAACGTGATGTTGTGAGTGTGGTATAGATTAAAAAAAAAAAAAAGGAATAAGAACCCAACTCTATGATATCTAAATGTCACTGTCTGTCATCTCGTCCATCTTGCCTTGCCAACCATGTACTTACTTGCACCTGCTGTAAATCTAAAATTATTTGTATCATCCTCCTAAGTTATTGTGTGCAACCTGGAAACTAAATAATAAACAAATACTGTGAACGAATACCATCTTTAATTTCAAGGTTGGTGAAACTTCCTATCCACCATCAATATTTACTGTACTGTGAACCACTGCTTATAACACACTGTGAGTGCAGTTTTTTTTTTTGTTTTTTTTTGACGGACCTAATCACTATTTATACCAGAGTGGGCGCGGACTTGCGGGGGCTCGTACCCCTTAGGAATTTTATGACAACGTATCTGGGGGCGCCCTCAGACGGGCTCGGACCGCGGCCCAGAACGTTGCCAGGGCGAGAAGCGCGTCGGAGAAGAATGACCCCTACCGGGTCTTACTGAATTAATTCTACTATTAGTTCCGCGTCCCCGCCGGCGGGGGCGGTTGCTACCTGAAGGGCATTCTGTAGTAGTGTTTGGCCTACACGCAATGGCAGCTTTAATCGCGACGGTGATCTCATCGTCCGGATCTGTGAGAGCGTGTCTAGGACGACGCTTGAATCGCGTAGTGGGATGCGGAAAGTAAATTGACGCTTTTCTCACCAGAAAGTTCGGGTGAGTAACGGCCGAATCGAAATAACGTTTAGAGTAACGGCTGAATCGAAATAACTGTGAGTGCATTTTTTTTTTTTTATATGGACCTAATGCTTGTGTCGCAAAATCGACGTATCAAGCGTAACCGGACTTTTGGGGGAGCGGAAGGCTCTTACCCCTAGTATTATAGCAACAGCCTAAGGGCGCCCACTTGGGGGCACGGACCTCGGCCTAGGACGTTGCCATGGCGAGAAGCGCGCGGGAGAGGAATGACCCTGACGGGGTCTTCCAGGATTATGCAGAACTTGATTGGGTCTACCGCGTCCCCGCCGGCGGGTGCGGTTGCTACCAGAAGGGCATTCTGTGGAGTGTACTCTATTGGCAATGGCTATCTCAACAAAAGACTGGATGGGATCGACAGGATCGGACAGAACATGCTTAGGCCAAAGTGAGTGCAGCGGGCAGTGCTCCGTATTTATACTCCTACCCGTTAGGGTAAGGGGAGGTGAAGGCGGAGTGAGCGGGGCGAGGGACCGATGTTTGTTTATTAAATAATAGTTGTTTACAACAAATAACAATGGGTTGTTTACCTATTATTTTCTAGAATTTTCTAGCTAACTATGACGAATGTAAACAACATCGAGTAACGTAAACAACATAAAAAACATCGGCTCTATATTATTCTTTACCCGACTAGATTAAGCGAAAAGGTGGGTAAAGTTCGAGAATATAAAACTGTAAGCTATTAAATATCTATAACTACTTAGGACACTAAAGTTCTTCCCTATAAACCTATAAAATACTATTCTAGCAGGAAAAACTAATCTGTTATACTTACAACAGTGCCCTACTATCTACTTACTATAACTTAGCCTACGAGTTTAAATCAATAAACTTAATCTACAAAATCTATAAGGCTAAGTCTTATGCTAGCAGTTAATTAGAGGCCGTCCCGTACACATAGGAAACTTTTTACGGGAAATAGTCTTATTCCTACGTGAAAACCTTATACAACGCGAGTGTAGCCGCGTGCGGACCGCTAGTGTTAAATATTTTTGATTAATATAAAACAAACAAAAATGAAATCTGACTACGCTCAGTAACAAAGTGAGATATCAAACAGTTATATTTCGGAGCTGTTTTACGTCAAACCAGAGTTTTTAATTTTTTTAATATACATACATAAATATATAAACAACATCCAGACTCAAAGCAAACATAAGTTCTCTTCACGTGAATGTTTGCCCTGGGTGGTATTCGAACCCGGGACCCTGTGCTTCAGGCGTACTAACGATTAGGTTACGGGACTGGTTTAGGAGTTTTGGCCCTATAATTTACATCTGGCAAGCCTTTACTAGCAGTTTTAGCGCGCTCAAACGCCGTTCCAGTCCCGACAATCATATCACAACTTTTTGATTCGGTACGCAAATTAACGCTGTCTACTGACAGTACATTTACAATTCGAAGTACTCTTCGAACAGAAAAATCTAAAACTGAATGTACTGTCAGTACGCGACAAAAAGTCGTGCGGTAAAATAGCCGCTGTACGGACACACCCTAACAAAAATGTCAAAATAACATTGTCATTTAACAAAGAATATAAAGATAAGCTACAGTGGTGAATAATGAAAGGGTCGCGGGTCATAGTTAAAAGTACACACATGCTATAAAATTAGAAAAAATAACTAGGTAAAATAAGAAATTGGGTACGAATTTTATAAAATTAAGATGTAAATAGACGCATGAAATAAATAACCGTAAACTTTAATTGAAAATGGGTAAGAAATAATACTGAAATTTTGAAAAATTAAGAATACGAATTCAAGATAGGACAACGTTCGTCATTTTAGCTAGTAACAATTTAATAATGAACGATTAAAATTCATAATAGATTTCAATAATTTACAATCGAAAATTGTTAGGCTGCACAAACAAAGCAGAAATTATATAGAATCATTTACATAGTCTCCAATATTGCATAAATAGAGATAAACATTATTTTATTTAAAAAACATTAACTAGCGTCCGAAAATTTTAAAAAGTTGGTCTTCCATCCATCCATCCATCGTGCATCCATCCATCCAATCATCAACATAGAATGTAAGACTCTTTACACAGACCTCTTCTTCAAGTCGTCCAAGAATCGTTGGAGGTATATCTAAAAAAGTGGCACGGCTAAATAAATCCGGAAGTTGATTGACAAAATCTGACAAGTCAATACAGCTAAAAAAAGATAGTGTTGGGTCAAATCAGTCAGGGTTCTTTATTAGCCTCGCGACTTGTACGTGATGCGTTCTATCCATTGCACCGCCTTCCTTACCGAAGGCTATACGTTCCTAGCTACACCACCATCGCTCACATGTAGAGATGGGCGGTGGGTTAAAACCCAAACCACCTGACCAGGTAAAAACCCGGTGATTTGGGTTTCAACCCGGTTTTTACCCATAACAACCCATTTTTGTGGGTGTTTATTATAATAATTGATGATAAAATAAAAATAAAAACTTTATTGTATATCTTGATGAAAAAACCCTGTTTATATGCAATATGCGCAACTTCAGTAATGTGGAAAGCCCAAGGTAGCAGCCAATTGTTTTATTTATGAGACAATTTCTATGAAACTTTGTTTAGAATTTGTTTGTATTTGTATATTCTAGCGTAAAGCATTTTACTAAGTTTAAGAAAACCTACATGCGTAAAAGATATTGATGTATATCAGCGCTCCAGCCGCTTGACTCACATCGACTCAAATAAGTTCAACCGAATAAACATTTTTAAAATAAAACAGTAGAAATCTGTAAAATGTCGCCATCTTTTAATGCTCAAGGTGCATGAAAGGAGCCTCCCCGAGCGACGTACCGCTACCGCTACTCGGTAGTACGTCTGGCGCACCCTGGGCAACAGTCTAGCGAATTCTATTTCTAGCTGTCTGGCGAATCCTTTCCCCACGATGGCAAATCAAAATCAACCATACAGTCCAGTGTTAGCACTGTGTGTAGTCTCGATTAACATCGAGGGTTTCTCGAAAGACAAATCAAAACTCTTATCTGAACTCTGTCGCAAGACACACTGCGATGTACCGTGTGTACAAGAAACCTATCGAGATGAAACACAATGCCGACCACACGTAGCTGGACTCACTCTTATCTCTGAGACTTAACACTTAACACCCGAAACACGATAATGCAGTGTTTGTTACTCCCGGAGTAAGAGTAAAATCCTCTGAATGTTCGACCCAGAATGGCATCGAGGTGATTACCTTGGACCTCGACCACTGCTCTGTTACCTCTGTTTATAAGCCCCCCGGGACGCTTTTCCGGTTCTCCCCTCCCTCAAACTTTGACGATCAGCAACGGGTGAAAATTGTAATCGGTGATTTTAACAGTCATAATCCACTCTGGGGCTACAATGACCTTGACGACTGTGGTCAAGCGGTCGAGACATGGGCTGAATCTAACAATTTGACTCTTGTTCATGACCCAAAACAACCGGCTTCCTTTAATAGTGGCCGATGGAAGAGGAGATACAACCCAGATCTAATCTTCACCAGTTCAGACATAAGTTCTCAGTGCGTTAAGACCGTATGCCCACCTATTCCTCGCACTCAACATAGGCCCATTATGTGCGAGATTAGCCCAGTTGTCCGTCCTCTACAGGTCCCCCTTAAACGCCGATTTAATTACTCCAAGGCAAATTGGGAGCAGTACGCAAAGTCAGTCGACGACGCCCTCTTGAATGTACCACCATCCCCTCGAGAATATGATCGGTTTGCTGACATAGTCTCTGACGTGTCTCGTCACTGTATCCCCAGAGGATGCCGTACCTCCTACATCCCAGGATTATCGAAGGAGTCGGGGGAACTGTTGATGCGATACGAGACTTTGTACTGCGGTGATCCCTTTTCCGAGGAGACTACACGAGTCGGGGAAGAGTTACTGTCGCGGATAGATGAAAGTCGGCGGGACAGGTGGATTGATACTGTAACCAACATCAACATGACGCATAATAGTAAAAGGGCATGGAAAACAAGGGCATGGTGACATCATCACCGCCATTAAATCCTTTAAGTGCGGGAAAGCCTCCGGAGTTGACAACATCTCTGTGGAGCAAATTAAACACCTTGGCCCCGTCGCAGTATCATGGCTGCTACAAATGTTCAACAAGTGTCTGGAATCTGCCCTAATACCAAGACTCTGGAGAAAATCGAAGGTCACAGCTATACCAAAGCCAGGAAAACCAGCAGATGACCCCAAAAATTTTCGGCCCATTTCACTCCTGTGCCATACTTATAAATTATTTGAGCGGTTGCTGCTGGTACGCCTCACTAGCTTTGTTGACCCGAAATTGATATACCAACGACCAGCCGTCTAGTCCAAATACCTCCCGCTTTGTGTATGCTGATGATCTTGCTCTCACTTCTCAAGCGACCAGTTTCGAAGAGGTTGAGGCCAATCTGACGGTAGCTCTCAAGAACCTGAGTTGCTACTACGCAGAGAATTCCCTTAAGCCCAATCCATCTAAAACTGAGTCATGCGTATTTCACCTTCGCAATGCACAGGCGGGTCGAAAGCTCAAAATCACGTGGCGTGAGGTGCCTGCCTATTTCCCACAGTAACTCCCCCAAATACCTCGGCGTGCTGTTGGATAGGTCTCTTACCTTCCGAAAGAACTGTGAGAGTGTGAAAAGGAAGGTGCATGCTCGAAACAATCTAGTGCGGCGCCTTGCCACCACTAAATGGGGAGCCACACCACAAGTTCTGCGGACTACTGGTTTGGCGCTTGCCCTTTCAGCTGGCGAATTTGCATGCCCAGTATGGGACCGCTCTGCTCATGCCAAGCTAGTGGACACAGCCTTAAACGAAACTTACCGGATCATTACTGGTTGCCTGAAACCGACGCCGGTTAAGTTGCTATTTCCATTAGCTGGCATAGCACCTCCAGATGTCCGCAGAGCAGTTGCAAGCTCCCTTGATAGGCGTAAAATGGACGACGACATTCGGCACCCACTGAGTGGCTATAAACCAGTGCCACAACGGCTGAAAAGCCGAAAAAGTTTTATAAAGTGCGTCGAACCACTGACCAACGAGCCGCCACAAGCAAAATGCAACCTCTGGCGCCGCGGAGTCTCCCTTCCTAGCCCCTTTTTCACGCCATCTGAGAATCTCCCACCCGGACATCAGTTGTCGTGGCCGATCTGGAAGTCTTTAAATAGACTTCGGACTCAGATCGGCCGGAGTAAAGATAACATGTCTAGGTGGGGATTTTCCGATAATACTGATATAAACTGTGTGTGCGGAGAAGTACAGACGATGGCCCACCTGACATCATGTCCTGCGTGCCCTGCCACCTGCACGCAGCAAGATTTGATGGACGCCACACAATCCGCCGTCCAAGTGGCCACATTCTGGGCTACAACATTATAAAATTCGACTTGCCATCGACTCGCTAAGAAGAAGAATGCTCAAGTTCTAACGGGATGATCAAAAGAAGTTGTAATTACAGTTAGCTAGCACTACACTCACTCATACCTACACTGCATGCGAACGTTGCAAGTACAAAGGTAGGAGCTAGCGCGCACGGGCGACAAAAGTCACGGTGACAGTATACTAAATGATGGAAGCTGGCTGATATTACGATTGGCCTAGGACATGTTATAACACTGTGTTGAGTTTAATCGAAGTTGACCCAATAAACGAAAAAGTTTGCTGCCATCTCGGATATTGATATTTTAAACATAATTGGTACTGTTGTTTCTCTCGTTTCTAAACATAGTACCCTAAACCATGGTTCATGCATGACTTACGAACAATAATTTTATCGCCATCTTTTTTTTATGTTTCTTGTTCAAATACCGAGATTTGCCCTTAAAAACCATATTTTCTGCAGATTTTGTGCTTTACGCCGTTTTATCCATTGCTTTGTTGGTATCTTGCTAAAATAGATGTTCTAAGCCCCTGCATTTACTGGCAAATAAGTGAAAAAATGTCACATATAATGTGCATACGCAAAATCTAATGATATATGGATACCTATATAAATTTTGTTATAAAAATAATAAACACCCGAATTTTCACCCAGTGGGTGGGAATAAATGGGTGTTTATCGGGTAAAAACCCAGCGGTAGGTTTAAACCCGGTGGTTTGCCCATCTCTACTCACATGTAACCCAATTACCTATACATTACAGGTAACAAAAGTAGTCTTCCATAAACCACAGAACATTTCCACATAAGTGTACAATTTCACACGCGGTCGCACTCCTTAATTAACCCGCTCAGCTTATTTTGTAGAGAACTGTGTTAACTAGATTTACGTCGTCTAAACTAGGATTGAAGTAACATTTCCAACGCATGAGTTGACAAATTAGATCCATGTGACTAAAAAGAAAAAAGGCTTCTCTTGATTTAATTTTGCTGTGGTTACATGTGTGAACTTTTCTTTGGTAGGTACCATAGGATTTAAATACGAAACAGTGTAGAAAATATAAGAGGTCTTGACTGTGCACGCAGTACCAATATAAACGTGTCTTTGTGTAAATAAATTTTGAGACAGCAAGATTAAGGCAAAACCTACATGGGTTGTTAATTAACAAATTATATTTTTTTATTATTTCTTAGTAGTAGGATTTCGGTTATATTAAATGACGGTTCACCTGCGTGTGACGATTGTTTATATGAGAGGGTTAATTGCATTTTAACAAGAATGTTAAAAAAACAAAATGAATGAATGAATGAATGTTTGTTGTTTGTTGATGTTAAATGTTTATGATGCTTGTTTTTCGTAGCATTTTGTGCTACAAGCTTTTTCGTAGCGCAATTGTTAGGGTTTGTAAAATCCCAAAATACAACGCAATACATCTTTGATTACGTTTAGATAAGTAAAATTAGAAGACTTATAAGTACATGTCTAAGGAATGAAAAGGAAAATATAGAGAAATATCAAGATGATGACCGATTTCGGCCATGGCGACCACTTCTGATATATAGTGATAATGAATAGGAACAGGCCGGAAGAGATAAACAGAGTAAGAGTGTATTTTCACATCTACAATTAGGTAACCTACACTAATTAATTATACTCTGGCCCGATTAAGCTAGGTACAAGTTTTTACTCAATTTATCTTTTTCAAGTAGATAAGGATCTCTCTCGAGAATCTTTCAGCACTTTCAGTCTGAACCAGTTTTTACCCGTAACTTATTATTACTTTTTCTAGTATCTTTCTGTAATAGAGGTAAGAAGAATCTATTACAAATCTTACACATTTGCTTGTGGATTGTTTCAATTCAATAAATAATTTAATTACCTCAAGAAAACTTTTTAGTAAACTGAATTAAATTGACGTATAACGGACGTTAACTTTAGACCCGTGGCTCTAATTAAGGGAGATTGCGAGAGTTCACTAATATTATACATGCAGGAAAGAAGTTAAATTTCCATTCGCTTTTCCTGGAAAATGTTAAGATATTTCACGCCACACCTCCTGTTTCAAGTGGTTGCACTTTACTCCCACTTTGTTAATAGCCAACGCAAATTATTAGCTCCAACTGACTTAGTAAAAGAGCAACGTTAATTGTTCTTAGAAGAGAAAATAATGTCGTTAAAAAAACAAAACACTGCGCCCTCTGATACGATTTCACTGTACAAAGAAAACGCAATGAATTTGTTTCTTGTATCTGAATAGAATGTCCGAAATTAAAATTCTCCAAACACGTCACATAAAAGCACTGTCAGCGACGTAGCTTCATTCATTGTGGCATTTTTATTGCGTAATAAGACGGAACTCAGATGGATAATCTCTGGCCGTAAACGAGCTGGAGGAACACGAGAGGCATGTTTAATATGACTTTTCCATACATAAAAATACGTTGAATGGAACCAGAGCCATTGCGCACAGAGATGGCGGTTATAAAGTTGCTAGGGGAGCACACACGTACTCACGGATCGCTTCCTGAAGTAAGAAAAAGCATCAAATGAATCTTGTTTTACGTCTCATAAAACTAACAATATGTATCTACTTGCTATTATACGAAGAGAATTCGTAACATGATCTTTGGGGAAATTAAATCCTGTTTGAATCTGCTTTAGCGGGGGAAGTTGGGAATCGATTTAGTGAGGTGATGGTTGGGACGTGACGTCACATAAGCGTTGTTTGTGTCAGGGAACAGCTGTGAGCTGGAACTTGGATTGTTAAATAGAGCGACGACGCGCTCCGCCGCCGCCGACGCGCGGCACGTGCGGCGTGCCGTCCGCCGCACCTGCGCTAAACTTCAACCGGTGTAAGTCGGTTCTGATTATCGTGCCTTGAATACATAAAATTTAAGGATTTTTATTTGTAGCTAAAACTACGTAAGACTCAAAAATGTTGTAAGCTCTGACCTTTGTTTAAAGATTGGTATATCACTTTTACATTTATTTAACACAAGGGTCAAAATAATATTTAAAATATCATATAAAATGCACGCCTATCCCTGTAATGTCAGGACAGGAAAATTACATTAAAGATAATTTGCAGTGTTCGGTTGCGTCTGTGGTTGCATCGCTCCGAAACAACCTATTTACCTATACCTACCTATATATAGACTTGACCAAATATTGAAATGTTACGATATTGTTTATTCTGTCAACAGATATTTAAACTGTGGTTATGACGTTCTTAATTCAGACAAGGGGCCTGTTAGTTCAGATATAGAGGTAGCCCAAGAATTTGAGAACTTTTTTGCTGATATTCCAATAAAAACTACTGCGCCATTGAATTCTTCACCATCTCTCTCTGCGTCAAAAACATGTTGAAGCCTGTAACGAACTGAATTTAAATTTAAGCACGTAAATGTTAACACAGTAATTAAAGCCTTTAGGGAAATTAAAGTCGGAAGATTTCTGGGGGGGGGGGGGTATCAGTCAAAGTTTGCAGTTTAGTAATTAACATTCTGGCGTGGCTAACATTAAGGTCATGGGACCTTGCCTGCATGTGTAGATGAGGGTGTCTTTCCGGATTTGATGAAATACAGTAAAGTTATTCCATTATTCAAGACAGGTGATAAAAGTAACCCTAGTAATTTTAGATCTGTATCTACTATATTACCAGTCTTAAGCAAAGTTTTTGAGAAAATTATATTAAACAAACTACTATCGCATTTAAATATAAATTGTCTTTTGCATAATCAGCAGTTCGGCTTCACCAAGGGGCGTTCTACTACGGACGCTGGTGTTCCGCTTATGAAACATATTTTTAATGCATGGGAAGATTCTTGCGATGCTATTGGTATTTTCTGGGATATTTCAAAAGCATTTGATTGTGTCCAACATGAAACCTTATTACTAAAATTAAATCATTACGGGTCAGAAATAGTGCACTAAAACTACTTAAATCATATTAAGAACATAGAATTCAAAAGGTACGTACATGTAAATGGAACAAGATCACAGGGTTCTCTGGTGAGAATGAGAGTGCTACAGGGCTCTAGCTTAGGCCCTTTTCTGTTTTTAATTTATATAAATGACATGTGTAGTACAAAATCTGCCAATTTTGCAGTTGATACTTCTATCATTTTTAAAATCAGTAGAAGTACACCTCAATACATAACAATAGTATTAATAATACCCTTAAACAAATTCACGCCTGGTTTACATCTAATAACCTGGTACTGAATGCAAAACAGACTAAATGTGTTAAATTCACTTTTCCAATGTAAAAAGCGATGAGGGTCAAATTGTACTGAATAATGAACGGCTTCATCTGGTAGTCGGTATAGTATTCTCAGGTATAACTATTGACGCAATACTGCAGTGGGGTCCCCAATCCCCATATATTTTCCCTATCAGGGAGCCTTAGCTCGGCTGCGTATGCATTACTGATACATTATTTTACTTCAGCTATTTCCACAATGTTATGTCTTATGGTATCCTCATGTGGAGCCGAGGGGTTGATATTGATAGTCTTTATTCTGCAGAAGAATAGGGCAATTTACCAACTTCGCTGTTGGAACTCACTTAGAGAACTTTTTAAAATGATAATATGATGTATGTTCGGAAAAATATCCATGAATTTAGTAAATATTCTGACATTCAAGATCGTAATACTAGAAATAATAAAAAAATAGCAAAACACCACTATAAGACAAGCTAATGTTAGTACTTCATGTGTGGGGTTCTGTGTACGCTGCTATAACAAAATACCTGACGGTATTTTAAGTCTTCCTGAAAAAAAGTTTGAATAAATCTTGTAAAACGGAGTTAAAAATTCTTACTATAAATTAAATGACTATTTATTGATAAGGAGGCTTGGTGTTCGGATGCTCCAGCACGGCATAGGAAACATTAAGAATATTGATCGATTATTGTAAACAACATTTTTATGTAATAAAAGAAAAGTACAGAAGATACTGTGGAGTTTCTTCCGGCTGTTCTTCTCCACAGTGAGCGTACACTTGTAGTTAACGGGCCATCTTGGTTTGTTAAATCTTACTTCTAATGAAGACACTCCTGGATGCACTGCTGGATGTTCAAAGGTTGACTGGAAGAGAGCCCTCACGGGATAAGTCCGCCTTTACACTGTAAACTTTCCTTGTGACTTCTTATTGTAATGTTACTTTTATTGTGCAATAAAGTGTTTACATACATACATACATACATACATACACTTTTATCAAGTCATAAGTCAACATTAAAATACTTTTTGGGTTACAAGAAGGCATATCCTTTTCCTTTTCTTTGAGTTGAAAACAATATGCCAACGCATGAATTTAAAGGGCCTTTATCATAATTTGTAATGTATCTACGTCACACCTACAGTAAATAATTTACATGAATATAAAATAATTTGATTATTTCAGTAATATTAGATATGTAATTTTCAATTAACCTACTTTACCTTTTATCTCTTCTATTTATGTAATAATCAATTACCTAAATGTCATGTACAGTACGATAGGTACCTTAATAGACAATCTGCTAGATGTTTTGATAACAAGAATTTATCTCGTATACACCGTGTAATGTGTATGAAAGCCTGTACGTATATGATACATAATATGGTCAATATACGTGAATATCTTTTATGAAAAATATAAGATTATAAAGTCTCAAAATGTTTTTTGTAAGTAAAAAGAAGAACATAAAATAAATACATACATACAATACAATAACAATTCCTTATTGACAAAGGAAAATAAAATAAATCGTTGGCTACCTGCTCTTATTAGGTGAAAATCTAGGAAAGAGCCCAATTTATAAAGAACCTTTGTTAGAGTTGTTGATTCAGCAACAGAGGTGCAAATTCGGTGGCCATTTATTACTATCAGTGGATACTTGCCGGGCAGCGGGCGGTAGTGGACACGTTACGGCACTCCAGTGAATAGCTAACTACCGACGCAAGCTCAGGCTGATTTACTCCAGGCCAACTTTTACTGCCCCTAATCCATGCCTACGGATGGGGACACCGAAACTCCTTCATTGAGATTTGTTGGTATCTTGGGAATTAATCTTGTCCGATTTAATCTAACGGTAAGTTCTACAGTATGTGGCGTTTTAGGTAGGAATGAAAATGGATTGTTAAATAGTGATTAGTTTTTACACGTCGCCGATTTTAACTTAAGTCTGTTTAATTCATAATAAGAAAACCTAGAAACCTATTTCTTTAGAATTGGGTTGCAAAGGCGCGGACCATTTTAGCTGCGGCCTTATTTGTGGAACGTTTAATATGCGTCAAAGTTCTGGAGTTGTTACAATAAGCCTCGTAAAGCTACTTCTTATTTGATAATTAGATTATTTAAATTACTTAAGTCACTGGAAGTGCACGCTACCAAATTACCTAGAATACTGAATAGCCTCTCGACTTTCCAAAACGGCTTTTAGAGACGCGACCAAGCAAGAGTCTCTGTAATTAAGTCTGTCGTACGAAGCCTTCCTCTCTAAATATGAGAGTTCAAAAGGGGTCTTACATTTTTATTCTTGTTGCGACACAATAGAGCTTAGGGAACAATTGAAGACTTGAAGAGAAATCATAACAGCAATTCCTTTTCTAGAATTTAATTGATCTACTTCAGATATATTTCGCTCCTCTGTTATTTATAATGGAAACTTTGTTTTAATATTCAATTATTTATTACACAGATAACATCGCATCTATCACCTTATTGTACGAGTAAGTACCTACTTACCTAAGTATTTATAAAGTAGCTTATATTTAAGAGACTTTACATTATAGTACTTCTGAGTCTTATAAATTAGTTATATTGAGGCACTACAAATGTTTTATTTTGATTAAATAATTAGATTTTTAACTTTATCTATAAGTCATAATCATATTACATATTTCAAGTGAACGTTTCTAGAATAGGTTCACTTCTCAATGTATGTTAAGCACGTTAGGCATTCCAAGTTTTCCAATCCGAGTCTGTAGTTGAGTTCCCGAGTTGGTACCGCCGCCCGCAGCGTCTAATGCGACTGCTAATTTATGACCCTACTTCGAATTCCCGACCTTGGTTCGGCGCTTTCACCGGGACTATTGTTTCCACATTCATCGATATTCACTCCATTGTATCTAAACGATCTCAGCCAACAAGTTCTACAAAGTTTCTGTGTGACATTGTTCAGAAGTAGAGATCAGTAAGTAATACGTTCTAAATATATTTTTTTAAATTATATTTAATTATCAGTTAAAAAGGGAGGCCTTTGCCTAGCAGTGGGACAGCTTAGGCTAGAAAAAAGAAGTTATGAAAGATTTGTAGTTTGGTAAACAATTTTTCATCTCTCATGCTCTGAAAGTGATCCAATAATGACCCCAAAGAAAGGATGTAACTCCGACTATCCGAAGGGATGCAAGTAACATTTACTATCGCCCTCGCCGTAAAAATATTCCTTTGCGCTCCTGTCATAAAATCTACTATTTCAGCACGTGTTCTCGACTTAATATTTGACTTTACGAAAACAAGTTGGCACGAAAAGCCCTTGCCGCTATACCCCAATTAAGAAGTTAGTCCACCAAATAATATAGTGGTATTTTACATTACAAGAAATGCAGTGGCAGTAGTGCTCGGCAGTAGTGCAATTTTAGCAGATCTATTCATTAATTTTCAAACTTCGAATCCATCCGTTTCGGCTTTGTCATTTCAAAATTTCCTCATTCCACTTCAAGTCACCAGACTGATACCATCTTTTTACCTTCCGGACGACAATGTATTTTTGCTATCCTTTAGATAGTAACTTTCAATAAAAATCGTTTTTGCAACGATTTGGAGTTTTCTGCCACGCTACCATTTTACTACCATCATCCTAATCAATCCGACCTAACGAGGCGGCTAGGGCTGCTGGGCCACAAGCTTTTCTTAAACTAAATGCATTACAATAATAAAAGTATATCAACAACAACGGCCCGTTACAGTCCACTGCTGCACTATGAGCCTCCTCCACTTAAGCATATACTATCTTCTAATTTCTTATGCCAAGTTAATAATATAAATCGTTCCTTCGTCATTTTGGCATAATTCTCGGCACTTCTTTAGCCATGTGTAAAACTTTCGATCGGTTCACTTTGGCGGATACTGTGACAGGGAAGGAGTCAACAAAGAACAAGCCTCCATGCAAAAGCTTTTTTTCAGAAAGTTCACCTGAAAAAAAAATAGAGGTAAGTAGTCGGTAATAGTATAAAGCTACTCGTATAAACAAAACAGCTGACTTAACTGTTAAATGAAAAGGACGATTATATAATGACCCCCATCTCATCTCATCTCATCATGAATCTATATAGACTGGAGAGAGGTATTGTATTAATCTACATTAAATAAGAATATCTTACTTTTGACTAAGTCGAATATTTCTTGAGGGTCAAAGTTGTGGCCTGGCTTCTTCATAATGGCTGCCACCGTATGTTCTATTGTGGCTGGGTTGGGAATGCCAACCACGCATACTTCGGCTACACCTGGGTGCTTCCTGACCACATCTTCGATTTCAAGTGGAGACACCTAAAAAGAAACATTACAATTTTTATATATACATGTCGAGAAAAGAGAAGAAAATGAAAAGACACAATTAAGATCGATTATTAAACTATCACAATAGGTAAACTAACAATGCGACACGTGATTACGCAATACGTTTGTCAGGAAAGCTATACACAATACACGTGGGCGTTTCATACTAAGATTTCAGGACAGAACCGTTCTAAATAGCAATACTATCTAACCATAGTCGTTATCATGAGCGATCGGGACCGATCACACCCTAAATGGGGTTTCGGTAGGCCCGAGCACCAACAGTGGCATCACTGGGAAACACGGGCATGAAACAGACACTGAACATTGGCCAACATACAACGGGTCGCCCCGGCCGGACCCTATGTAACTCGTCCACATTACAGTTACTCTACCCGCGGTCATGATAACAACACCTACTCTCAAAGTACTACACGAATATCAGATAAACTAGCTATCAACACAATATCACTCTACTTACGGTTACAAACACCACTGGACTGTGGTACAACCAATAATGGACCAACCAACACTATTCCACACGCATTCATCGAAACCACATATTCGATCACCACACATGGACTCGTACAGTCGCCTGCAGAGAAAACGGACCCCCCACTTTACAAATAAACGACGAACGCGAAACGAAGCAGGTTTACGTCTCATTCTTAACTTACATCATTATTATTACACATTTGGCACATTCTCGGCGCTCTTAATATACATCGGTTATAAAATCTTAGCCAATAATAGCCAAGAATTATAAATAAAACATAAAACATTGCTAACAAGTTAGCGTGGGTTTGAACCCTCATCTTTCTGTTTAGAAGCCGAGTCTACTAAACTCTGAACCAACGGTCTGTTCCAAAACGCTGCGAAATTTGTAGACACTTTCGTCCAAACATGACGTGCGTCGTCAATAATCCACTATTAAAGATGTTGACTACATAACGAGGGTAGAAATAAATCGATCGCGAGATGGAATGGTGCGTGCGCTTCGTTACTCGCACGACTTCATTGCTTGTTTGCTTTGTAACGAAAACAAGGTTAACTAACAATGCAAGCAATGAACTAAAAAACTAAATTTGTCGTCGATTACATTGGTGGGGGGTCCGTTTTATCTGCAGGCCACTGTACGTCCTCTCGAAGTATTCGCTAAACCTTCACA